>VWZE01025755.1:17101-45966 GCA_013396675.1 Eubucco bourcierii | reverse complement strand
AAAAAAAAAAAAAAAAAAGTCGCTCAGCCTTGCAGGGGAAGGAAAAGTAAACCCCCAGGCAGTGACAGCCGTAGAGGATGTGGCTGAGAGTGGCTTCCCTGCCCTTGCTGGTGATGCTTGGGGCCAGGTTTGCTCCGGAGCTGTGGGGGACAGCCTGGGGGAGAGGGGAGACTGGCAGCAGCAGGGTCTGTGTGGCTCTGTCCCATACCTTGTGGGCATGACCCCAGGGACTGAGACTCTCCATGCCAGCATCTCCTTCCCAGCCCTCCTCAGGCTTCCTCCAGCATCCCCTGCAGCAGGAGGGGGCCTGCACCTCTTTGCTTCTGGGGCTGACGGCTCTGGCACAGGGCTTGTGGTGGAGAACATCAAACCAGGCCTGACCCGTTGCCACCTTGCTGGTACCCTAGCTGCCCCTCTGCCTCCATCCCTACCCTGCCACGGGTAGAGGTGAAGCCTTTTGTGCCCCACTCTCCCTCACCGCGTCCTTCACTGCGACCCAAGAGTGCTGCAGCCACTTCCCAGTACTAAATAGCCCTGAGCTGTCCTACCACTGGTTGCCACCTGGGCCACCCATCTCCTGCCCTGCCCTCCTCCCTCCCTGCCCAGCATGTCCCTGGAACATGCTTTGCTCAGGGATGTTGCTGCAGCCAAGCAAGGAGACAAAATTAGGGCTACTAAAAAACAACCCTGAAGAACTGAGGTGCAGAGGAGGCTCTCCAGGTGGCTCTGGGGTGTGAATTCCATCAGGCAGGCCCTGCTGGGTTGCATTCTCCAGCTTTTAACACCTTGCAGTTTGGTTTTTGACCATTCTGTCCACAGTTGGTGAAGAACCACACATACATAGAGAAGCTCTGCTGCACTAGGAGCATCCTGACATCAGAAAGTGTCCCAAACTGGGACCAAACTCTTACTGGGAGGTACCAAAAGGCACAAAGTTGTCCTAAAGATGGGTTTTGGTGCTCTCAGCCCAGGGCAGGCAGTTCTGGAGACAGCTGCAGCTGCATTTCCCACGGCAGATGATGCATTTCCCACACCCATTGCACCTCCCGCGGCAGCTGCACTTCCAACAGCAGCTTCGTTTCCCACGAGCCAGCTCTGCTTCCCCTCTCCCAGAGCTGCAGAACCTGAAGCCTGCTGCCCCGAGAGATGCCCGGGCTCAGAGAGACACCAACTGAGTCAGTCCAGGATGCGCAGGGCCCGGTGCTCGCTGGGCAAGGGAAGGGGCGGAGGGAGCTCCTTGTCGGTTCAGGGTGGGAGAGGATCTGGGAGCAGTTCCCCAGGGGGAGTTAGCAGCGCTGGGAGCAGAGGCCCAGGCTGCCTGGGTTCACTGAGCTGGGACACCACTTCCCACTCCCTCCTCTTCCCCGGATGCTGTAGCAGAGCTGGTGCCAGGAGCCCGCAGCCATCTGGAAACGCTCACGGACAGCAGAGCGGGTCCCGAGCAGTGCAGCGTTTCGAGCAGGGCCCAGGCTCTTCGCTGGAGGCTCCCTCTCTGCCCTGCGTGCCGGCCGTGGGCACAAGATGCAGAGGAGGTCAGGGATGCACCGCTGCAGGGTGTTTGGGCAGCGCTGCCAGTATCCACCCGAACCAGGAAGCTCCCAGCTTTCCAAAAATAGGCTGGAGAAGCCCGACCTGGGAAAGACCCCGGGAGCTCAATGGCGTGCCAAGGCGGTGCTGGGATGGGACTCCACACACTGGTGATGTGGGGGGTGTGGACCAGAGATGGAAGGGGCTCTGTCTGCCTGCTTGGCACCATGGGAGGAGTAGCTGTGCCTCCTCCTGAAACCCTTTGCGCTGTTGAGGAGAGGACCCGGAAAGCAGAGAGGAAGCAGACCGGGAATATGCTGGGCAGCCACTGGCTGGCCCCAAGGCCAGAGGAAACGATGCTGGGGACAGAGGGAAGAGCTGCGGGGCCCTGGGAGGGGTTGAACCTGCTGCCCGTGCATCCTGCAAGCCAAGGCTGAGGCTTTGGGTGCTGCCCGGACAAGGGTCGGTGCTAGCACAGCCCTGCTGTGGGTGGGATACAACCCACCGGGCTGGGTGGAGCTTAGCACCTGAGCCCAGCACCTCACCTCGCACCCAGCTGCTGGTGGTGCTCACAGGAACAAAAACAAACAAAAAAAAAAAAAACAAAAAAAAAAGAAAGAAAAAAGGGCACAGGGGCAACGCAGGAGGGGACACTGGAGCAGCATATGGTCTACAGGTCTACTTCAGCACAGTATGGCACCTCTCAGCCTCACATCTCTGCTGGCTTCAAGCCTTCTCCCACCACAGCCCCAGGATGGCTCTCAGGGTGCACCACCACTGCCCTCACCCAATGAAAAGCTGGCTTGGGTGGTCCCACTGCACAGCTTGCCAGGGTGAGCCCTCTCTCACTCTTTCTCCCGTCTCCCCCAGGCAGCAGCAAGGCAGGAGGAGGCTCAGCTAAAGCTTTCCCTGCATGCAGTTAAGTGGTCCAAGTCCCCAGTATGGTCACTCCATCTTTTTTTCCTGGGCAGTGGCCAATTGCAAAGCTCAAAATAAATATTTGCCTCTCTCCTCCAACACTCCAGCCCATGCTAGACAGCAGCTGCAGGGGATTAGCATCACCCTGGAGGTGGAACTCCTCTACCACCACCACAATGCTTGGCCCAAGACGTCCAGGCAGATGCAGAACTGGAGACAGAAAGGTTGAGCCCAGGATTGTTTGGTTTTTTTTGTTGTTGGATTCCTGCACATCACCTCCCTGATGAGCTCTGTGTTTTGTGTCACCACCCAAGAAGGAGACAAAGAGCAAGGGGAAGGCAACAGGCAGGGGGCAGAAGCCTGTACCAGTCTCCTGCCTCTCCACTGGTCCATACGTGCCCCACTCCTGTCCTAGCAGCACAGCAAACAGAGCAAAAGTTTTCCAGGGAAGCTCCATCTGCTGCTCCCCCTGCCTGGGCAAAGCCAGCAGAGCTGAGCAGTGTCCCAGGCTGGGCTCACAGCAGTTGCTCCATCTTGGTGCCAGCTTGCTGGTGACCCTGGCAGGCCTTGCTGCAAGGTGTTACGGCCTCTTCACTTGCTGCCTTTCCTTCAGCAGCTGAGATGCCAACGGAAGCTTTGTCTCTGATGTAGAAAGCAGAGGGCCCAGCAGCTAGGGCCTGAGCAAAGCACCCCAAGTGCAGGGCCCTGACCCAGGCAATGGAAGAGGAAGGGCAAAAGCTGACGGAGGCAAGGGAAAAGTCATCTTTGGGCAGGCTCTGCTCCATGCCTGGCTGAACCCCAGGGTTCCCATGATGAATGATTTGTTTCTCTCCCACTAGACATGAACTGCAAGGAGGACTTCAGCAGAAGGAAGGAGCAGGTCACCCACAGAAGGGTGATCAAAGAGCTGTTTAAGACCTCCCCTCTGCGGGCTGCCTGCGATGAACCCACAATCCCTCAGCTCAGTCCCCACACCAAGCTGGGGCTGCCCCAAGAGTATGCAGGCAACAGACTTCCACCTGTGCAGCCACATCCTTCCTGCCTTAGGATGACAGGATTGTTTGGGATGGAAAAGGCCTCTGAGGTAATCCAGTCCAACCAGCAACCCAACCCCACACCATGGCCACCAAACCATGGCCACATGGCACTGAAACACCTCCAGACATGGGAACTCCACCACCTCCCTGGGCAGCCTGTGCCAACCCCTGACCACTCTTGTAGCAAAGAAAGCTTTCCTCCTCTCCTATCTAAGCCTGCCTGACACAATTTCAGGCCAGATCCTCTTCTCCTATCACCTGAACCTAGGGAGCAGAGCCCAACCCCACCTGGCTGCAGCCTCCTCTCAGGGAGCTGCAGAAAGCAATGAGGTCTCCCTCAGCCTCCTCTTCTCCCCACTAACCACCCCCAGCTCCCTCAGCTGCTCCTCCCCTGCTCTCTTCTCCAGATCCTTCCCCAGCTCTGTTGCCCTTCTCTGGACCTGCTCCAACCCCTCAATCCCCTCTCAGGGATCTTTAGAGAGCAGTGAGGTCTCCCCCAGCCTCCTCTTCTCCAGCTTCCTTCACTCTTCCCATGCAGGAGGACTTTGTCCCACTTGGGTGAAGAGCCACAACCAGTGGAGAAAGAGGTTGGACAGATGAAGCCATAGCAGGAGGTTTTGATGGTGCAGATTTACTCTAGGGAACAACTGCTCACAGGACACTTGTGCCAGTTTGGCTTATCTGCCACCATCCTCCTCTTCTCCTGCAGGGAGAGCATCCAACCTTCACTCAGCACCTTCAGTGAAATGGGTAAAGTTTTGATGGGAGAAAGGGATTAGATGTCTGAAGACTCAGAATCACAGAATGGGTTGGGTCTGGAAGCGACCTTCAAGATCACCCAGTGCCAACTCCCTTGCCATGGGCAGGGACATCTCCCACCAGCACAGGTTGCTCAAGGCCTCATCCAGCCTGGCCTTGAGCACCTCCAGAGGCTGTGGACCACAGAATCACATTCTGTCATTCTGTGATCCACAACCTCCCTGGGCAACCTGTGTTAGTACCTTCCCATTCTCACTGCCCAGAAATTCTTCCTCCTCTCCACTCTCCTCTCTCCCAGCTCAAAGCCATTAACCCTCCTCATGTCACTCCCAGCCTTTGTCCAAAGTCCTTCCCCAGCTCTCCTGGAGCCCCTTCAGCTACTGGAAGGGTGTTCTCCTGTCTCCACAAGGGAAGTTCTCCAGCCCTCTGATCATCTTGGTGGCCTCCTCTGGAAGAAGTCCTGACACGACACAACACACAGCCAAGAAAGCAAAAGTGGTTTGGGGATAATGACTGCCTGGGACAAGCTCCTGCATAAGTGTGCAAGCTCCCAGCCCCTTCCTCAGTTGTCCCGTGTCCCCCATTGCACTGCATCAAGCCACCACCATCTGCCCATGATGGAAAGAGGAGTCAGTATCTGAGGATGCTTCACTTTGTGCAGTGTGTAAACAGGAAGATTATTTCCTTTCATGTTCTTGAATACACAGAGTGGCCACAGAGATGCAAAGGGGTTGCAGCTGGCAGAGGATCCCAGCAAATCCGCTGGCACCACTCCGAGAGGCTGGGCAGGAACTGGGCAGCAGGGCCCAGCTAATCTCACCACAGGGGCAGCCAGCTCAGGGCCCTGGGGGCACTCACTCAGGGCAAGTCCAACTGAAGGACAAGGGCTGAGGCCAGTGTGGCCCCTGCAGGGCAGGCAAAGGCAGCAGCAGTAGCTCCTGGGGAGTGCTCAGCCACCACTGACTGCCAAAAACACAGAGCAGGAGAAAAGCCTTCACCCTGCTGGGGTCTGATGGATTCCCCCAGCAGCAAGCCCCTCTCACCCAGCCCTGGCAAGCTTTGCCAAAGTGGCAGAAGAGCTTCACCATGGACTTCATTAAGGCTGATCCTTGGCAACCGATCCAGTGGGATTCCACTTGACAAAGCTTCAGTGCAGCCAAGGCCTGACAGATGGCAGAGGAAGATGGATGTTGCCTTTCCACGTGGGCTTCCCTTGGCTCCTCACAGCTCCTCAGCTGCTAAAAAAGCTGGAAAGGTCTTCTCCAGAAAGCCTTCCACAAGAAGCACAAGCAAGCAGCACCTCCAGTTCCAAGCTGCAAAGGTGGCAGGTGCATTCTAGGTGTGCTGAGCCTTGGCTCAGAGGGCAAGCTGGAGTCCAGGCAGGGCAGCTGCTGCTCATGGTGCTTCATGGAGGTGCCAAGCCTTTAAACCAGCTGGAGTGACAAACCCAGAACCACAGAATAGTTTGGGGTTGGAAGAGACCTCAAAGATCATCTAGTTCCAACACCACCACCATGAAACCAAGCTGCTCAAGACTAAGTCCAAACTGGAATTGAAATCTGGGGCAGATGCACCCCAAGAGGCTCTTCTGCTCCTGGAAGGACCAGGTTGGTTTCACAGGACGTAAGGAAAGTGAATCCTTCCCAATCCACCGCACAGCCCAGCAAACAGGAGGGATCAGTACCCTCCTAAGGTACCTCCTGGAGCAGCTGTGGAAGGGAGGGAAGGTATCACCTGCTCTCAGGCTCCCTGTTACCAGTGAAGGTCTGTGGTTGTCCCTCCAGAAGCCTTTGCAGGATAAAGGCAGATGGTTTGGAGGCAGGGCAGGGCAGCTTCAGCACAGGAAAAGACTTCAGCTCCTGTTATGCTGCTTTGCTGAACCTCCCCTTTGATCCCTGGGGAAAGGGACAACTTGGCAGCTGGAAGACTATTGTGTGCCTCTTTCTATAAGTAGCTGCTGAAGGCTTGGTTGAGAGCTGAAAGGGAGAATGAAAAACTCATTTCCAGGTACTAAAAGTGGACTGTGTGAGGTTTTTTTTGTCATAGGTAAAGCACCACAAACCTCAGGGATTAGAGACAGATCTTTTGCCTCCTCTGGGATCTCTCCCTGATGGTGATGTTTGTGGTGTTCCTTCAACAACAAAGGCAAATTCTAACATCTGGGCTCCTCCAGAATTCCTTCTTCTTTCTCAAGGAGAAGGAGCAAGAAGCCAGAAGCAAACTGAGAGAGTCTCAAACATTTAATAACTTTCCAAGAGTGAGGCTGATACCCATAGTTAGGAGGTGTGTTAAGAGATGGGAGACAAGGAAATGCAGAGTAAAATCAGTGCCTCCAAGGGGGGCACACTTCACTTAACCCCTTAATTGCTGCAGAATCCTCTCTTCAGAGGCACGGTGCCCACTTGGAGCAAGCCCTCTGTGCCACAGCAGCTCAGGTACCAGGCGAGGTAAGCTAGCTACAACTTGGTCTCAGCAGGGCCTTCTCTTCCAGCTTGCTTTTGTTTTCCTACAGACCCCAAAACGTTTCTTGCATCTCTTCCCACCGTGGTGTTACTGCTGGACAGAGCAAGGAGTAGAAAGGAGACATTTATCAGACTTGGTAGCTCCAAGAGATCTCTGCTGGGAGGGCCTCCAAGCAACCCTCAGGCACCTCCAGGGGGTTCCTGCTGCCCCAGAAGACAGTGCCAGGTTCCTCAGTGGTGTTACCTCTGCCTTCTACCTCTCACTAAGATCAGCACCCAACATCCTCCCTCAGCTCCTCAAAATTGTGCTCAGGAATCTTCTGTTACAGGAAGTATCCAGACTGGGACAGGTTGGCCTAGGGAAAGAGTCTTGCTCACAAGCAACTGATACCCATATGCTAGGGACTCTCCTTCTGCTAGGCAGCCACAGCCTTGCTTATCCCCTTCCTCACTCATAGATTCACACTGATTTGGGTTGGAAGGGATCTTCAAGATGAGTCAGTGCCAATCCCCCTGCCACGGGCAGAGACACCTCCCACCAGCACAGGTTGCTCAAGGCCTCATCCAACCTGGCCTTCAACACCTCCAGGGAGGGAACAGCCACAACCTCCCTGGGCAACCTGTCCCAGCATCTCCCCACCCTCACTGCCAACAATTTCTTCCTCATCTCCAGTCTCAATCTGCCCTCCTCAAGCTTCAACCCATTTCTTCTTGTCCTATCACTACAATCCAAAACTATCTGCACTGGGCAGGGAAGAGATCGGGGGGAGAAAATTCAAGCTAGAGGGACACAAACAGCATCTCCTCTGGCATACAAGTATGGAGCTGGCTGTAAAAAGCCAAGCTGCTGTGCTGAGTCATGGGGAAAAGCTCTAGAGGGATGCTGGCAGGCTGCTACCCTGCCCAAAGTCCTTCACAAGGGACAGGAAGGACATGGGGAGCAGCTGCACAGCTCACCCTGCTCCTCTATGGGGATGCCAACTTCCACATGTTTTGGCAGAGAAGCCACTCAGCAAGCCTTCCCCCCCAGCCCCTGCTCAGCCTGGCAACAGGGAGGGTGCTCCCTGGCCCACAGCCTGCTGGCAAGAGCTCCGCCGCCAGAAGTAGCTCTGGACTGGGAAGGCAGTGGGAGGAAGAAGAGGAATGCCAGCCTGGGCTGGCTGCTGCTCTGCCACCCCTCCTTGCCCACAGCTGGCTCACCTTGGCCTTGTTCTGGACGGGCAGGTACAGCTTGAACTCAGCTGGCAGCTCGTCCTCAGAGTAGAGGCGGTCGGAGAAGTAGACCCGGCGGATGCGACAGTTGGCATGGATCTGGGGGCAAAACACAAAGTCAGGTCCCTTTGGCACCAGCTCCTTCCACCTCCAGCTTCACAGCTGCCTGCATCCCTTGCAGTTCAGCAGCAGAAGAGACCTCACTGCTCCTGCCTGAACCTGCCAAGGCATCAGCAGAGCATGTCCCTGCTGACTGCAGAGGGGGCTGGGCTGGATTATCTTCAGAGGTCCCTTCCAAGCCAAGCAGGGAAGAAAGGCTGGCCTGTGCCCTCTGCTTTGTGCAAAGAGGCTCTCTCCAGTGCTGCAAGATGGTTCAAGAGATGTGGCCAAGCTCTGGCACCTCTGCCTTAGCTGCCTGGAAGTTTCTTTGCTGTGAAGGCAGCTCTGCTCCCCCACTGCTATCAGCATGTGTCAGAACGCTCTCAGTCTCAGCTGGTTGCCTTGTTAACACTCCCTCTTTAGGGCCTCCCTGAGGTCAGGAAGGAGGCTGCCAGCCTGCTCTGCCTTCACTATCAGCTGGCAGGGAAGGAGTCACTCCAGTCCCTGTCATGGGCAATGCAGGGAGCAGATATTTCCCAGTTGTTGGCCTGCTCAAGCCAGGGCAACCCTACAAGGCTCAGCAGCAGTGCCACTGTACCTAGGAGTGGGCATGCTCCATGGATCCATGGAATGGGTTGGGAGGGGCCTCAAAGATCAGGCAGTACCAACTCCCTTTCCACAGGCAGAAACATCTCCCACCAGCCTAGGTTGCTCAAAGCTTCATCCAGCCTGCCCTTGAAGACCTCCAGGACCAGGCACAATGGCTCTGAGTTGGGAAAGGGGAGATTGAAAGTGGAGATGAGGGAGAAATTGTTGGTAGTGAGGGTGGGGAGAGACTGGTACAAGTTGCCCAGAGAAGTTGTGGCTGTTTCTTCCCTGGAGGTGTTGAAGGCCAGGTTGGATGAGGCCTTGAGCAACCTGTGCCGGTGAGAGGTGTCCCTGCCCATGGCACTGGCTGATCTTGAAGGTCCTTTCCAACCTAAACCATTTGATGAATCTATGAAGGACATCAGACAAGGTGTGGGTAGAAGGTGGCATGTGGCTGAGTGAGCTGCTAAGGTGAAAGCTGTGTGAGGTGAAGAGCAAAGCTCTTGGCATGGGGAAATCCTCCTCTCCTCTGCTCTCTGAGGAAACTTCAGGCAAAAGCTTTTCCTCCCTAGGCTCAGGTGATAGGAGGAGAGGAACTGACCTGGAATTGTGCCAGGGGAGGCTTAGGGTGGAGAGGAGGAAATATTTCTTTGCTGCAGAAGTGGTTGGGAATTGGCACAGGCTGCCCAGGGAGATGGTGGAGTCCCCATGGCTGGAGGTGTTCAAGAAAGGTGTGGCCATGGCACTTGTGGCCATGGTTTGATGCCCATGGTGGAGCTGGGTTGCTGGTTGAGCTCAGTTTTGGGAGGTCTTTTCCAACCTAATCATGTCTGCAAACCTATGACATTACTTCAGCCTGTGTTCTTTCTCTTGGTTCATCTCTTTTTACCTTGTGGTAGAGAGCCCTGCCATTCTCACCACCTGCATACAAGGACATCAGCCTGGTGATGCACTTCTGATAGACCCTGCACTGAGCAGAGCTTCCCAAACCCCAACCCTGCCATGGGGGCTCGCAGGGCCCTTGCCCCAGACTGGGGCCATGGTTTGACGCCCATGGGTGGGGGCTGGGTTGCAACCATGGGTGGGGGCTGGATTTTCCCTCTCTGGAGGTGTTCTGGGCCAGGTCCTTGAGCACTCTGATCTAAGTGTGAGATGTCCCTGTCCATGGCACGGGGGTTGGCACTGGACAATCCTCAGCAAGTTTGCTGATGACACCAAACTGGGAGGCTTGGCTGAGGCAGCTGAAGGCTGTGTGGCCATTCAGAGAGACCTGGGCAGGCTGAGAGCTGGGCACAGAGGAACCAAATGAGATTCAACAAGGACAAGTGCAGAGTCCTGTACCTGGGGAGGAATAATAAACTGCAGCAGTACAGGCTGGGAGGTGATCTGCTGAAGAGCAGCCCTGTGGAGAGGGACCTGGGAGTGCTGGTGGATAACATTCATGGGACAGCAATGTGCCCTGGTGGTCAAGAGGGTCAAAGGGAGGAAGAGTGTGACCAGCAGATCAAAGGAGGTTCTCCTCCCCCTCTGCCCTGATGAGACCTTATCTTGAATACTGTGTTCAGTTTTGGGCTCCCCAGTTGAAGGGATCTGGTGGAGAAGGTCCAGCAGAGAGCTATGAGGATGATTAGAGGACTGGAGCACTGCCTGATGAGGAGAGGCTGAGGGACTTGGGGCTGCTTAGTCTGGAGAAGACTGAGAAGGGGATTTGAGAAATCTGAGGGCTGGGGGTCAGGAGGGGTGGGACAGGCTCTGCTCACTTGCTCCCTGGGATAGGACAAGTAGCAATGGATGCAAGCTGCAGCACAGGAGGTTCCACCTCAACACAAGGGGGAACTTCTTTACTGTAAGGGTCCCAGAGCACTGACACAGGCTGCCCAGAGAGGTTGTGGAGTCTCCTTCACTGGAGACTTTCAAGGCCTGTCTGGCTGCGTTCCTGTGTGACCTGAGCTAGATTGTCTGCTCCTGCTCTGGCAGAGGGGTTGGACTCAATGCTCTCTTTGGGTCCTTTCCAAGCCCTGACATCCTGTGAGCCTGTGATCCTCTGGAGCAGGCTTGCAGCCCCGAAGCCAGGAGCGTGCTCCCGCGCCCGCGGCTCACCTGCACCCGCAGGGTCTCGATGTAGTTGGTGCCGTAGGCGCGGCGAGTGAAGTCGGAGAGGTTGAACTGGATCTGGTTCCAGCCATCGTCCAGCCGCATGGGCATGGTGCAGATGAAAGGCTTCACCCGCGTCGTGCTCTGGTAGTTGCTGGCCCGGAAGCGCCGCCGCACGTTCTTGTCATCCAGCACCTGGCACGGGCAGGGAGGCTGCTCACACGCACACAGATCGTCTCCCCCCGCCCTCAGCCCCCCCCTCAGCAGGGATTCACGGAACGGGTTGGGTTGGAAGGGAGCTTTAAAGATCAGCCGGCTCCAACCCTCCTGCTGTGGGCAGGGAGCACCTCCCACCCGCACAGGCTGGGACCCTCATCCAACCTGGCCTTGAGCACTTCCAGGGAGGTTGTGTATCACAGAATGTCACCGCAGATCACATTCTGTGATTCGGTGACCCACAACCTCGCTGGGCAACCTGTGCCAGTGTCTCCTCCCCACTCTTACTGCCAAGAATGTCTTCCTCATCTTCCTCATCTCCACTCTCAGTCTCCCTTCTCTCAGCTCAAAGCCATTGTCCCTCGTGCTATGGGCAGGGGACACCTTCCACCAGCCCAGGTTGCTCAAGGCCTCATCCAACCTAGCCTTGGACACTTCCCTGGGCAACCTGTGTCAGTGTCTCCCCACCCTCACTGACAACAATTTCTTCCTCCTCTCCACTCTCACTCTCCCCTCTCCCAGCTCAAAGCCATTGTCCCTTACCCTGGCACTCCCAGCCCTCGTCCAAAGTCCCTCCACAGCTCCCCTGGAGCTCCTTCAGCTACTGGAAGGCTGCTCTAAGGTCTCCCTGGAGCCTTCTTTTCTCCAAGCAAGCAGCCTCAACTCTCCCAGCCTGTTCCCATAGGGGAGGGAAGTTCTCCAGCCCTCTGATCATCTTGGTAGCCTCCTCTGGAAGAAGCCCTGACACATCACATGGCCAAGAAAGCAAAAATGTTTTGGAGCACTCAGTGCCTGGGGACAAGTTCCTGTATAAGAATGCAGGCTCCCCAGCACCTTTCTCACTGGGCCCTGGACAAGGCCTGTCCTTCCCACGCTCCTCACCTGCACTTCAAAAGTGAAGTACTTCTTCAGGTTCTTGATGATCATCACTAGGAAAGGCAGTTTGATGCCCAGGGTCTTCTTTGGGTCAGCAGGGCAGGTGATGTATGTGGTACTAAGAGGGACACAAACACACTTCAGCATCTCACAGAGCACACAAGTCTGAGCCCCCCAAGTCTCTCCCTCGACCTAATGCCTCTCATGGAGGGCAAGCAGAAAAGAAAATAGAGCTGTGAGCAGAAGATCTCAACAATAGTCTGGGCTTCCTCGAACAGGAGGGAGAGTTTCAGAGGTAGTTACAAGAATATGATGATAAAAGGCCTAAAGAATGTGTTCCAGATCCCACTTTTCTCACCCTTCCTGGACAGCTTCACTTCCCCAGATTCAAGACCACATCAGTGCTGTTTCTTAACACAACCTCCCTCCTATCCTCAAGTGATGAGGTGGAGCCCTCCAGAGCAGAGCAGAGCAGAGCAGAGGCTCCGTGTGGCTGGTAAAACAGGGCTCATGAGCCCAAGAAGCAGGCATCATGCCTGGCAAGTCCTCTGTCAACACATCTTGGGAAGAAGGCAAGTGCTGGCTCAGCCTGGCTGCAGCAGAGGAGTCTCCACTGCCCTTATAAGGAGAGCCCTGCTCTGAATCACCCCTGGAGAAGCCTTGGAGGCTCTGAAGCTGCTCCTGGAGCTGCCATTTCTCTCTCTCTCTGTAGTCGATGGAGATGAGGTTGCTAAGTAAAGCAGGTCCCTTTGATCTTCCTGCTGGCACATGGGGAGAGCGGCAGAGCAGCCCCAGATAACAGAAGATGCAGAAGAAGCAGGCAGCACTTACTGGGCACCAGCTATCAGCTTCCACCCCCACCCACCACTAAAGTGATGGAAAACTAAGGGGATTTGGTTTTTATTTTTAATCCCCGAGCCCCTCTGATAAAAGGGCTCTAGAAGCACACTCAGGGACAGGTAGGGACCTGTTCTTTGATTTACTAACAAAGAGCTTGCAGTAGGATCATAGAACTGGGGAGGTTGGAAGAGCCCTTGGAGATCACCAAGTCCTCCCCCAGGGCTCACAGTGCCACTGCTGAGCCACCAGCACCAAACCACCTCCCTCAGCACCACATCCAGGCAGCTTTCAAACACCTCCAGGGATGGAGACTCCACCACCTCCCTGGGCAGCCTGGGCCAGGGCTTGACAACCCTTTCTGAGACGAAACTGTTCCTAATCTCCAAGCTGAACCTCCCCTGGTACAATTTGAGGTCTTTCCCTCTTGTTCTGTCACTTGGTACATATGAGAAGAGCCCAACCCCACCTGGCTCCAGACTCCTTTTAGGAAGTTGTAGAGAGCAATGAGATCTCCCCTCGGCCTCCTCTTCCCCAGGCTGAACACCCCCAGCTCTCTCAGCTGCTCCTCACCAGCCTTCTTCTTCAGACCCTTCCCCAGCTTGGCTGCCCTTCTCTGGACCCACTCCAGCACCTCAATATCCTTCTTGGATTGAGGGGCCCAAAACTGTACCCAGGATTCGAGGTGTGGCCTCACCAGTGCTGAGTAGAGGGGAACAATCACGTCTGAAGGAGACATCTGCTGGGCACTGACATCTTTCTGCTCCAGGGCCAAGCTCAGAGGGCACACTAGGGTAGAAGAAGATGCCTTCTCCTACCTGACATTAGTTCCTTCAATCTCCAGCACCAGCGACTGAATGTCATTGTCTGTGATTCGCTTGATGTGGCCATTGCGCACCTGGAAGAGAAGTGGGGCAGGCAGCTCAGGTGACAGGGACACCAGAGGCACCCACAGCTCCCTTGAAGTGGGGTTGGAAAAGAGCCCAGGAGCACCCACTGACTTTTACTTGGCTCCTGTTGTCCTGAAAATTGATGTCTGATCACCATCCTGGAATGCCAGAACTCCAAGTGGGAGTTTAAGGCCCCAGCATGCTGCATGGGCACAGAGAGCAAGACTTGGAGCTATCCAAACTGTGCTGCAGTGCTCACAAGGGACTCAAGCTTCATGTCAGAGGCCCAAACAGGTACGGAAGTGCCAGAGCAAGATGCAACTAGGCTGGGGTAAGGAATCAGAACAGGCAGGAGCAAGAGGTGGCAAGCAAAAGGAGACACCAGCTGGCTACTGGTGACTGCTGGGCACAGCAGCCTCCCTCTGTGCTCCCACACAGGTCTCGATTGCACACTTGGTTAAAATCCATTCCAAGTGCAGCAGGCACAAGCACAAAGCCATCGTCTGCTCCGCTAAGGAGCACAGGCATTTGGCTCCTCAGCTGCAGCCAGCTCCCCACAAAGCACAGGGCAGCCAGGGCTGGAGCCATGAGCCAGCACAAATTCATCTCCCTCTGCAAGTCCCAGGGGCTGAGAATTCATTGAGTTTTTGAAGTGAAGCAGCTCACTTCCCATCACATTTCTCTCCATTTTAAAAAAAAGCACTTTTGCTAATGAAGGCCTCTGCTCTTCCCTGCTGCTGGATCAGCAGATTGCTACGCTCCTTCCGGCCCTAGGAATTAATTTCTCCAGCACCTATCACAACTGCTAACGTATAGGAGGCAGGAAGCTGCTAATGGGATGGTTCCACTCATCAGCTACCAAATGATTTCCAGCTTTAGCAGTTCTCCTTCAAAGTTGATTTCTTCAGAGACCTGTCTACGTGGGGGATGTTGCCTACCTTTGCTGGAAGAAAGAGATAAGCCCTGTGAGGAGCCCAACCCCCACTGGCCTGCCTTTACACTTCAGCAGTTTCAAGAAACCTCAGCCTGGAAGCTGCTGCTGCTAACCAAGAGACTGCAGCTTGATCTGTCAGGCTGCTCCTTAACTCTGCCGCAAGCCTGCACAGACACTTCCAGAAAGTATTAAGCTCACAGAGAGGATTCTTAAGAGAATCACAGAGTTTTTGTGGTTAGAAAAGACATTCATGATCATCCAGTCCAACCAGCAACCCAACCCTATCATGGGCATCAAACCACAGCCCCAAGTGCCATAGGCACACAGTTCTGAAACACCTCCAGGCATGGAGACTCTACCACCTCCCTGGGCAGCCTGTGCCATTCCCTGACCACACTTGCAGCAAAGAATTCTTTCCTCCTCTCCAACCTCACCCTCCTCTGGCACAATTCCAGGTCAGTCTCTCTCCTTCTATCACCTGAGACTAGGTGGAAGAGCCCAAACCCAGCTCACTGCAGCCTCCTCTCAGGGAGCTGTAGAGAGCAGTGAGGTCTGCCCTCAGTCTCCTCTTCCCCAGACAGAACAACTCCAGCTCCTTACAGGATACCTCACCATCAAAAGCAATTCCTGGGGGTTTATAGGACTCTTCAGGAGAAAGCAGCTGCCTGAAGAGGTCTGGAGGAGTTGCCTTTTACTTTGATTTGAATTAAATCACCAGCCCAGCAGAAGCCCCCGTGTGCAGCAGCTGGTATATGGGAAATGAAACCCTGGAAGTCACAGGGGTACAGCACTTGGACTTCTTCCTACAGGAAGAGAAACTTGTTTGGTGTGAGGGTGCTGGAGGCCTGGAGCAGGTTGCCCAGAGAAGCTGTGGAGCCTTCTTCTCTGCAGACCTTCGAATCCTGCCTGGATGTGTTCCTGTGTGACCTGCCCTGTGTGATCCTGCTCTGGCAAGGGGATTGGACAGGATGACCTCTGGAGACTGCCTTCCAGCCCCTAATGTTGTGTGATTCTATGACTTAACAGTGGGAAATAACCCAGCCTGAGCAAGTGCCACTAGTGCCCACCACAGCTTGCCCCCATGCCACGTGAGACAGCTTTCACCATGGCTCCACAAAGTGGAGAAGGTTCAGGTTTGGGTTTCTTTGGAGGGAACAAAGAAAACAGCTCCACATGCTTCAAACCAAAAAGTCAGCAGTGTTTCCATCTGCAACCTGCTTCCCTTCCTCAGTTCTGAAGGTTTTCCTGCCCCACATTACAGGGACAACAAAAAGAAGCAACTCTTCTTCCTCAGCATTGCCAGAAACAGGATGAAGGTAGCAGGAAAGAGAGGAGGTGAGCAGAAAATAGGGCCAGGCTGCAGCACAGCCTTTCCTCCCACAGAATGGTGAATCACAGGTTGCTAGGGGTTGGAAAGGAGCTCTGGAGATCATCAAGTCCAACCCACCTCCTGCCAAGGCAGGGTCACCTAGAGGAGGTCACACAGAAAACAGGCCCAGGCAGGTCTGGAATGTCTCCAAAGAGGGAGACTCCACCACCTCTCTGCGCAGCCTGTTCCAGAGCTCTGCCACCCTTACATTAAAGCAGTTCCCCCTTACTCATGGTTGGATGGAACTTCTGATGTTCAGCTTCGTGCCTGCTACCCCTTGTACTGTAACTGGGCACCGCTGCCAAGAGCCTGGTGCCACCCTCACAGTATCACACAGTATCAAAGTACCACCAAGGTTGGAAGAGACCTCAAAACTCATCAAGTCCAACCCATCACCACAGCCCTCAAGACCAGACCATGGCACCAAGTGCCACGTCCAAACCTGCCTTGAACACCTCCAGGGACGGTGACTCCACCACCTCCCTGGGCAGCCCATTCCAGTAGCCAATGACTCTCTCAGGGAAGAACTTTCTCCTCACCTCCAGCCTAAACTTCCCTTGGCACAGCTTGAGCCTGTGTCCTCTTGTTCTGGTGCTGCTTGCCTGAGAGAAGAAAGCAACCTCCCCCTGGCTACAACCACCCTTCAGGTAGTTGTAGACAGCAAGAAGGTCCCCCCTGAGCCTCCTCTTCTCCAGGTTAAACAATCCCAGCTCCCTCAGCCTCTCCTCATAGGGCTGTGCTCCAGGCCTCTCCCCAGCCTCGTTGCCCTTCTCTGGACACACTCAAGCACCTCAATGTCCTTCTTCAATGGAGGGGCCCAGAACTGGACACAGGACTCAAGGTGTGGCCTAAGCAGAGTCCAGGGGGAGAATGAGCTCCCTGCTCCTGCTGGCCACACTATTGCTGATGCAGGCCAGGATGCCATTGGCCTTCTTGGCCACCTGGGCACACTGCTGGCTCATGTTCAGGTGGGTGTCAATCAGCACCCCCAGATCCCTTTCTGTTTGGCTGCTCTCCAGCCACTCCCACCCCAGCCTGTAGCTCTGCATGGGGTTGTTGTGGCCAAAGTGCAGCACCTGGCACTTGGATTTGTTGAATGCCATCCCCTTGGACTCTGCCCTCCTGACACCACCCCTGAAGTATTGATCAGCACTGATGAGGTCCCCCTCACCATCCTGTTACCTGCGACCCCATCTTGTGGGCTGGCAGCCTGAGTTTAGGCACAGGACCACAGGATGTTAGGGGTTGGAAGGGAGCTCTGGAGATCTTCCACTCCAACCCTTGCCAGAGCAGGACCATAGAATCCAGCACAGGTTGCACAGAACACATCCAGACAGGGCTGGAAAGGCTCCAGAGAAGGACACTCCACAACCTCTCTGGGCAGTCTGTGCCAGTGCTCTGTCAGCCTTACAGTGTCAAGAAGTTCTTCCTCCTGTTGAGGTGGAACTTCTTGTGCCTGCCTGAGTGGTTCCTGTGCCAGTCCTGATGTTTGCAGAGTGCTGTGTGAGGACAGTGAGGACCCAGATGAGGCAGCAGAGGTCTTCAGTGAATCACAGAATGGTAGGGGTTGGAAGGGACCTCTGGAGATCATCAAGTCCAACCCCAGCCTGCCAAGGCAGGGGCACCAAGAGAAGGCACACAGCAACAGGTCCAGGCAGGTCTGGAATGTCTCCAGAGATAAAGACTCCAGCATCCCTCTGGGCAGCCTGCTCCAGGCTCTGCCACCCTTACATTAAAGCAGTTCCTCCTCACTCATGGTTAGGTGGAAATTCTGATGTTCAGCTTAGTGCCTGTTACCCCTTGTGCTGTCACTAATCACCACTGCAAAAAGCCTGGTGCCACCCTCCTGATACCCACCCATGAAGTGTTGATCAGCACTCATGAGGTCCCCCTCAGGCTGCTCTTCTCCAAATTAAACAGCCTCAATCCTCTCAGCCTTTCCTCCCAGCAGAGTTGTTCCAGTGCCCTCAGCAGTTCTGGACCCCTTCACTATCATCTTTGTGCCCCTCCCAACCCCACCTAGCCTGGTATAAGTTTTTGAGAGCTGCAAGGAGATGGTGGCCAGGGGATGCAGATGCCAGCCTGCCTGAAGCCAGCACTGGCAAAACAGACACACAGACATTTGGAGGATGGTATCCAGCACCCTGGGCATCCGAAGTCCAAGCAGCCTCACCATCCTGGGAGGATAAGGCTGAGCAGCATCAGAAGCACTCACTGCCAGCAGGGGCTCCAAGTGATGTGCCCCAGGACTTGCTGACACCAAATTCCTCCCAGATCAGCCTCTCATCTTGCTGACCCTGAGCTCACCTCCTGCCTGCCTCAGGGACCACCTCCTTTATTCACAGAATGGGTTGGGTTGCAAGGGACCTTCAAGATCAGTCAATTCCAACCTCCCCTGCTATGGGCAATGACACCTCCCACCAGCACAGGTCGCTCAAGCCCTCATCCAACCTGGCCTTGGACACCTCCCTGGGCAACCTGTGCCACTGCCTCCCCACACTCACTGCCAAAAATTTCTTCCTCTCACAACTGAGGACATGTTTTGGTCACAGTCAGAGGAGCATTTCTCTTCCCCCCACAACACTGTGTGTCTCTCCCCACAAGGTCAGACAGGGCAAGAGGTGATCATCTCTCACTCCACCGGGCACAGCTGTTAGCTTTTTGGGGCTGGAGGGATGGTCCTGCTGGAGGCAGCTCCCAGTCTTCAAGGGGCTTTCCTCTGTCTCATGGAAGCTCAGAGAAAGAGAAGATTTCAGACCATTTTAGGACTCCACATCTCTGCTTGGTCAATATTTTTCCAGACATTTTAAGAAGGTAGATTTTGAAGCTGGAGGGGTGGGGAAAGGGCAATAACCCTCTCAGAAAACTGAAGTTCTTGAAAGAGATTCAGAGAGTGGTCTGGGTTGGAAGGGAACTTAAAGATCAATCTCATCAATTCCTAATACCCTCTGACTCAGGATAACTGGAGAAGGGGTCCCTACTCCACTCTGGAAAAGCTCTTGTATTTGCAGACATCTCCCAGGGTTTGGAGGCAGCAGCACCAGCTCCACAGTGCCTGAATAGACACTTCCAAGCTTCTTGAAGCTTCCCTTGCTGCTTGGCAATGCTGCTCAAACCTAACAAAGACCAGAAGAAAAGCAGCAAGGAGCAAAACTCCCCAGGGCCAGCATACCATGGGCCGCGGTCGACCTCTGGAGGCCTTCTCCTGCATCGTTGCTGGCATCAGGCAACAGGTTGGTTGGTGGCAGCAACAGCACCCCAAACACAGCCAAGGGCACTGCCCAGGTATGGCCTCACCTCAGGGCAGGCCAGCACTTCTCAAAGCTTCCCTGCTGGCTCCAGAACAAGCACAAGGTCCTTGTGCCACCGCATTCCCCTTCAAGAAGGGAGTAGCCATGGGTATGGCCTCACCTCAAGGTCACAACCCCTTCTCTGGCCACAACCACTTTGTGAAGCAGCGGTCTGCACTGCCAGTTCCCCACCTCCCAGTCTGTAAATGCTCACTGAGGCCAAACACCACCACTGGACTGCCATGGAGACCTTTGTTCCTGCTGACCCCACAAGAACTTCAGGCTAGCTTCAAGCACAAGCAACTGAATACAGGAGGTGTCTTTCAAACAGGAAAGTTTGCTCCCAGAGTGTCATCAGTGTTCTGCAGAATCATTTCTAGGTAGCAACACAGCCATGGAGGATGGGGAGGAAGCAGCAGGTCTCAACACCTCCAAATTCCTCCTAAGTCTGCTTGATGTGAGACAGAACCACAGGATTGTCAGGGTTGGAAGGGAGCTCAAGGATCATCCAGTCTCAACACCCCCTACCATGGGCAGATGCGAGACAGAATCACAGCATAGTCAGTTGGAAGGGAGCTCAAGGATCATCCAGCTTCAAACCCCTCTGCCATGGGCAGATGCGAGACAGAATCATAGCATAGTCAGAGTTGGAAGGGAGCTCAAGGATCATCCAGTCTCAACCCCCCCCTACCATGTGCAGATGCGAGACAGAATCATAGCATAGTCAGAGTTGGAAGGGACCTCAAGGATCATCCAGTTTCAACTCCCCCTGCCATGGGCAGGGGCAGCTCAGACTAGATCAGGTTTGCCCAGAGCCACATCCAGCCTGGCCTTACAAACATCCAGGGATGAGGCTTCCATGACCTCCCTGGGCAACCTGTGCCAGTCTCTCACCACCTTTATGGTGAAGAACTTCTTCCTAACATCTAATCTCAATTTGCTCTCCTCTAGCCACTCAGGAGGAGGCAGCCAACCCTCAACAGCACCACTCCAGAATTAGGCAGCAAGGAAGAAACTAACACACGGAACAATCCTCCCGACTCCCTGTCCACACCGAAATCCACCACCACGTCCTTCAGCAAAGCTGTTTAAAACATAGTTCCCACACAAGAGCCACACACCTGCTACAGTCCCTCCCGTGGAGAAGCTGCTAAAGGTGGCAAAGGGTTCCTTTGTTTGCTGTCAGGTGCTGGAACACAGGTAACGAGGTTCAGTACCCTCTTGCAGGGCTGCACCTCCTGACATCTGCGCAGGGTTCCTCCGGTTCGGACAGGAGGGGCAGCACCACAGAATCACAGAACTGGGGAGGCTGGAAGAATCCTTGGAGATCACCAAGTCCTCCCCCAGAGCTCACAGTGCCACTGCTGAGCCACCAGCACCAAACCGCCTCCCCCAGCACCACATCCAGGCAGCTTTCAAACACCTCCAGGGATGGAGACTACCACCTCCTTGGGCAGCCTGGGCCAGGGCCTGACAACCCTTTCTGAGAGGAAACTGTTCCTGATCTCCAAGCTGAATCTTCCCTGGCACAATTTGAAGCCTTTCCCTCTTGTCCTGTCACTTCGTGCATGTGAGAAGAGCCCAACCCCAGCTGGCCGCAGTCTCCTTCAGGGAGCTGCAGAGAGCAATGAGGTCTCCCTCAGCCTCCTCTTCTCCACACTAACCACCCCCAGTTCCCTCAGCCATTCCTCACAGGATTCGCGTTCCAGGCCCTTCCCCAGCTTGGTTGCCGTTGTCTGACCCTGCTCTAGCACCTTCTACAATACCACACACCCCGCCAAACATCCCTCAGGGTACCGGGGGGTGGTGGTGTCCCAGGAACCTGGAACGAGCAGCTCGGGCACCGGAGCCCTGCCGACTCCGGCCTCACGGCTGCCCAGGCCTCTCTGCGGCTGCTCCCCAGCGGGCCACGGCCCGCAACCTCAGTGGCCTGGCGCCTTCCCCGGCAGGCTGAGGAGGGCGGCGCCGTCTGCCGCCTCGGCGCCAGCGGTGCTCACCTTCTTGTCCCAGATCTGCAGCGGTTTGCTGCCGATGCTGTACAGCACCGAGAGGAACCCGCTCTGGAACGTGTTCTTGAACATGCCGGGGCCGGGCCGGCCGCCGCTCTGCCGCCGCCGCCGGGCTGCGTAAGGACACGGCGGCTCCCTTCCCGCTGATGCCTCCGCAGCGCGCTCCCGGGTCGCGTTTGTCGTCGTCACCAAGGAACTACTTTCCAAGCGTATGGCGCGCTTGCGGATCTACCAAGCGCGGTTGGATCTAGCCGGAGGCGCCACCGCTACTTCCGGCCGGCGCAGAGCGGGAGGGCGGGGCCGGGGAGGAGCGAGGGGAGGAAGGGGTGGAGGGAGTGAGGGCTCTGGGAGGAGCGGGAGGAAGAGAGGACTGCGAGGAGGAAGGCGCCGAGGGGCGGGAGAGACTGAGAGGCAGGCGGGGCCGGGTTGCGGGATCGACCGAGAAAAGGGAGGGGGGACCGAGGAGTGGATCCCCAGACAGGACCGGGTTTGGTGGGGCCGGGAGGGCTGCTCGAGGTCCGGACGGGAGGGTCAGGGAGAGTCAGAATCTGTGGAGCGGGCGGAGCGCAAGGGACCGAGTCGCTTTCCTGGAGGCTCGGGCAGGCAGGCAGGCAGGACGGAGGGGCCCAGCGCCATCGATGAGGCGATAAGGCCCTGGCAGGCCCCCGCTGGTCGGTGCTGGCTACTGGCCGTGAGGCAACGGGCAGAGCTCCGGCGAGGGCAGGAGGCAGAGCTGCGTCCCATTACCCATCCCACCCGGCTTCGCCTCTCGGGCCCGGCCTGGAGGCTGATTGCCGGAAGCGGTGTCCCGCAACTTCTGCGGGCCCCGTTGAGGTGTCTCACCAACCTCATAGTAAAGAATTGCTTCCTGATGTCCAATGTGAACCTGCTCTGCTCTAGTCGCAAACCACTGCCCTCTGTGCTATCACCACAGCTTGCCCAGGGTGGTCGTGGAATCCCCCCTCCGTGGAGGCATTCAGGGTGGCGGCCTGGGCTAGTGGGAGGTGTCCCTGCAGGGAGTTTGGAGGTCCTTTAAGACCTTTAAAGTCCGTTCCAACCCAAACCGTTCAATGATTCCCTGTCAGATCCAACCCTCACCAACGCCTCGGTGGGTAACCAGCCAAAATCCAGGCACAGATTGCATCCAGGCACAGATTGCATCCGCTCAAGCAAACAAAGGTGCCAGAGCAGTCTGTCTGCAAAAAAAACCTTACCCAAAGGCAAGAAACAGAAGCAGCTTCCCACAGACCTGAGAAGCAGAGGCTGCAGCGTGGCTGCCTGCACCCCTCCCTGCCCTCCACCACCCAAGGCACAGTGGTGCCTCTGCCCCTTGCAGAGGTGCTAGTGGGTGAAACCCTCTGTGCAAGGGCACACAGGCAGGCAGAGCCCTGCCCCTGCTGTCTGGCTGCTGAGGGACCGTTTATGTGGTGCAGAGAGAGGAGCCAAACCCAGGTGCCATGCTGAGAAGCAGCCCTTACCTGAGCACCATCAAGAAGTGGCGGTGGCTGATGTATAACCCTCAGTTTTCCTGCTGTTTGCTTAATTCCTTTCAAATCCTTGCTGCTCCCAGCTCTGGCCTGGCTTCCAGGAGAAAGCTTTTATCCTTTGGGGAGTGCAGTTGGTTTTGTGCTCTAACTGCCCCAGCCTGGTCCAGGGCCTGACAACCCTTCCTGGCAAAAATTTTTTCATCGTCTCTAACCTAAGCCTTCCCTGGCACAATTTCAGGCCAGTTCCTCTCCTATCACCTGAGACTTCAGAGAAAAGACCAGCCCCTCCTGGCTCCAACCTCCTTTCAGGGAGCTGTAGAGAGCAATGAGGTCTCCCCTCATCCTCCTCTTCCCCATGCTGAACACCCTCAGTTCCCTCTCCTCAGCCCTCTTCTCCTGACCTTTTGTTGCTCTTCTCTGATCTGCTTGAACCCCTCAATGTCCTTCTTGGAGCAAAAGGTCCAAAACTGACCCCAGCATTCAAGGTGCAATCTCACCACATCATGTAGGCCAAGAAGAGAGCAGAGGTTGCCTGCTCCAGAAATAACTCTCCATGAAAGCATTTCCTGCCCTCCAGAGTTCCCAGCAATCCAGTGCCTTCAGAGGAAAAAGATCTCCAGGAAGCTCCTGAAGTGTTGCTCCTCTGAGGTTTCACATTGCTGGGTGCAGTCACTGGAGCAGAATGGAGCAGCTCTCTCCAGTATCATCAAATCTGTGCTTACCTCAGGTCTGGAGTCACATCCTGGGAAACCCCAGCCTGGATCGTTGCCCTCCCAGTGTAATTCATCCCTGGAGAGCAAATGCCCAGGGCTGGCTGCATGGCCCAGGGCCAACTTTACCAGGGCAGTGCTTAGACTGGGAGAAGCAGAGCCAGAGCCAGATCCAGACAGGAGCTTTGGAAGCTAAAAACCTTCATTGCATGGCAAAAGTGAGAACAATGAAATGACTTCTGCAAGAAGTGTGATACCTTGGGCCTTGGCCAGAGCACTCCACCCATCTCCTCAGCCTGTATCTTCCTTTGGGAGCAGGAGTGGACGAAGGGGCAGCTATGAGGAAACCAAACAGGGAATCACAGAATGTCAGAGGCTGGTAGGGACCTCCAAAGCTCATCCTGTCCAGCCCCCTGCCAGAGCTGGGGCACCCGTACCGCATCACACAAGAACACATCCAGGCAGGTCTTGAATATCTCCGGAGAAGGAGACTCCGCACACCCTCTGGGCAGCCTGTTCCAGGGTTCTGTCACCCTCACAGGGAAAAGATTCCTCTTATTATTCCCATGGAACTTCCTATGCCTCAACTTCCACCCATTACCCCTTGTCCTGGCATTGGGCATCACCCAGCAGAGCCTGGCTCCATCCTCCTGGCACTCGCCCTGCACATCTTTATCAACATTTGTGAGGTCACCTCTTGGGCTCCTCCTCTCCAAGCTAAAGAGCCTCAGCTCCCCCAGGTTCTCCTCACAAGAAAGATTTTCCACTCCATCAGACAGGAGGTACATTGAGCAGGGGATGCCCTGTGCAAGGGTGACAAGGTTTGCACCTTCAGGTGGCTTTGGGTGCTTGAGCGAAGCTGGGCAAAGGCTTTGGACCTCGTGCTGGCTGAACTCCAAGCAGGAGGAGGAGCAGAGGAGAAGGAGGAGGAGGAGAAGGAAAGAAAGAGAAAGGGAAAGAAATAGAAAGAGGAGGAGGAGGAGAAAGAGGGAACTGGGCTGCTGCTGGACAGAAGACACAACAGAAGGGTAATCATCACTGGGTGCAGGAGGAGGCAGTGCCAGAGTGTGCTGGAGCTCTCTGGCAGAGAGAGACAAGGAAGCTGGGGAAGGGTCTGGAGAACGAGACCTGTGAGGAGCAGCTGAGGGAGCTGGAGTTGTGTAGTCTGGAGAAGAGGAGGCTGAGGGGAGGCCTCATTGCTCTCTACAGTTCCCTGACAGGAGGCTGCAGTGAGCTGGGCTTGGGCTCTGCTCCATAGGCTCAGGTGATAGAAGGAGAGAAACTGGCCTGAAATTGTGCCAGGGGAGGCTTAGGTTGGAGAGGAGGAAAAAGTTCTTGGCTGCCAGAGTGGTCAGAGATTGGTGCAGGCTGCCCAGGGAGGTGGTGGAGTCCCCATGCCTGGAGGTGTTCAAGAAAGGTGCAGCCATGGCACTTGGTGCCATGGTGTGATGCCCACGGTGGGGTTGGTTTGCTGGTTGGACTGGATCATCAGGACATACAGCTTTTGTGGGACCACTGTGCCATGGTGGAGCAAGGGGGAGAATGGGAAAAGCCCTCTCTGAGCCTGGACAAACCGGAGACATAAACCAGGCAGGCAAAGAAGAGTTAAAAAGTCATTGCAAGCCTCCTTCAGAGACGAGAGGAGCTGGAGAGGACCTGGGCTGCAGCAGGCAGCAGGTAGGAGTTGGGGGCATGACACAGCAGTGTCAGGAGAGAACTGGATGAGGCAAGAGCAGCACCATGTCACAAAGGATGCCAGTCCCGTGGCTGCTCACAGGGCTGCTGCTGCTGCCCAGCAGAAGTAGACCTGAGGCAGTCTCCACCTTGGGCTGTTCTCTGCAGGGACAAGATCTACACCAGCCAAAAGAAGGAACTTGGCTGAATTTGGGCACCAGAAACCAGCACAGAATGGGACACAACGGGGCCATCCTCACACCCTGCCTTGGCCATCCACCAAGTCCTGCCTCACAGCCCCAGCAGCTTCAGCTTACCCAGGGGACACATCTGCATCTGCAGGTGTGCCCCATGAGGCAGGTGCTGGCTGCCCACCGGTACCCCTCACAGGCTTGGTGAGGACCTCACTCCTGGCACTTCCACTCTGGCCACCACCCAGCGCAGCTGGCGACTTGCAGAGGCCCTGGGCTGCAGTAGGTGGCATGACCCAAGAGTATCAGGGGGTGGTCCCCTGGTTCTGTGGCAGCAGAAGCTCATGGTTCGCTCTACTGAGAAGCAGCACCAGGTCTGTCTTCCTTTGTCTCAGAGGTATCCACAGGCTGGGCAGCCTCACTGTGTGTGGGGAAAAAAACCCAGATGGGCAGTGAAGAAACAGGCCCAGAGAAGAGACCTGACCCTGTTATAGCCGTGCAGAGTCCAGCTGGAGGTTCTCAGGCCCCAGTTCCAAGTGGTCTGTTAGCACCTAGGACCAGAGCACTGCAGCCAGGCTCTCTAGAGAGCTGCTGGTGAAGCACCACGGCTGGAGGGCAGCTTGCTGTGACGCAGAGGGCCCACAGTGGGCAGGGGTCTGCAGGGGTTGCCGGCAACTGGGGAAGAGAAAAGCCCCAGCCCATGGAAAAAGGAAGCACCGAGAGCTCCCTGAGCAGCAGCTCTCAGCATCAGCACTCAGCACCACACCCCTCCAGAGCCTGGGGCCCTAAGGAGGGACACCCTCATAGGTGCCAGTGGGTGCCTCCTTTACCTCTCTGCCCAGGGTGATTTTTGTCCAGCTGGCTCCTCCTTGGCCCAGCTGGGCATGGGGGATGTCACCAGTGTTCTCCAGTGGGGCCAAGTCCTGCCCCCAACCCCAGCTCTCTCCCCACTGAATACTCCTCCTCGAGTGCTTCTTTTAAAACTTTTATTCAACAATATAGAATTCTTTTCATTAGAGAATCATCCATGGTGGGATTTACACCACCCCTTACCCCCACTCCCCCTCCCACACTCCCTGCCATCTCCGTGCCCTGGCAAGAGGACGGGCACAAGCTGGCACCTCCGTGGTCCATCGGAAGGTTGTGGTGTGGGTTGGGGAAGGAAGAGCCAGGACAGAGGGAACAACTAAACCAACAGTTTGCTTTGCACAACCCTTCACACGTTGTCATGCTGGCAGGGTCAGGAAGAGCTCGACAAGGAACCAAAGGCAGAAGAACCTTTAAACACTCAAGAGGGGAAGAAGGGCTGCGGCGCCGTCCGGCCGGCTGTGCCGCCCCGCTGCCAGCCCTGCCCCGCGCCGCCCAGGCTGCCCGCCGCTGGATGGCACCTTGGCTTTGGTTCTCGTTCTGCTTATGGAAAATTGGGAGCAACAGCAGCAGACCTGAGGAGAGATGGGAGGAGGCAAGTGAGCGTCGAGGGGGCACTGCCCTGCTCTGGCCACAGGGGATCGAGGAGATGGGCTGGGGGAGGAGGAGGGGGGTGGTGGTGCTGCTGCTGCTGCTGCCACCCCCTGCCCTGCCACCCAGCTTCCCAGCCCTGNACAGGGGGAGGGGGGAAGGCAGAGGGGAGTGAAGCAGGGGAGAGATGCAGCTCAGCAAAGCAGCACAGGGACTTAGAATCACAGAGTTGGGTTGGGTTGGAAGGGACCTCCAAAGGGGATCCAGGCAGGAGGGATATCCTCCACTGAAGCAGGCTGCCCACAGCCTTATTCAGCCTCCTCTTGAGTATCTCCAGGGATGAGGCCTCAAGCCCCTCTCCAGGCAACCTGTTGCAGTGTTCCAGCAGCCTCCTGGTGCAGAACTTGTTCCTCACATCCATCCTCAATCTGCTCTGCTCTCATTTCAAACCACTGACCTTGGTCCTGTCCCTGCAGGACCCTTCTTCTTAACCCCCACCCCTCAGATATTTACAGACATTGATCAGGTCTCCTCTCAGCTTTCTCTTCTCCAAGCTAAACAGCCCCAGGGCTCTGTCTTTCCTCACCAGACCTGCTCCAGGCCCTTCATCATCCTCCTGGCTCCTGTTAGACTCTCTCTAGTGCCCACCATCCCAGGGTGGAATGGAAGAGCTGGCCCCTGCTTAACACACATTTAGAACAAGCCAGGCTGAAAGGAGACAAGCATGGGGGTACACACATGGAGAACCCCCAGCTCTGAGCCATGCACTGCTCCTCTGCCCAGCACCCTGGGCACCATCCTGAGCCCAGTACAGCACAGAATCCCAGAGTGCCAGGTTGGGGGGGACCCCAAGGACCACCTGGGCCAAGCTTTCCAGGTGATGGTGGAGCTGAAATGAGCTGGCCCAGCACCCTGGCAAGGTGGGGCTGAACACTGCCCAGTGCAGGGCACTGCTTCCCCTGGGAGATGATTCCAGTGTCTGGCTGTGCTCAGGAGGAAAGATCTCCTTCTGAAGCCCAATAGGAATTTCCCCAGCAGTAACCTGTCCCCATTGCACCACAACAGCCAACTCCCAAGCCAACCCCAAACGTCCTCTGCAGCCCCATGGATATGCAAATAACCTGCCACAGTGAAAGCCTCAGGACTGACAGCAGGAGGAACTGCAGCCAAAGCAGAGGAGAGAGCAGAAATCACAGAACAGCTCAGGTTGGAAGTGACCTCAGAGACCATCAAGCTCCACTTCATCCCACCCCACCCCATCTCCCTGCCATGGGCAGGGACATCTCTCAGCTAAACCTGGCTGCTCAAGGTCTCATCCAGCCTGGCCTTGAACACCTCCAGGCAGGAGGCAGCCACAACCTCCCTGGGCAACATATTCCAGAGTCTCAGGTCCCTCCTACTGAGGGACTCCTTCCTTAGCTCCACTCTAGCCCTGCTCTGCCTCAGCTCCAAACCATTGCCCCTTGGCCTGGCTCCAGACACCCTCAGCAAAAGTCTCTCTGCAGCCTTCCTGCAGGATCCCTTCAGGCACTGGCAGGCAGCTCTGAGGTCCCCCTGGAGCCTTCTCCTCTCCAGGCTGCACACCCCCAGCTCCCTCAGCCTGTGCTCACAGCAGAGCTGCTCCAGCCCTGGGATCACCTTTGTGGCCTCCTCTGGCCTCATTCCAGCAGCTGTGTCCTCCTTGTTCTGGGGAGGCAGGATTGGAGGTGAGGTCTGAGCAGAGCAGACCCAAGTGGCACAATCCCCTCTCTTGCCCTGATGCCCACACCCCTCTGGCTGCAGCCTAGGCTGGGGTCAGGGGGTTGAGGGTTGCCTTCTGAGCTTGGAAAAGGTGACCTCCTTGAGGAGGCCAAGGGCTGGAAGCTGTCCCTCCCTTGTGGTTCTGCCATAGACTGGAGACAGTAGACATTGAGCTGTTGAGATATTTATTGGTTTCAGTGAATGATACAAAACGGATTGGAGCTGCTGTAGATGCCAATAGAACTTTATTGGAATTCTGGAATGTAAACAGGATGTTTCCAATAGAAACATTTTGCAACCTTATAAAAAAATTAACTCTTTTTAAAAGTTTTTTTTTTTTTTTCCTTTTCTTCCCCCCCCCTTTTTTTTTTATTTTTCCTTTTATCTTTTTCCTTTTTCTTTTCTTTTTTTCCCTTTTCTTTTTTATTTTTCCCTTTTACTTTTTTTTTTCATTTTCCTTTTTTTTTTTTTTTAAACTTTTTTTCTTT
>VWZE01025755.1:4535-17056 GCA_013396675.1 Eubucco bourcierii | reverse complement strand
TTTTTTGTGTTTTGGTGTGAGGGAAAAAAAAAAAAAAAAAAAAAAAAAGCCCCAAAACAACAACCTACAACTCCCCAAGAAACCTCCCCAAAACCCAAATATTTCTTAATTATCTCCAGCTTCTAGGTTTTGGAAGTGTCACCAGAACCACTTTGATGAAGTTTTAAAACCACATAGAAAAATAAACAAAACAAAACAAAACAAACAAGTGGAGGCAACTGTGAATTGGGGGGAGGAGGGTGGGGCTAGAAAAAAAGCCATTCCAAGGATCTGATGAAAGAACCCACAAAAGATCAAACCCCCCCCCAAACATCACCACTACCACCACCTCCCCCAGCCCAGAATTCAAAACATGACTGCCTGGGTTCAAACACTAGAAGGTGGGATCCCAAATCCTGGAGCTTGGACAACCTCCTCCCCACACCAGACCATGCTGCTGGGTTGCTGATCCCTTTCTCCCCTTTTCTTCCTCCCTGAGCTCTCCTCCCTTGGCCTCCTCTCCTCTTCTCCACTGAACAGCTCCAGAGCTTTTTGCTCTGGCCCTCAAACAACAACCCCCACAACCCCAAAAAAACCCAAAAAACCAAAACCAAACCTATCTCCTGGGGAGCCAGGGCATGAGGTCTGTGGTTGCACACCTAGCACAAGAAACCTTGCAACAACACTGTCTTTCCTGAGCTGGGTGGGAAAGCTTCTCCCCCACCCTCTCTCCTGCCACCAAGAGCAGCCCCTCAACATCCATAAGCTTCCAAAGCAGATCTCTTTTGAGCTGCTTCTCAGAGCAAAAGCCTTTGGCAAACACACCTGGGAAGGGGACACATCTCACTTGAGGCAGCAGCCAAACCAATCCTGAGATGCTCTGCTGGGGGTTTGTGGAACTGCTTTTTGTTGTCTCCTCCCCATCCTACCATACCCCCCCAAAAAAAAACCCCACAACCCTATCCTGGCATTCACAATTGAAACTGGAATTCATTCCAAGGCCAAATTCAAGCCCAGAGTGAGCAGTTGGGAAGGACTTGGTGCTGCAAAGCAGGGTTGCAGCTGCTGACCCCCAGCCAGAATTTGGTTGAGCCAGAGACAGAAAGGCATGTCCAGAAGAGAGGTGGTGGAACCACCACCACCATTTGGGCCCCACCACCAGCCTGGTGGGGAAGGAAGAGAAGGATCCAGAGAGATGTGAACCAGAATCAGTTGTGTTGAGCCCCTGGGGGTGGTGGTGGGGAAGAGATCATCACTACAAGACCCCAACTTGGCCAAGGCTTTGGTTACCACAGGGTTAAGAGTTACATTAACCACAACCACCGGAGAGGAACTGAGGTTTTATGAGATTCCCCCCTCCCCCCTGAAAAAAGGTTATAGATTTCTGTTGAGGATAAAGGGAGAAAGGGGAAGGAGGAAGAGGAGGAAAAAAGGTGGGGGTGGGGGGTCCTCGGTTCTTTTCCCTTCACTGTGTGACTGAAGGTTTTTGCTTTGATTGTGTAAACATCTCGAGTTACCCGTCGGGGCGGGGGTGGTTCCAGTCTTCACCGCGCCGTTGTCAGGCCACTGGAGAGCACAGCGTTCTCTGGGCTGGGCTGGGACTGCTCCTTCACCACTGGATCTGCAGCAGGCAAAGGAAGGCAGGAAAGGGGGGGAAAAAAAAAAAGTCCTTGAATAAAAAGCTCGAACCCAGCAAAGCCTTGCAGAGAGAAACTGCCCTCGAACCACCACCGCTGCTGTTTGCCCCCTGCCAGCCCACAGTTCTGTGCTGTCAGTACATCTGGGGATGGCACCGAGCTGGGAGGGGGAGTCTATGCCCTGGAGGGTAGGGAGATGCTGCAAGAGGGACCTGGGCAGGCTGGGTCAAAGGGCTGAGGCAAATGGGATGAGATTTAACAGGACTGAGGGCAGGCTCCTGCACTTTGGCCGCAATAACCTCATGCAGCAATGGACTGGAGGGCGAGTGGCTGGAGAGCAGCCTGGCAGTGCTGGGTGACAACTGGCAGGACATGGCCACAGAAGGCCAATGGCATCTTGGCCTGTCCCAGGAGCAGTGTGGCCAGCAGCACTCTTCCCCTGTGCTGGCTCTGGGGAGGTCTCCCCTCCAGCATTGTGTGCAGCTCTGGCCCCTCACTGCAAGAGAGATATTGAGGGGCTGGAGTGGGGCCAGAGGAGAGAAACGAATGGGGAAGGGGCTGGAGGGGAAGGCTGAGGAGGAGAGGCTGAGGGAGCTGGGGGTGGTTAGCTTGGATGAGAGGAGACTCAGGGGGGACCTTGTCACACTCTGCAACTACCTGAAGGGAAGCTGTAGTCAGATGGGGGTCAGGCTCTGCTCCCAGGCAGCTTGTGACAGGACAAGAGGGCATGGCCAGAAGCTGTGCCAGGGGAGGGTTAGGCTGGGTGTTAGGAAGCACTTCCTCAGGGTCAGGATGGGTGCTAGAAAGCACTTCCTCAGGGCCAGGTTGGATGTTGGGAAGCACTTGCTCAGGGTCAGGTTGGCTGTTGGGAAGCACTTGCTCAGGGTCAGGTTGGCTGTTGGGAAGCACTTGCTCAGGGTCAGGTTGGCTGTTGGGAAGCACTTGCTCAGGGTCAGGTTGGCTGTTGGGAAGCACTTGCTCAGGGTCAGGTTGGCTGTTGGGAAGCACTTGCTCAGGGTCAGGTTGGCTGTTGGGAAGCACTTGCTCAGGGTCAGGTTGGCTGTTGGGAAGCACTTGCTCAGGGTCAGGTTGGCTGTTGGGAAGCACTTGCTCAGGGTCAGGTTGGCTGTTGGGAAGCACTTGCTCAGGGTCAGGTTGGCTGTTGGGAAGCACTTGCTCAGGGTCAGGTTGGCTGTTGGGAAGCACTTGCTCAGGGTCAGGTTGGCTGTTGGGAAGCACTTGCTCAGGGTCAGGTTGGCTGTTGGGAAGCACTTGCTCAGGGTCAGGTTGGCTGTTGGGAAGCACTTGCTCAGGGTCAGGTTGGCTGTTGGGAAGCACTTGCTCAGGGTCAGGTTGGCTGTTAGGAAGCACTTGCTCAGGGTCAGGTTGGATGTTAGGAAGCACTTGCTCAGGGTCAGGTTGGCTGTTGGGAAGCACTTGCTCAGGGTCAGGTTGGCTGTTGGGAAGCACTTGCTCAGGGTCAGGTTGGATGTTGGGAAGCACTTGCTCAGGGTCAGGTTGGATGTTAGGAAGCACTTGCTCAGGGTCAGGTTGGCTGTTGGGAAGCACTTGCTCAGGGTCAGGTTGGCTCTTGGGAAGGGTAATTAGGTGCTGGCATGGGCTGCCCAGGGAGGTGGTGGAGTTGCTGTCCCTGGAGGCGTTAAAGCCAGGCTGGATGTGGCCCTGGGTGGCCTGGTTAGCTGATGTGGTGCTGTCAGGCCCCAGGCTGGACATGGTGACCTGGGAGGTCTCGCGCAGCCTCAGTGGTGATTCTGTGCTTCTGCCCTCCCCCTGCCCCAGTGCCCCCCAGAGACTCACAGAAGTAGGGGTGCTCCATGGCCTCCTTGGCTGTCAGCCTCTGCTGGTGGTCGTAGCGCAGGAGCTTGTCCAGGAGGTCCAGCACTTCGGGACTGACCAGGTGCCTGTTCTCACTGTGGATGAAGTTCTCCCAGCGCTTCCGCGAATGCCTGCCGAGGGACCAAGCCTCACTGCCTGACCTCTGCCCCTGTCACCTATCCCCATGGAGAAGGACCTTGGGCAGCAAGTTCTGCATGGGGTAGCCATGTGGCCTTGTGGCCCAGAGGGGCTAATGGGCTCCAGGGGTGCTGCAAGTGTGGCCAGCAGGGTCTGCTCTGCTCAGCTCTGCTCTGTCCTACTGAGACCACAGCTGCAGTACTGTGTCCAGTTTTGGGCACCCCAGTTCCAGAAGGACAGGGACCTGCTGGAGAGTCCAGTGTAGACTATGAGGATAATGAAGGGACAGCAACATCTACACTATGGAGAAAGGCTGAGAGCCCTGGGGCTGGTTAGTCTGGAGAGAAGGCTTAGAGGGGACCTGATCAGTGTCTGTAAATATCTGGGGGGTGGGGGTCAGGATGAAAGTGCCAGGCCCTTTGGGCTAGTGCCCAGCGATAGGCCAAAGGGCAATGAACACAAACTGAAATCCAGGAAGTTCCATCTCAACATGAGGAGAAACTTGTTTGGTTTGAGGGTGCTGGAGGCCTGGAGCAGGCTGCCCAGAGAGGTTGTGGAGTCTCCTGCTCTGCAGAGCTTCCAAATCCTCCTGGATGTGTTCCTGTGTGCCCTGCCCTGGGTGATCCTGCTTGGGCAGGGAAGCTGGACTGGATGATCTCTGGAGGTCCCTTCCAAAACCTACCCTTGTGTGATTCTGTGAGTTACCCACTCCTGAGAAGAGCTGTTTGTGCTGCACACTGCCTACAGCTTTTCCTTGGACTTGCCCAAGAGGGAAAGCCTCTTCCATAGAGACACTGTTGTGCGGGTGTCTCATGTCTAGGAAAAGCACAACACTGCACATCCCCTTCTGCCCACAGGGACTAGAAAACAGTAGGCAGGGTGACACCCATGGGACCAGAAGTGCTCTGGCTTCCAGCCAGTCTCACAGAAGCTTTCCTTCCTGGTCCCATCCACCTCTGGTCTGCCTGAGAAATCTCAGTTGGGAGATTTTGAGCCCCAGGATCAACATCTCCATGCAAGTTCTGGTGTCCCCAGCAGAAGGACACAGAGCTGCTGGAGTGAGGCCAGAGGAGGCCACAAAGGTGAGCCAAGGGTTGGAGCAGCTCTGCTGTGAGCACAGGCTAAGGGAGCTGGGGGTGTGCAGCCTGGAGAGGAGAAGGCTCCAGGGAGACCTAAGGGATCCTGCAGGAAGGCTGCAGAGAGACTTTTGCTGAGGGTGTCTGGAGACAGACCAAGGGGGAATGGTTTGGAGCTGAGGCAGAGCAGGGTTAGAGTGGAGCTGAGGAAGGAGTTCCTCAGCAGGAGGGACCCGAGACTCTGCAATGTGTTGCCCAGGGAGGTTGTGGCTGCCTCTTGCCTGGAGGTGTTCAAGGCCAGGCTGAATGAGGCCTTAAGCAGCCAAGTTTGGCTGAGAGGTTATCTGGGCCCACAGTAGGGAGGTTGGAGCTGGATCACCTCTGAGGTCCCTTCCGACCTGAGCCATTCTATGACTCTAGGATGTGAATGAGAAGGAAAAACGGGATGCTGCTGGGTCCCAGGAGAGGCAAAAGCAAAGAGGCTGCATCTCAGTGACTTCCTGAGAGGACAAGGAGCACCCAGCCTTGCATGCAGAGCTGCGACCCAGAAGATCAAAGCAACCCTTTGCTGAGAGTCCTTCAAGAGGATGCTCAGGAGTTTACCTCCATCTCTGTGTTCCAAGTGGCAAAAACCCAAACAAACACGAGGTAGCATTTCACTTGACTTACTGGCCCAGGATGTCATTGAAGTGTGGGTCCAGCTCTATGTGGTACTTCTTGAGGTACCCATACAGCTCATCTGTGCCCAGGACCTTGGCAATGCGAACCAGCTGCAACAAAAGGCATGGTGAGAGAGAGAGAGAGAGACAGACAGACAGAGGAGGAGGGCAGGTCACCAGAGCTGCCCAAAGCTCTCCTGGAAACATCCCAGGTGAAGGGAAAATCTGCCTTGAAACTTAGTGGGGCTTGCAAGTTGTGCACAAAGACCTGAAGAGAAGGCTCCAGGGAGACCTCCAAGAAGCCTTCCAGGACCTGAAAGGGCTGCAGGAAAGCTGGGGAGGAACTTTGGACAAGGGCTGGCAGTGCCAGGACCAAGGAGAATGGCTTTTGAGCTGGGAGAGGGGAGATTAGGAAGAAATTGTTGGCAGTGAGGGTGGCGAGAGACTGGCACAGGTTGCCTAGGGAAGTTGTGGAGCACAGAATCAGTTTGTGCTCCACAGCCTCCCTAGAGGTGCTCAAGGCCAGGCTGGATGAGGCCTTGAGCAACCTGTGCTGGTGGGAAGTTTCCCCGCCTGTGGCAGGAGGGTTGGTGTTGGCTGATCTTTGGGATCCCTTCCAACCCATTCCTTCAATCTCTAATTCCAGGTGCCTTAACTAAGCACAGAACAACATCCTGCCAGCCTGCTGGGCCCATCCCCAGCACCTCCCCCACTGGAACATGAGATCAAGGCAAAGTCTTTACTTGGTCATAGTTGTCCTGGCCGTGGAAGAAAGGCTCCTTTCTGAAGATCATGCTGGCCAGCATGCAGCCTAAACTCCACATGTCTAAGCTATAGTCATACATCTGAGGGAGAAGGCAAAAAAGAGAGAGGTGTTAGAAGCAGCTCACCGTGGAGCACAATCTGCTCACCACAGCCAGGGTGCACCACCACCCGGGCAAGCCCAGCCTCCTTCCATGATAGGTAGTACCAGACAAGCCAAAGGGGCTTAAAGTTAGAGCCAGGAGGGGCTAGAAATGGCTAGCAAGGAGAAGCAGACTCTTACTTGGTAGTCCACAAGGAGCTCTGGTCCTTTGAAGTACCTAGAGGCCACTCGGACGTTGTATTCCTGAGCTGGGTGGTAGAACTCGGCCAGGCCCCAGTCTATGAGCCGCAGCTGGACGGGCAAGGGAGAGACAAGAGTCAGGAGCCTCAGGATCAGCCAGCTGAAGGTTGGGCTTGGAGGATCTTAAGAGGTCTTTTCCAACCTTCATGGTTCTAGGAGTCATTAGGGTGAAGCCACGTTGGGGCCAAACCTCTCAACGCTGCCGTGCAAGAGCGGAGCTTGGGGCGCGGGGAGGAGCTCTGAGGACAGGAGATGCTCTCAGCAGTGCTTAGCTCAGGCCCTTCTCTTCCCCCTCCCGCCCGCCTCCAATCACCAGCTGGTGAGGTAAAACCAGCTCAGAGAGCTCCTCTGCCTCCTGACTCCAAGCACTGGCTCCTCATTTGCTCCACCACACGTGGTGGGCAGGGAACAGGCAGAAGTCCTGCAGCACTGATGTCAACAGGGGGCTGAGAGCAGGAACTGATCTAATGCGGGTGCCCACCACAGCCTCGAGGCAGCTGCAGGGATGGATGGACCTGCCCTGGGACTGAAGGACAGCAGGGCCCCCTCCTGCTAAACCCTGCCTTGCCTGTAGTGCCACCACTGACTGACAGGGCAACCAAGATGGGCTGGAGTCTGGAGGGCTAGGGAGGAGCAGCTGAGGGACGTGGAGGTGGTTAGTGTGGAGAAGAGGAGGCTGAGTGAGACTTCATTGCCCTCTACAGCTCCCTGAGTGGAGGCTGGAGCCAGGTGGGGGTTGGTCTCTTCTCCCTAGCAATAGAAGGAGAGGAACTGGCCTGAAATTGTGCCAGGGGAGGGTGAGGTTGGAGAGAAGGAAAAATTTCTTTGCTGCAAGAGTGGTCAGGGATTGGCACAGGCTGCTCAGGGAGGTGGCAGAGTCCCCATGCCTGGAGATGTTCCAGAACCATGTGGCCATGGCACTTGGGGCCAGGGTTTGATGCCCATGGTGGGGCTGGGTTGAAGGTTGGACTGAATGACCTTGGAGGCCTTTTCAAACCCAAACCATTCCCTGATTCTATGCCAGGCAGGGACCTGTGGACCAGCAACTGATTTAATGCTGCAAATCCCAAGTGCCTGGGGAGAAAGGTTCAGAAAGCACCCATCGAGGTCCAAGTGCCTTGATGGGGTGAGGGGAAGCTCCCTGTGCTGCCCATCTCCACGGGATTGAGTTGGGTATAAACATTTCCTGTCACCCAACCGGGATGCCCCAGAAGTGAGGAAGCCCTTGTGGGTTGAGCAGGCTCTGCTGCAGCAGGAGCTTCTGTTCCTCAGGTCAGAATTGGTGTTTCAGAGCAGGGTACCTTCTTCTGCTCCCCACTTGGAGGTGAACAGCCCAGACTTGTTCCTCTCAGCAAAGTGAACCCAGCATGGTTAGCTGGGGGGAGAAGAGCAACCCCTAAGCCATGGACTCTGCTCTGCTAAGACCTCTCCTGCAGCACTGCATCCAGCTCTGGGGGCCCTCAGCACATGAACTGATGGAGCAGGTCCAGAGGAGTGCCACAAAAATAATCAGGGGGGCTGGAGAATCTCTGTGAGGATGGACTGAGGGAGCTGGGGGTGTTCAGCCTGGAGAAGAAAAGGCTTGAGGGAGACCTCAGAGCAGCCATGAAGGGGGCTACAAGGAGGCTGCAGAGAGACTGTTCCCAAAAGCCTGCAGGGACAGGACCAGTGGCAATGGCTTGAAACGAGAGCAGAGCAGATTGAGATTGGATGTGAGGAACAGGTTCTGCACCAGAAGGCTGCTGGAACACTGCAGCAGGTTGCCCAGGGAGGTGGCTGAGACCTCATCCCTGGAGATATTCAAGGTGAGGCTGGATAAGGCTGTGAGTAACCTGATCCAGTGGAGGATGTCCCTGCTGACTGCAGGGGAGTTGTACTGGATGCCCTTTGGAGGTCCTTTCCAACCCACCCCATTCTGTGACTCTGCCTCCTACTGCATTGCTCCCCAGTGGGACTTTGGCCACCTGATGATGTGGGCACGAGCGGAGGGGAGTTGGTAAAGGAAAGTTAAAGGGAGTGATCACAGCTGCCCTGGAGCTATGGGTAGAGAAGGTGGCAGAGTTTCCAAGCCTGCTGCCAAGCCCTGGTGGCCCCCAGTACCTTTTTCTGTTGGTGGTCTATCATGACGTTGTGAGGTTTGACGTCCCTGTGCATGATGCCCATGCTGTGACAGTAGTCCAGGGCCTGCCAGACACACAGACATACACACACAGATGTCAGACAGGGCTGGCACCTCGGGCACAGTGTCAGAGTGCCCTTGGCAGCAGCAAGCCTGGCATGAGAAACTGGCATCTTCAGCTCCTTCTCTCCTAGTGCTGTGCTTCCCTACAACCACCTTTGAGGAACACGATGCAGGGAGGTGTCCCCCTTCTGCTGCCAAGCTCCACCCTGGGCAGCCTTTTGCTCCCTGGATCCTGCTGCCTCCCTCTTCCATGCCTACTGTTCCAGTAGAGCTTTCCAACCTGTTTCCCAAACCACTCTTAAGCTAGAAAGCCAGCCCTGCAAGTGCCAGCAGAGGAGGGAGGGGGATGCTGCTTAAAGCTTTTAAGGCAGGAGCACACAGCAGCTCTCCAATTGCCTGACACCAGTTGTCCAACACCCCCCTCCTCCCACCCCCCCCTACAACTATCACCACCTTCACACCCTTCCAAGCAGCTGTTCCCTGGAGCAAGAGGGCTGGAATGTTGTTTTCTCAGCTCCAAGGCAGGAGCGAGATCCATCCATCAACATCTATCAGATGCTCTTGAGACCTTCCAGGGAGGGGACTGCCTGCAGTCAACTCAATATCCAAGACACCAGTACCAGAGAAGTGACACTGCCCTGGGGAGGGGGCTGCCAGCACAGCAAGGGCTCAGGGAACATCCTGGGCCTTTCTGGGATTTCCAGCACAGAGCTCTAGAACAGGGGTGGACAATTCCAGCAGCTGAAGAGATCCTCCAATAGCTGAAGGGATCATGCAGGAAGGCTGCAGGGAGACTTTTCCTGAGGGTGTCTAGGGACAGGCCAAGGGGGAATGGAGTGAAGCTGAGGTAGAGGAGGGTCAGAGTGGAGCTGAGGAGGATGGTGAGACTCTGGAACAGGCTGACCAAGGAGGCTGTGGCTGCCTCCTGCCTGGAAGTGTTCCAGGCCAGGCTGGATGAGGCCTTGAGCAGCCAAGTCTAATTGAGAGGTGTCCCTGCCCATGGCAGGGGGGTTGGAGTAGATGATCTCTGAGCTCCCTTCTGCCCTGAGCCACTCTTACTCTATGATCTGTTTCCAGAGCTGAAGATGCTCTTGCTCATCCTAAGGCAGGAACATTTCAACCTCATCACCTCTCTTCCCCATCCCTGGGCTTCTTTAGGCTCCCTCCAACCTTCCTAACAAGCTCCCTCCCTTGCAGACAGCTGCAGCTTCCTTCAAGCCCAACAGATTTCAGGAAACCTCCTGCAGCCCACCCCCCACCAAGCCCTGGAGCACAAAAGGGCTCTCCCTAGCCTGTCCCACTCACCTCCAGAAGCAGGGGCACTTGCAACAGAGCAGCCCCTCACGGCAGCACACAGCTGGAAGCTCTCCCTGCTGTCTGCCCTGTGCTGTAGCCCCAAGCATGCAGCTCTCCCACTTCTCCCCATGAAGATTCTCATGGAGCCATATGGCAGGAGCAAGCTGGGCTGATTTAAAAGGAGTTTGGGACGCTCCTTGCTGCAGGGAAAGCTTTGGCTGGGAGGCCTCCAAGGCAAAGACCAGTGTCACATTGACATGAAAGAGCCAGGAGACCACATCCATGGGCTCCTGTGAGCACAGGGAATCAGCCTGTCCTTCAAGTGTCCTTAGATTCCCTATCCAGAGACACAGAGCTCTAAGACCAAGAGGGCGAAAGTCCCCATCTGGAGCTGCACTTGAATGCTGACCCAGAGCAAAGTCTGGAGCTGGCAATCTCTGCCCTCTGCTCTCCCTGGCATGCTGCAGGTCCCAGCTCCCAAGCCCTGCAAACACCTCCCAATGCTTCTATGGCCTCATAGCAGCCCAACAGCTCTAGGGACACAGGGAGACCAAGCACAGTCCTAGCTGGCCACTATCTACCCCAGATACTTCATGGGAGAAAGAAGAGACCTCCAACAATCAGAGTTTCTTTGGAGGTGACAAAAAGTCCCCAGTTTGGCCTCTAATAGCTCACAGGAACCAGAGGAGAGGCTGAGGGACCTGAGCTTGATTAGTCTGGAGAAGAGGTGGCTGAGGAGAGACCTTATTGCGCTCTACAGCTCCCCAAAAGGAGGCTGCAGTGAGGTGGGGTTGGGTTCTTCTTCCTAGCACTAGGTGACAGAAGGAGAGGAACTGATCTGAAAGTGTGCCAGAGGAGGCTTATACTGGAAAGGAAGAAAAAATTCCTCTGCTGCAAGAGTGGTCAGAGATTGGCACAGGCTGCCCAGGGAGGTGTTGGAGTCCCCATGCCTGGAGGTGTTCCAGAACTGTGTGGCCATGGTGTGATGCCCATGGTGGGGTTGGGTTACTGGTTGAGCTTAATCTTGGGAGGTCTTTTCCAACCTAACCAACTCTGTCATCCTATGACATTACTTCAGCCTGGGTCTCCTATTTCATCTCTTTTAACCTCGTGGTGGAAAGCCTTGCCCTGCCCACTGGTAAGGAGTGCAGCCTCATGGTGCACTTCTGAAGGCCCTGCACTGAGCAGAGCTTCCCAAACAGGCTGCCCAGGGAGGTGCTGGAGTTCCTATGCCTAGAGGTGTCCAAGAAAGGTGTGCCCATGGCACTTGGGGCCCTGGTTTGATGGCCATGGGTGGGGGCTGGGTTGCTGTTTGCACTGGGTGACCTTGGGAGATCTTTTCCCACCTTAATGATTCTCCCTCTTCCCAAACCTCACTGAGCTTTGAGACATGAATTCTGTACTTGGTAGGGACTGCTCCCAGGAGCTGTCTCAGCCCTGCTCTCCCCAGATGCAAAGAGCACTCACCTTCAGCAGCTCATACATATAAAACCGGATATCAAAGTCTGTCAGGATCTGGTACAGTTGCTGAAGCAAGATTTGGGGAGGGAGAGGAAAGAGAAAAAAAAATTAATAACCAAGAGAGAAGCAGGAGGAAATATTCCAGATCTGGAGCAGTTTCAATTTCTTGTCACCCCCATTCACTAAGCCCATTTCACACACACCCCAACCTGTGAATGCTGCCACTCCCAAGGCTTGTCCTGCTCTTGGATCTGCCGAGGCCACAAGGTAGGAAATGCAGAAGCAGCATTGGATGAGGCCTTGAGCAACCTGGGCTAGTGGGGATGTGTCCCTGCCCCGTGCCAGGGTGGGTTGGAACTGGATGACTTTCAAGGTCCTTTCCAACCCAACCCATTCTGTGATTCTGTGAAATGCTACTGGGATCCTTCCAGCAGGACACAGGCAGCAGAGCAAACCCTTCAGAGCCTGCAGGGTGGCACACAAGACCTCAACATGCAAAGGCCTGATGACCTTAAAGGTCTCCTCCAACCAAAACAATTCCATGATTCTATGAGGGTCTGAAGACCTGACAACAAGGAGGTGGCTCTTGAGGAGGTGCTTGAGGCTTCATCCCTGGAGATATTCAAGGTGAGGTGCAACAAGGCTCTGAGCAGTCTGCTCCAGCGGAGGATGTCCCTGCTGACTGCAGGGGGTTTGGGCTGGATGCCCTTTGGAGGTCCCTTCCAACCCAACCATTGGGTTTCATTCCATGAAAGCCCTCACAGTGAGGCGACAACGTTTAGAACTTAACCAACTCTGTCATCCTAGGACATCACTTCAGCCTGGGCTGTTCCTCCTACTTCATCGCTTTTTACCTCATGGTAGAGAGCCCTGCCCTGCCCTGCCCACTAGCTGCAGGCAAGGAGAGCAGCCTGGTGATGCATTTCTGATAGACCCTGCACTGAGCAGGGCTTCCCAAACAGGCTGCTCAGGGAGGTGCTGGCGTCCCCATGCCTAGAGGTGTTCCAGAAAGGTGTGCCCATGGCACTTGGGGCCATGGTTTGATGGCCATGTGTGGGGGTTGGGTTGCAGTTGGAGTCTATCTTAGAAGGGCTTTTCCCACCTAAGCAATTCTGCAATTCCACAGGACAAAAAAAAAAAAAAAAAGCAGTG
>VWZE01025753.1:9716-22982 GCA_013396675.1 Eubucco bourcierii | reverse complement strand
GCTCCAGCCCCTCTGATCACCCTCCTGGCCCTTCTCTGGACATGTCTCCGTTTGGACAAGAATCTCAATATGAATGGTAGCTTATAATTTGGTTTTCCAAGGCAATGCTTTCCTCCAACCTCCCTGTCAGATGGAGTCTTTGATTGGTATAGAGAATAGACAACAGATTTCTGAAAGCATTGGACCTATGATTATGCTGAAATTAATAGCATCATATGAAATAAAATGTGACCCTTTGTCAATGGGTTGTAAATTAACCAAATGGCACATCTCTAATTACAGGATTAACTTTAAAATCACCACCTGAAAGGGGTTTTATCAGTCAAATCTGGGTTTTTATCTCATTGCTGTTTCATATTCTGGTCTGTGCCAAGGGAGGATATCCAAGTCACTGCAGATACTGTTTTCAGGTGCCACAACCACCAATGGATGGAGAAATAATTACAGGCAGAAGGGAATTTTCGCAGGGTGATTTGTATCTTGCTGTTCTGGGGTCACAAAGGTGGAACTCTTCCACAAGGAACAGCTGAGGGCCTGTGGAAATATCTATGGAGCCACAAAATGAGGTGTCAAAGTCATAGAAAAGCTATGAGGACACAGTCATAGAATGGTAAGGTTGGAAGGGACCTCAAGGATCATCTAGTTCCAACCCCCTGCCATAGGCAGGGACACCTCCCACTAGAACAGGTCACTCAAGGCCTTGTCCAACCTGGGGGCAGTGGGACTGAGGCACCCTCGGCCAGTTTGGGAGTGACACCAAGCTGTGGGGTCTGGTTGGTACAGTGCAGGGAAGGGATCCCCCCAGAGGGACTTGGGCAGGCTGGAGAATTGGGTCCAAGCCAACCTCATGAAGTTCAACAAGGCTAAGTGCGAGGTCCTACACCTGGGTCAGGGAAACCCCAAGCACTGGTCCTTGGCTGGGCAAGGAGTGGTCTAAGGAGAAGGACTTGGGGGGGGGTGTCAGTTGGTGTAAACTCAACATGAGCCAGCAATGGTTGCTGGCAGCCCAGAAGGCAACCATGTGCTGGGCTGCATCCAAAGCAGTGTGCCTGGCAGGATGAGGGAGATTCTGCCCTTCTACTGTGCTCTTGTGAGACCCTACCTGGAGCACTGCACCCAGTTCTGAGGGACATGGAGCACATCCAGAAGAGGGCCACAAAGATGATCAGGGGGCTGGAGAACCTCCCATGTCAGGGCAGACTGAGAGAGTTGGGGCTGTTCAGCCTGGAGAAGACTCCAGGGAGAGCACCCTTCCAGTACCTGAAGGGTGCTGAGAGAAAGCCAGGAAGGGACTTTTGACAAGGGCTTGGAGTGATAGGATGAAAGGGAATGGATTGAAGCTTGAGGAGGGCAGATTGAGACTGGGGATTAGGAAGAAAATCTTTAGGATGAGGGTGGTGAGACGCTGGCACAGGTTGCCCAGGAACTTTGTGAATGTCCCCTCCCTGGAGGTGTTGAAGGCCAGGTTAGATGAGCAACCTGCCCTAGTGGAAGGTGTCCCTGCCCACGGCAAGGGGTCTAGAACTAGTTGATCTTTAAGGTCCCTTCCAACCTAAACCATCCCATGAATCTGTGACTCTTTGGAAATGCTGACTAGGTGCCTGTGGTGCCTGTTTGAATCCACTGGATGAGTCCTGCCAATAACCCTGCTTTGTTCCTTTACTATGACTTTACAGTTCAAAACTCTCTGGTATGGTTAACTACAAAACAATTCACATGTGATGCTGTGATTCACATCTCATAAGACCCCAGTTCTCTTGGACTAAAAACAACAACAACAAAAAAAAAGTCTTGAGATCCTGATTAATCACAGGTATTTGTCTCATTATCACAGGCTAGTAAATATGCCTCAGTTGTCTAATTTAGCAAATTGCAGATATTGATCCAGGTCTGATACCTGAAGTTCATTATTCTTTACTTGTTCTGCTTAAAGCATTTCCATCTTTCACTCCTAAAAAGGGAGCCACGTGGATGAGTAGCCTTGTCCAGCAAAGCAGCTCAGTCATGAGCAATGCAGCCACTGAAAATTACTCTCTGAGTTATTAGGTGTGGCTATTTACAGCAGCAGCATCGATTCAAGCAAAGGAGGTCTGGGTTCCAGCTGATTCATGGAGTAGTAAGTGTGATGAAAATGGAAGCTCTGTAAATGCAGCTCTTACCTAACAGCAGCCTTTGGCTATCTGCAGCTTGCCTTCTGCACCCAGCCTCCCTGCTCCTTCAGCAGGCAGAAGTTGTTTTTAACTGAAGCACTACAGCAGGTCGTAACCAATTTCTGAATTATAGTGAAAGCCATTCTGAGGTTGCAGGGAGAGAGAGAATGAATGAAAATTGCCTAAGCCATTTTAACAAGGTGCTAACGCCCAAAGGGTTGATTGATCTTTCTTTTCAGCCCAACCTTGCATTCAGAGCTCCCTTCACAGAATGCTATTGGCAGAAAGAAGGATAACAACATGACCAAGAGGGAAGAAGTGGCCCTTATTGAATTGCAATGAGTTTCGGGGACTGAGGATTATAAACCAATAAATAGAAATATGCCAACAAGCTGAGCAGAGAGACTTAGATAATTTCTTTTGTGTTCTTTTGTGTGGCAGAAGCCTACAAGACAGGTGACTGAGCTGGTGAAGGTGTTTGAAATGTAGAGGTCATTCATAACACACTCTGGGCTGCTCAGGGTTGGTTTGGTTGTTGTTTTTTTTGTTGGGTTTTTTTTGTGTTTGTTTGTTTGGGTTTTTTGTGGTTTTGGTGTTTTGTTTTTTTTTTCATCTGCCTCTACCCTGTTGCTTTGAAAAGCATCCAAGAATAAAATGTGCTTGCATCTGTGCAACACCAGAGATGTTCTCATGCTGGATAGGGCAGAGAGAAGTAAATAGATGAAAACCCAGGGAGGGTGAGGAATGGATTTCTAGAAAGCAAGATGGTATTAATCAGTTTACTTTGAAACATCCAATTGTTAGAAAAAAAAATTTAGAGAATGTCAGGAGCTGGAAGGGATCTCCAAAGCTCATCCAGTCCAACCTCCCTGCCAGAGCAGGAACATCCAGAGTAGGTCACACAGGAATGCATCCAGGCAGGTCTTGAATATCTCCAGAAAAGGATACTCCACAACTCCCCTGGGCAGCCTGTTCCAGGGCTCTGGCACCCTCACAGTACAAAAAATCCTCCTCATGTTTCCATTGAACTTCCTCTGCCACAGCTTCCACCCATTGCCTCTTGTCCTGGCATTGGGCATCACCCAGCAGAGCCTGGCTCCAGCCTCCTGGCACTCACCCTGCACATCTTATGAGGTCACCTCTCAGGCTCCTCTGCTCCAAGCAGCACAGCCCCAACTCGCTCAGGCTCTCCTTTGAAGAGATGTTCCATTCCCTTTAGCATCTTTGTGGCTCTGTGATGGACCTCAAGCAGTTCTATGTACTTCTTGAACTGGGGTGGGGGGCAAGAACTGAGGTCAGTAATAAGGCAATCTGTACCTTTAATAACAATCCAAGCTTTAAAATCCCCCACACTAATTCAGGATTGCTCCTCGTGGAACTTTGTTTGCTACATCTGATGAGTGTTGGGCAAAGAGAAATGTTTGCCTTCCTAGAAGGCAAGATAAAAGAAATTTGAGCCATTACTTTCAGATTAAAAAAAAGACCCAAGAAACACTCAAATGAACACAAAACCATCCCAAACCCCACAGCATATTAATGTACATTAGTCTGTTTTGTGGCTCTGTGGCACAAACAGCTCTGTCTCTGCCCAGGGTGGGACATCTCCAAGAGATGTAGGGACAGTGTCCCTGAAGAGCTCTCAGGCTCTTGGTAAAAAGGTCAGTTAGGAAGGTTGTGCTCATGAGAGATTTGAGATCTGGTGGCGTCTAAATGTTTATTGTTCGTTGTTGGCTTTGTTCAGTTCAGCTGGGAAATGAGGGCTGAGAAAACTGCCCCTGCTGGGTGCTGGCAAGGGAAAGCCAAGAGGTACATAGGAAGCAGAAGCAATGGGAGCTGAAGTGGTGAACACAGCAGATCACTGTCAGAGAGCTCCACAAATGCCATGAAAAATTGAGCTCAGAGTGCCTAGGCTGTTTAGGAAATGTTGCACAGACACTCCGGAGCTCTAGAAAACATTAACTCTGTATTCGAGGGAGTTTGCTGTTTGTACCCTGGAAGGAAGCTTAAGGCAACCAGCCTGCTAAGCAAGGGCTTAGGAAATCTCTGTATGGAACTGGGGGGGTTGCACTGGATGACCTTTTGAAGTCCCTTGCAGCCCCTGACATTCTGTGGTTCTGTGCATTGCAGTCAGTGCCTAAGGATTGCCACATCACAGCGAGGAAGTGCCTCAGTACTAGGCAGGCCTGTTCAGCTCAGCACCCAGGCACAGTTGGCTGTGTGTTTTCTTCCTCTCTACTGACTACATCAAAATGGGGTTAAAGAACCACCTTTTGCCAAGCAGGCTCAGCAGAACCTAGAAATGAGCTGTACAACATAAAATCCAAGACATCAGAGGCTGTAAATATTCTAATGCCACCATAAAACTATCAACAATAGGCAGTGAGGCTACATTTAATCATAGAATCAACCAGGTCGGAAGAGACCTCCAAGCTCATCCAGTCCAACCTATCACCCAGCCCTGCCCAATCAACTAGAACATGGCACTAAGTGCCCTAGCCAGGCTTTTCTTGAACACAGAATGTTAGAGGCCGGAAGGGACCTCCAGAGCTCATCCAGTCCAATCCCCTTGCCAAAGCAGGATCCCCTAGGGTGGGCTGCACAGGAATGCATCCAGGTGGGGTTGGAAAGTCTCCAGAGAAGGAGACTCCACAACCTCTCTGGGCAGCTTGCTCCAGGGCTCTGGCACCCTCCCTGTAAAGAAGTTTCTCCTCATGGTGAGCTGAAACCTTCTCTGTTCCAATTTTGCTCCTTGGCTTATATCTGTGCACCACCCAAAAGAACTTGGCCCCCTCCACTTGACACCCACCCCTCAGATATTGATAGACATCGCTCAGATCCCCTCTCAGCCTTCTCTTCTCCAAACTAACCAGCCCCAGGGCTCTCAGTCTCTCTCCATAGGAGAGGTGCTCAACTCCCCCTGTCATCCTTGTGGCTCTCTGCTGGACTCTCTCCAGCAGGTCCCTGTCTCTCATGAACTGGGGAGCCCAAACCTGGACACAGTATTGCAGGTGTGGCCTCACCAGGGAAGAGCAGAGAAGGAGAAGAACCTCCCCAGACCTGCTGGACACATTTCTCTTGATGCCATTGGCTCTCTTGGCCACAAGAGCACTTTGCTGGCTCATTCTGAACTTGCTGCCCACTACCCTTATAAAACTAGAGAGAGTTCAGCTCTTCAACAGCTAAGAGGACTGTGAGAGGTGTGTCATGAGATATACTTAGACAAAAGCAGAAGGGCAGCAAAAAACTCATCCCAGACTTTATATTCTTTGCCTTTTTTCGTTATGCTGTGCTCAGCCACAGCATTGGGCAATAAAGCAAACCAACATTCATTATGCCTGTCAGAGTTATGACACTATGTAATCAATTGCCCTATAAAGCTCTCCTTATCTCTTTATATTCATTGCTATATATATATATATTTTTATTACTCCCCCGCCTTGAGTGATGAGCAACCTGTTAGTGATCTGTTCACTTTGATCATCAAAGCAAAGGATAAGCAAATACCATTTAGCTTTGCACACACCTCTGTGCAGTGCTGTTTTGAGATGTGCTGCCAAGATAAATACTGCATAAGGTTTCAAATTTTTTTTCTAATATTATTCTTTTTCCCCTCCCTTTTTGAAAATGTCCTAATCTAATTCAAGCAAGGGTTTGTTTGCATCCTCCTAGCTCAAAAAACCAAAAAAAACACCAACCAAAACACCAAAACCAAACAGCAGCAAAACCAAACCAAACACACAGGGAAAAAAAAAAAAAGACTCCACCAAAACCAAAACATGAAAAAAATCTGGAGAAAGACAACATTTGATGTACAATAGCATAGTTTGTCTTGCCCTGAAGCATAATAAACTCTAAATTTTCCCCAGAGTGATGGCAAGGGATAAAATGTGCACAAATGCTCCATCACTTGTGTTGGGCTTAGCTGTGATGTGAAACATGGAATGTGAAATACCCTTCCACTTCCTTCTGCTCTTGATCCTTAGGTGGTAGAGTTAAAATGCTCTTCTTGACATTCTCATAGAATCAAGTAGGCTGGAAGAGACCTCCAAGCTCACCCAGCCCAACCTATCACCCAGCCCTAGCCAGTCAACCAGACCATGGCACTAAGTGCCCCAGCCAGGCTTTGCTTCAACACCTCCAGGGACAGCGACTCCACCACCTCCCTGGGCAGCCCATTCCAATGCCAATCACTCTCTCGGTCAAGAACTTCCTCCTAACATCCAGCCTGGACCTCCCCTGGCACAGCTTGAGACTGTGTCCCCTTGTTCTGTTACTGGGTGCCTGGGAGCAGAGCCCAGCCCCACCTGGCTACAACCTCCTTTCAGGTAGCCGCAGACAGTAATGAGGTCTGCCCTGAGCCTTCTCTTCTCTGGGCTGCACACCCCCAGGAGCTTGTTGTGGCAGATGGTGTCAAAGGCTTTGCTGAAGTCCAGGTAGACTACATCCACAGCCTGCCCTGCATTCACCAGGAGGGTAACCTGATCATGAAAGGAGATCAGGTTGGTTAGGCAGGACCTGCCCTTCCTAAACTCATGCTGGCTGGGCCTGGTCCCTTGGCCATGTTTCTATTCACAGAAGCATATAACCTTAGAGGTTGGAAGGGACCTCCAGAGATCAACCAGTCCACCCCCGCACCATAGCAGGATCCCATAGGGTAGTCCACACAGGAATGCATCCAGGTGGGGTTGGAAAGTCTCTAGAGAAGGAGACTCCACAGACTCACGTTGTAACTTTTGAGAGTGCAGAGAGCAGTTTCCTTGAGCTCTGGAAATGGTTATCTGTATCAGAGAAAATAATACTTTGCATGCATTGTTCATAACCAAAGGACTTAGTGTCTGACGTTCATCCTGGCTGTGCCACTCAAGAGCTTCTGCTACAGCTGAGCTAAGGAGGCAGCAATCACTGAAAGCTGTGCTACAGCTGTGTGAGCACCAGGTTAGCTCTTCCCCAGCAATCTAAGCTAACCTAAGAGCACTCAGTTTCTTTCTTCTCTTGGCTGATACTGAAACTCACCCAGCTGGGTGATGAGGTGCTCAGGGATCTCTTTTTCTGGGGGTTAGGTTAGGTTTCAGGTGGATGTTCTCCTGCTATCAACCGATGGAGGCTGAGGGAAGAGTGATGCTTGGGGATATGGTTTAAGGTGAATGTTGCAGAGTGGGGTTAGAGGTTGGACTTGGTGATTCTGAGGGGCTTTGCTAACCTGGGTGTTTCTGTGGTTCTGTGAAGAGGAAGACAGTCCCAGCTGGCAAAGTATATGATTTACACTGCTGTGCTCAGCACTCACAGCTTCACTTAAAAGGGAGAAGACCTCTTCCCATCTCACCTTTCTGCGTGATTCAAGTGAGTTTGCAGTAGGCAACCACAACAAAACAAACACAGGGCGGGGGAGCTGGGAGTGAAATCTCAACATTCCTGGAGTCTTTGGGATTCAGCAGGGAGTACAGCAGGAAGCTTTGAGCCATCAGGCTGCTGAAAGAAGTGGCATAAAGAGTTCAGATCCTCAACCCTGCCAGGATTCCTTTTTCATGCTCTACACAGGACTTCAGGATTTCTTCCAGCAATAACAGCAAAAAGGTAACTGGGATTAGCACCATTAACATTTTAAGGCCTGTTCTGTTTCTCACTTAGCCTTCTCCTACCAAAACAAATCAAGACTGAAGTGTTAGTTTTGCTAAGAATTAAACCAGTGGAGAGAAAAGAAGCGCATGGTCTTTCTGAAGGCACATAAACGCTCTTGCCTTCCAAAACACTTTAAAGAAATATGTGTCCTCACTGTGATTAAATCAACAGAAATAAATCAGCAACCTGGGGAAAAAATGGATTACTTATGGCAGTAATTTTTTCCATTGTGTATTTAAGCCCTGGGGAAGATCTTTTGGGGGTTTGGGTGTTTTTTTTTGGTTTTTTGTTTTTTTTTTTTTTTTTGTTTTGTCCTCATTGTCTGTTTGCGACTCTTTTTTTGTAATTTCCTTAGGTCTCTCTTGCCACAGACGTGGAGCAGTTCTGTTAGAAATGATAAATTGGCCTGCTAGAGATAGCCCAAAAGTCTATTCTTCATGTCTATCTATAGCACTGCAGTGCATGCTGCTTGGGAGCATTAATAGCTGCATTTCATTTCACTATATAAATATTTAAGGTCTGTAATTTCTTTGTTGCTGACGCTTGCCGGTGCCAGCGCCGTGCAATGTTTCATTATCAGCCCCTAGTATACACATAATCCTGTCAGGCTTTGTTGCCAGTAAATACAGCATGAGGCATTTTGAATATTGGAATAGTTGAGTGCATTCTTATTGCTTTCACTCATGACCTGCTTAACAAATTCCCAGCTAAAGAACTGCAGCCACGTGGAACAATAACCTGCAAGTGTCGTGCTGATGTGCTTTCATCAGGCAGTGACACTCAGCTGCCAAGCCATAGAATCACAGCATCACAGAGTGTCAGGGGCTGGAAGGGACCTCCACAGCTCATCCAGTCCACCCCTCCCTGCCAGAGCAGGAGCACCCAGAGCAGCTCACACAGGAATGCATCCAGGCAGGTCTTGAATATCTCCAGAGAAGGAGACTCCACAACTCCCCTGGGCAGCCTGTTCCAGGGCTCTGGCACTCTCACAGGGAAAAAATTCCTTCTCATGTTTATACAAAACTTCCTATGTCTCAGCTTCCACCCACTGCCCCTTGTCCTGGCATTGGGTATCACCCAGCACAGCCTGGCTCCAACCTCTTGGCACTCACCCTGCACATCTTTATCAACATTGCTGAGGTCCCCTTTCAGGCTCTTCTGCTCCAAGCAGCACAGCCCCAGCTCCCTCAGGCTGTCCTCCTAACAGAGATGTTCCATTGCCTTCAGCACCTTTGTGGCTCTGTGCTGGACTCTCTCCAGCAGTTCTATGTCCCTCTTGACTTGGGGAGCCCAAAACTGGAGACACTTCTTCAAGTGGCCTCAGCAGGGCAGAGTAGAGGGGCAGGAGAACCCCTCTGGACCTACTAACCACACAAATAAAGAAATAAACTACATCCTTCAGAAAGAAGTTATCTTGGCTGCTGGATTCCCACTTTAGGATGGATCACATCCAGAGATTGGATGTTAGGAAAAAGTACTTTTCAGGGAGCACTGCAGTGAGCTGTGACAGTAGTTTGCTTATGAAGGGTGAAATGTTCAGTTTTTCATAGAATCAGTCAGGCTTGGAAGGGACCACAAGGATCATCCAGTTCCAATCCCCCCTGCCATGGGCAGGGACACCTCACGCTAGACCAGGCTGACCAGAGGCTCATCCAACCTGGCCTTAAACACCTCCAGGGATGAGGCTTCCACCACCTCACTTTGATGTTTCTGTGCTTTGCTGTTTCTACTCCAGACTCTTTGAAATTTCCATCTGTCCATTAGAGTGAAAATACTTTATTAACCCATGGTTAATTTTGTGTTATTTATGTGTAAGGCCACACCTTAAGCACTGTTTTGGGCCGCTCACTACAAGAAAGACACTGAGCTGTTGATGTGTATCCAGAAAAGGGCAACAAAGCTCATAAAGAAAAAGTGTCTGAGGAGCTGGGATTGTTTAGTCTGGAAAAGTGGAAGGCTCAGAGAAGACCTTAATGCCTCTAAAACTGCCTAAAAGGAGATTGTGGTGAGGTGGGAGTTGCACAGAGTTCTTAGTTGCACAGAATGAGAGGAATTCTGTTCTGAGCACCTTAATTTTAGAAGGACATTGAGGTGCTTGAGCGTGTCCATAGAAGGGCAACGAGGCTGGTGAGAGGCCTCCAGCACAGCCCTATGAAGAGAGGCTGAGGGAGCTGGGATTGTTTAGCCTGGAGAAGAGGAGGCTCAGGGGAGACCTTCTTGCTGTCTACAGCTACCTGAAGAGTGGTTGTAGCCAGGAGGAGGTTACCTTCTTCTCTCAGGCAACCAGCACCAGAACAAGAGGACACAGTCTCAAGCTGCACCAGGGGAAGTTTAGGCTGGAGGTGAGGAGAAAGTTCTTGCCTGAGAGAGTCATTGGCTACTGGAATGGGCTGCCCAGGGAGGTGGTGGAGTCAGCGTCCCTGGAGGTGTTCAAGGCAGGTTTGGACGTGGCACTTGGTGCCGTGGTCTAGTCTTGAGGTCTGTGGTAACAGGTTGGACTTGATGATCTTTGAGGTCTCTTCCAACCCTGGTGATACTGTGAGACTGTGATACTGTGAATTGACCACAGTTTGCACCAGTAAAGATTTAGATTGGATATTAGAAAAAATTTCCTTACCGAAAGAGAGGTCAGAACTTGGAATAGGTTGCCCAAGGAAGGGGTGGAATCACCATCCCTGGAGGCATTAAATGTGAGCGTGGCACACTGGGATGTGGTTTAATGGCCCTGGTGGTGTTAGGTCAACAGTTGGACTTGATGATTTTAGAGCTCTTTTTCAATTGAAGTAATTCTATGATTCTGTGATCCTCGTAGCTCTTCGTTGGAGTCTCTCCAGCAGATTCCTGTGTCTCCTGAGTTGGGGAGCCCAAAACTGGACAGAGAGATCTGTTCTGAGAATCAGCAGTTCAGTGCTATGAACTAATTTCAGTGGGATGCCCAGGAAAGTTGTGGGTGCCCCAAGACCAGGTTGGATGAGGCATTGAGAAGCCTGCTCTGGTGGGAGGTGTCCCAGCCCGTGGCAGAGGGGATGGTACTAGATGACATTTAAGGTCGCTTCCAACTCAGGCCATTTTATGATTCCTGGGGAGAAAAAAACCCTGCCTGTAAAGTTCTGGTGAGGTAGCTTAGGGCAGATCCAATCATTAGCAGAAAACGCTGAAGGAAGCACTAATCCCTGCAATTAACATGGTTACTTAAGCTTCTTGCTTACAAAGTAATTGTCAGGGTGATAAAATGTAAGGCTGTGAGCAAATTGGCCACTTATCCTACACACACTCCTGCTTCTGCTCCTTGATTGTGAGGAAATAAACCCAACCACTAAGGCGTGGGTCATGCTGTAGTGGTTGGGTTTATTTCCTCACAGTTATGGGGCAGAAGCAGGAAGGTGTGTAGGATAGGTGGCCAATTTGCTGGCAGCCTTGCTGTTAGCAGGCACCTTAACTTATGCAGGTGCCAACTGATTTGCTTCATAAAACCAGAGCAGAGCTGAATTTGTGCATTTCCAATCCACCCTCTGCATGCAGCTCAGAGTGAAAGAGCTTTGCTGAGGCAGAGGAAACCTTATTGCAAAATTAGCTCTTATTGAGAAGACAATGCAGACTGAACCGAGATGTAGCTAATATTCACATTGATTTTTTTTTTGCTTTTGCTTGTTTGCCTTAAATTCCTGAGGAGTACATTAAGGAGCCCTACATCATCTTTATCACCTAAACATTCACAGCAGCACCATTTTAATGGCCCCTCTGGATGTTTGGGGTTTATTTAATTTTAATTTAATAATAATAATATAAAAAATTCTATAGTTGTACCAGCCTAGAAGGAGTAAAGGAGGACTGGACTCATTTTGCCAGTTAGAAGACCACTGGATGTGGTTACTGTGATGCCCCAGAGTCAACCCTGGGGATTGCAGCTGCTTGTCTTAACCTGTCTAATGAAGTGCAGATGGGAAAATTTACATCATAGGCTTTGTCCAACGAGAGGTAAGAAACTAAACTTTCCAGTATTCATTTGCTGGTCACACTGATGTCCAGTGGGTCTATGGAGCTTCTCCTCCCCTTCTACTCTGGCCCGGTGAGGCTGTAGCTGGAATGCTGTGTCCAATTTTGGGCTTCCCAGTCCAAGAGAGGCAGGGGCCTGCTGGAGGGAGCCCAACAGAGGCTGTGCGGATGACTGGGGGACTTGGGCATCTCCCCTGTGGAGAGAGACTGAGAGCCCTGCGGCTGTTTAGCCTGGAGAAAAGGCTCAGAGGGCATCCGATCAGCATCTATCATTGTCTCAGGAGTGGGTGCCAAGATGAAGGTGCCAGGCTTTTTTTAGTGGTGCCCAGGAATAGGGCAAGGAACAACAGGTGCAAGCTAGACCACAGGAGGTTCCACATCAGCAGGAGACTCTTCTTTGTGGTGAGGGTGCCAGAGCCCTGGAACAGGCTGCCCAGAGAGGTTGTGGAGTCTCTTTCTCTGGAGACTTTCAAAGCCAGCCTGAATGTGTTCTTGTGCAGCCTACCCTAGGGGATCCTGCTTGGGCAGGGGGGTTGGACCCAATGATCTGTGGAGGTCCCTTCCAACCCCTAACATTCTGTGATTCTGTGATACAGAGCTGCTGTACAGTCTGGAGATGAGCTTTTCCAGCACAGGCTTTATGGCTACTGGGACTGATCCAAAGCCCTTTGCAGTGAATGGTAGTTTCTGAATTACATGAGATTGCCTTTAAATAGCCTTTGGGTCAGGTCCATAATGAATTACTGCTTAGTATAGTCCATGAGCATGATTTACAACATTAGGTAAGACCACAAGGAAGAAAGGGAGGTGTATTGCAAACTCCTGTCACTTGTTTTCCCATTACAAATGGCCCTATTTATTAAGAGGTGTTGATTAAGAGATTGCAGACAGTCATCTTTAACTGTCACTCTGCTTTTGTGGGGCAGTGATAATGGTGTGGTCTGCTGAAACTGAGCAGGTTATGGGGCCTGTGTCATCACAGTCATCATCTGCATTTAATACAAGTGCCTAAACCTCTAAATAGAAGCTGTCTCCAAACTCCAGATCATCTCATTAGGCAATAGATTCTGCTTGACGTAATTAACAGCATCTCATCTGCCAGGACAAAGGTTTCTTGCTTTTGTATTCCTTTCAAGCAGACAGGAATCATGCAACCATCCATCTGCCATCTAAACCTACCTGAAACCATAGGGATGTGGGATGTGGCTGTGATTCTGCTTCACTTGCAGCCACAGTTAGACAGTAAAAGGCAGACCACAGTCAATGTGTTTAACTGTCACAGGGTGCATCAGGCTACTGAGCTTTGGGGAACTCTGAAGTTCCTATGTTAAATTTTTTTTTTTAATTTATTTTTTTTTTGGCACTCCTAAAATGAGCTTTGGGAACCTTAGAAATTCCTATATTCAATCAATTTAATTTCTTTTTCTTTTTCTTTTTCTTTCTCTTTTTCTTTCTCTTTTTCTTTCTCTTTTTTTTTTTTGTTTTTTTGTTTTTTTGTTTT
>VWZE01025752.1:336456-354375 GCA_013396675.1 Eubucco bourcierii | reverse complement strand
GGATGCATTGTTCCTGAGCCTGGAGAAGGTGATCCTTCAACACTGAGCAGCCTTCCTGGCCCCACTTCCTTCCAGGGTTATTGCTCATGGCACCCTGCCAAGGAGACCCCTGAAGAGGCTGAAGTCTGCTCTTGTGAAGTCCAGAGCTGTGATTTCGCTATGTACCCTCCTTGATGCCCTGAGGATCTTAAACTCTACCATTTCATGATCACTGCAGCCAAGGCAACCCTTCAGGTTTACTTCACTCACCAGCCCTTCCTTGTTGGTGAGGACTAGGTCCAGCACAGCACCTTTTCTTGTGGGTTCATCTACCACTTGGAGGAGGAAGTTGTCATCAATGCATTCCAGGAATTGCTGGTGCTCTGCTGTGTTGTCCTTCCAACAGGTCCTTTACTTTCTAACTACATTTGGATAAATCCCCTGGGACACAATGCTTGGGAATGCAAATCAGCCAGGTGGGATCTGGGGACTGCAGTTCCTGCGGCCTTGCCACAAAATTCTGTGCTAACTTCCACCCATCTAGAGTCAAACTCCACTGGATCACAACACATTTTCATTACCTCCAGGTCAATCATATCACGAGGAAAGGGCACCTCCGGGTTTTCACCAGTGTCCATGATTGGAATATTTGCTTTTTTAATCTCCTTCTCCACAAACCCTGGAGAGACACCATAGTTAGTGTGAGCTGCATCATGGGAAACTCTCCCTGTAACCCCCACCCTGCCCGACAGCTAGGAACTGTTCTAACATCTCCTCATTTCGTGAAGGTTCTCTCAAGCAGGAAGGGTCCCAGAGGCAGTGACAGCTCGAGGCAGAGGCCAGCAGCAGTCACTCCCCAGCCCAGCACTCTGGTTCCCAGCCCCGTGAAAGCTGCAGAGTCAGCGCAAGCCCAGGTACGTACGGAGCTTCCTGTCCATCTCTTCGCATCTCCGCACTTCATTCACGAATTTGCGCTGGAACACGTTCACGTCGGGGTTCAGCTACAGACACAGACAGGTTTCCTCAGCGACCTCCCGAGGCAGCGGGGCCTGTGTGGCCTTGGAGCGAGGGCCGGGGGTCGCCCGACCCCCCTCGGCCTTGCTCTGGCGACAGCCGCCGCGGCCGCTGCGGGGATGCCGGGTTAACCGGGGGAAGGGGACACTCACGTCGCGGAACTGGACCTTGCCCAGCTCGCCCAACTCGCTGACACAGCAGTAGGCGGCCTCGGACTGGAGGAACAGCTGGGCCAGGGTCATCTCTTCGCTGCGGAACAGCTCCCCCATCTCTGCGCCGGCCCTGCCGCGGCCTCTGAGAAGAAGGGCCGTAAGAACAGAGCATGGGAGCGGAACGGAGCACCGGGAGCGGAACGGAGCACCGGGACCGGACCGCGGCCGGGGCCGGGACCGGGAACGGGAACGGGAACGGGGCCTGCCGGGCGGCTGCAGGCCTTCCCCTTCTCGTCCCCGCCACTGGCCCTTCCCCTGGCCCTGGCCCTTCCCCTCCCCATCCCCCGATGCCGGGCGACGACCCGGCGGCCGCTGTNCCCGAGGCCGGGCGACGCCCCGGCGGCCGCTGCCCCCGCCACGTTCCCTGCGGCCGCTGCCGCCCCCGCCGAGCCTAACGCGCCGCAGCCACCCCGAGCTGAGCGGCGGCTCCCGGCGCTGACGTCACCGCGCCGCAGCGCCGAGTCACGTGGAGACATCTCCTAGCGACCGCGCGCCGCCACCTGGCTCGCAGCGGAAGTGCAGCGAGGGGGGCGGGGCCTGTCACCGCGCTCCGGCGGAAGTGTGGTGACGTCACTCGTCCGCCCCTGGCGCCACAGGCGACGCTGTGACACGAGTGACGTCACGGATACACTGGCCGAGGCGCGAAAGCGAGGAGCAGCGGTGGGCAGAGGTAGAGTCCTGGGAGTCTGGGGCTGTTGGTGTGGGCTGGTGTCTCAGCCCTGGGCCTGCTGGGGGTGAAAAGGGCACCCCCTGCCCCAGCTGCCTCCAGCCTCACCACTGCCAGAGTAGGCAGTGGTGAAATCAGTTTGGAGCCCGTGAAAGGCATGGCCCTGGCTGTGGCCTGCACAGCTGAATTCCCCTCTGTGGGATGGATCTGACAGGGCAGAAAGCTTCACCTACACTGCACGTTTCCAGCCCCTACAGACCCACTGGATGTGAAAAACAAGATAATTTTCTGTCTTCTTATCTCCCCAGTCCATGTCCTCTGCACTTAGGGTGAAGGGGCAAACTCTGCGCTGCTGGTAGTGAAATTTAACTGGGAATCTGTGCTCTGTGAGCCAAGGGCAGTCCTCATTTCTGGCAGGCCCTCAGTGGGTGCATCTTGCAATTTAAATACTTAGTGAGCTGAGCTGAGCCGTTTTCGTCACAGGAACTCCCAGGGCCTTATGTGGCAGCAGATGCTGCTTATTGTCATCCTGTGTTGGACAGATTTGCTTTCAAGTTGACTCTCACTGGTTCCTGTTTTGGCTGCGTGTTCCACATCCCTGCAAAGAGCTCAACAATGGTGCTAGGAAGGCTCTGGGACACTAATGCTCATTGGTAGCTGTGGCTTGTGTTGGATTAGCCAAACATCAAGTTGTATTTGCTGCAACAGGGGCATCAGGAACCTGTCTGCTCCAGAGAGAGTGGGCACTGCCAAGGGGACCTCCCTTTTGCCACCTCTTGGCTTTCCCAGGAACCGCTCCAGAGTGGAAACTGACAAAAATTAAGAGTCTGAGACAGAAAATTACTCATTGTGGGGTAGCCTGGAGTGTGGTTGCTGTGTGCTCAATGAGCATTGAGTGAGGCACTTCACTGCTGCTGGGCAGCCAGAACTAATGCCAGACCCTGTTCTGGTGTTTGATCCAGAGTGAGCTGCTCAGCCTGGTGCCTTTCAATTATTCCCAGATGGGGAAGTAGAGGTGCAGAGACTGCACAGGGGGACACATTGAATAGGTAGCACACCTAGATAGAGAACTCTGATCGTGTCCTGTCTTGCCCAGGAAACCACACAGAGATCCGTGGAAATCCACCTTGAGCAGATCTCCCTAATGAAAAACAACAGCAGAGCCTCGGTGCTGCCTGCGGGGAGGGTTTGTCATGGAACTGACTCATCAGCAGCAAACACTGGAATTAAATCCTCAGGAAAGAGGTCCCTCCAGGGAAAAACAGGGCACAGAAAAGCAGCCTATTTTAAACTCATGACTTCATGGCAGTTGTGAAAGTGCAGAGCACTTCGGGGATGCGCAGAGTTGCTGGGTGGGTGCAGCGGCAGGGGAGAGCTGTCACATGCTGGAGACCATGGGCAGGAAAATGCTGACTGTGATGGGCATTCAGCGTGGAACAATGTCCTGCACAGCTCTTTGTGCCTCCTGGGCTTCCCAGCTCTGTGCCAGGGATCCAGCACTTCCCCCAGCACAGCCTGAGGGAGGCTGCGAGCTGGGAGAGCCCAGCACTGCCCAGTGTCCCTTCAGTGTGCCAGCCTGTGGCAAACTGCAAGGGCAAGATCTGCAGAGCCTGAACTGCCGCTTGTTCAGGCTGCAGGGCTGGAGGAGGCTGCAGCCTTCCCAGTCTGCCACAGCCCTGCATCCGGGCCAGTGGAGCTGCTCATCCTGCTGGAGCTCGGCTTCCTTTGGCTGAGCCAGCGCCACTGACATGAAGAGAGTCTCACCCAGGGTCAGTCTCAAGATCTGAGGTTTCCTTCTCCACGTTCTTGGTCCTGCCTGGTGGCTTGTTGCAGTCTTTGGTAGCACCTCCAGATGCCCTGAGGTAGTGAGCTGATGGTGGCTCCACAAGCCATAAGCATCTACCTGCTCTGTGAGCTGTTTTGTGTTGATGCGGATCTTAGAAATTAGCAGGACAATTTCTTCCCTGTGTTTTCCAAAGCAATGTCCTGGGACATTTCCAAGCTCCTGTTCTGGGACAGCCAGGATTTGCTTTCCTGATGGAGCCTTTGGGCAGATCCAGCTCTGCAGGGCCTGCGCTGAAGTTTGTCCCACATTTGGTGATGGTTGAAGGATTGCAGAGCCCGGAGGGGCTCACTTTGCTCAGCCTGTCCGGGACCATAGTGCTCACTATGCCCAACTCCTGTGTGCATCCACACACGGTCAGGGAGCATCTTTGTGATCCAGAAGTGTTGTGCCCTAACCATTGAATACAAATGTTTGTGAAGTGTTGAAAATTAGACTCTGAGAGGCCTGGGGGAAAAAAAAACAAACCTCTTCAGTGCTAGCAGAGGAGCAGAACTTCGCAGCACACACACAGAGGTGTGTGGCTGTTGGGAGCAGCTCCTTCAGCTCACAGCTGTGCCCTGCCGAGGCTCGCCCGGCGTTTCCCCGGCCCCTGCTCGGGGTTTTCGTTTTTTCGTCCCGTCCTCTCCGTGTCTCTGGGCTGGGGTCGAGCAGGCGGCGCTGCCGAGCCTAGCCGTGTTCGCCTGCCCTGCAGCTCTTGCGATCGTCTGGCAGAGGGTGGGTCCGCAGGGGCTTGGCAGCGCTGCTGCAGGCGAGGTGGAGCCAGCCAATGGCCTGGCAGCCTGCGGCGCTTCGCGGGGCGGTTTTGGTGCCGGCCCCGCCGAGCTCTGCCATTTGAACTGCGGCGCAGGCACCGCCGCGCTCCGCTCCTGGCGCCGCTCCCAGCGCAGCGTTGAGCCGAGCCTGGGGCTCAGCTTTCCCTGCTCTCTCCCTGCGGTGACAGCGTCTGCGAGCTCTGCTGGCCAGGACTCCGGGGCCACCATGGAGGACACCACTCTGCAAATCATCGAACCTCCAACTGCTTCTGAGGCCTCAGAGGAGCAAGCTCCCGAGGAGCCCATCAAGCCAGACCAGATCAACGGCGTGATGGTGCTGACCCTGCTGGACAAGATCATCGGAGCGGTGGATCAGATCCAGGTGACCCAGACACAGCTGGAGGAGAGACAGCAGGAGATGGACAACGCGGTGACCAGCATCCAAGGGGAGCTGACCAAGCTGACCAAGGCTCACACCACCACCAGCAACACTGTCAACAAGATGCTGGAGAAGGTGCGCAAGGTGAGCGTCAACGTGAAGAGCGTGCGGCAGAACCTGGAGAAGCAGGCTGGGCAGATCAAGAAGCTGGAGGCCAACGAAGCAGAGCTCCTGAAGCGCAGGAACTTCAAAGTTATGATCTACCAGGTAAGGAGCTGTACACAGCTGGCTGTGCTGTGGCTTGTCTGGGGCTGGCTTCTTTGCTGAGGGCTCTGTCACACTGTGTGGCTGCTTCGTTGCTCTCTTGAGCACCCCTGCCTGTGGCAGCCTAAGCTCTGTCACCCCTGACTGGCCATTGTCTGGAGAGGAGGGCTGAGAGAGCTGCTGGACTGAGCAGGAATGTTGATGGAGGTAGTGAGGGTGGCCCGGGGAGCAGCAGTGTCACAGTAACCTAGCTGCAGTGCTGGGCTGCAAGTGGAACACAAACAGGAGGCTCTGGAAGGGGAATCGAGGGTCTGCCTGCCAGCACCTTCTGCTGAGGGGCAGCCTGCACTTCGCTGTGTGCAGAGGGATGATCTGCAGAGTTGTGACTTGCATGTAGGAACAAGAGCTGGCACCCCAGCTGGGTGACCCTCCCTGCACAGGGCAGGCAGGCAGCACAGCAAGTGTAGCACAGCTCCCCCAGCTCCTCACACCTTTGGGCTGCCTTCTGCAGCGTGCGGGGCTTGGACTTCCTGGCTGTTTGGAGTCAGTAACAGCTTTGTTTTGCCTGGTGTCCCTTTGCTACGGTGGACTTCTCATCTAATACTGAAGAGTAGAAAGAGAAGGCTAAGCTGCTGCCGTTGTCCTGTCCTCACTAGAGCAAGCTGGGCCGTGAGAGAAAAGTGAAACAGTGACTGACTGGGTGAGAAGCCTCCGGGTTAATAATAGACGGCCTCAGGGACAACCAGAGAAGCATCTAGCGCTGATCACAGGGGAGAAAGGAGAAAAACAGAAAAAAACACCTGCCTCTTTTCCTGGCAGGTCTGAAGGGAGAGCTGATACTATCGGACTCAGGAATCCAGCAAGCACAGGGCCTCTAACTCTGATTCACAGCTGAGGCATTTGCAGCCTCCCCGTGCCTGAGGCTGCCGTCCTGCAGCCCACGCGAAGTGACCTGATCACTGTTCTTCGTCTGTCTGTTGCAGGCTCTGTGCAGGGAGGGTGGATCTGTCCTTGGGAAAACAGAATCGCTCTGACTCTGCTGCAGGAGCAGTGAGCACGGAAGAATGAGCACTGAAGGGCATTGCTCAGCACAATGCTCTATGTGGGCTGCAAGAGTGGCAGCTTCTGGGTGCTCTGGAAGCATCCTGAACAGTGGCAGTGTCATGCTGTGAGCTGCTCCCTTTGCTGTGCTGCTGCTTGTGAATGGTGAGCAGAGTCTGTGACAAAGCCTGCCAGGGGCACTGCTCTCACTGCTGTGAGGACAGAACAGCCCCTGGGAGAACCAACTGCCAGGGCAGCAGGGCAGGGGAGCTGTGAGTCATGGAGATGGTAGGGGAAAAGAAAAGTGAGTTGTGACTTGGAAGTGTCCCAGTGTGGAGCTCAGCGTGGTCTGACTGGGAAGCCAGAGCTGTTTGCTCCTGTTGAAATGGAACCTTCTGTGCCCTCAGGACAATCCTGCAGCTGCTGGGGGGACCTGAGCAGCCCCTGGCCGAGGGTGGGCAGCAGCATACAGGGAGCTTGTGAGGAGCTCTGCTGGGGCAAGCAAAGGGCTCTTGATTGTCTCTAAATCTAGTGCTTCAACCGAAAACCCCAAACCCATGGCAGGCTTTGGGTGTCAGGAATAACATTAAAGGGCCAGGGTAAGAAATACTCATCAGGGTGTGGCAGTGCTCAACAGGGTGTGCAAGTCCTGACTCGCATGGTGGGAATTCAGCAGCCAGGTCTGGATCACAGGGAATCTCCTGGAGGAGTGGGGATATCCCTGCAGCCCCACTCCTGCCTGCTATGGAAGTGGAGAGTTTTGGCCCACAAATGTCTCCAGCTTGTCCCAGCTGTGTCCTCAAGCCCCCTTGGTCCTGTCTCAACTCGCAGATGAGGCTGTTGGGTGGCTGCATTGTTCTGTGCATTGCAGTGAACCTGCCCCTGCCCCTTCCAACAGAAACCTGAACCCTGTGTCGTGGTGTAGGGGAAACAACCCATGGAGTGCAGGAGTCTCTTGGACTTGGTGCAGACCTTTTGTTGTGAAGCTGCTCGATGCTCTGGAGGAGCTCAGGAGTTTTACTTCTGGCTCTGGGGGGGTTAATTTCCTTTGTGTTTTCCTGGCAGGGCAGGATTTTGGTGGTGGGAGCAGAGCTTCCTCAGGCTGTGCACAGCAGATGATCGAACAGGCCCCATGGGTGCCCCTGCATCCACCTTTGCTAACATCTCTCTGTGCCAGTGTTGAAGCTGCTGCCCGATCAGCTTCAGACCTTGGGGCAGAAAGGGCAGGGCTGAAAACGTCCTCTGGGGCCATCTCAGAACGTTTGTGGACATTCCTAACAGTGCTCTGTTCCCTTGTGCGCCTCCTGCTCCCTCTCACACTCTCTGGGAGCTTCCAGGAGCTGCTTTGGATCCTGCTCAGGGCAGAGGGTTTTGTCATCTCAGCAAGGGAATTTGGCCTGGAGGGCAAAACACCAGAGCTGTTTGTTTGGAAGCTAAAGCAAAGGGACAGTCTCAGCCCAGCTGCAGCAGGACTGGCAGCACAGTGCTGGCACCAGGGACAGGATTTGGCTTCCTGAAAAGCCTGAACCCATGTGGCTCCATGCCCTCCTCATCAGTCCTTGGGAACAGAGCTCCTCAGTGTCCTTTGTGCTGCTGTCCTGGGCACTGCTCCTTCAGAGAAATGAGGACAGCAGCAGATCTGCAGTGCCTGCTAACAAAGCCCCAGTGAGGTGACTTCACCCCAGAGCTGCTGGGCAGGAATCTGGGTCTGGTTACCAGAGCTCAGGATTAACCAGCGGATGTGCCCTGCAGAGAGCTGCTGCCAGCCCAGGCAGTGCCAGGCTTGGGGCTGGGCACATGGCAGCACTCACGTACCCACAGCACCACTGATCCCTGCCTGTGCTGGGGGCCTGGCACAGCCAGGCAGGCACCTGCAGCCCCACATTGAGGGTGTAGTCCCTGCTGTGCTCTGGGCCTTTATTTGAAGACTGCTGTGGGCTCTGGGCTCAGGGAGGTCTGGCTGGTGGTGCCTTTGTCAGTGGCCTGAGGCCAGGCTGCTGCCCATGCTCCAACCTCAGGAGTCCTGTGGGGCTCCTCTGCTCCTCAAGTGGCTGTGGGAGCCCAGTGAGCTGTGGGAGTTCTCTGGGCAGGGTGAGAACAGCACAGAGCCTCAGCCTGATCCATGCAGGGTGAGAGTGGGCAGGGCAGAGACAGAAATATAGAGAGCCCATAAATAGCACAGCTTGGCTGCTGTGCCCCTCTATGCCTTATAGGGCCAGAGCCATGGGGTGCTGAGCCTGGGCTGGGGGGGCTCAGACCCACTTGGCAACACCACAGACTGGGAGGCCAGGCCTTGGAGTGCCTCATTTTTAGATCTGTGCTCCTCTGAAGAGAGCCTGGCAAGGCAGAGGAGCTCAGGGCTGTGATGGGCAGGGAGCTCAGGGCATGCAAACCAGCGTCCCAGCCCTGCACCCACCTGCTTCTCTCCGGGGCCCCAGATCAGTGCCAGCTGCCCCGGAGGCAGCCAAGCCCACACTGAAAGAATGTCCCTGGGGGAGGGCAAGGAGCAGTGCCCAGTTCAGTTCCTCTGGGCTGCCCTGCTACATTCAGCTGTTCTCTATCCACTGGCAGGGGCAGGGCATTAGCACCCTGAGGTGAAAGGAGCCTTCCTGTGCTCTTGTTGGAGCCTTCACAGGAGTCTGAGCCTTGCCAGCTGCAAAGTGAGACAAAGCCCAGAGCCACAGATGCTCAGTGTCAGGGAGGGGAATCCAAATATTTAGAGTGCAGGGTCTCAGGATGTTTAGCTCTGGGTGAGGATAGGAAGGTCAGGAGCAGCACAGGGCCGTGATGCAGACTCAGAGCTGGGTCGGGGCTGTGCTCAGCTGGAACACCTTCACCCAGGAGAAGCAGCCCCGAGAGCAATGCCAGCTGGGAACAGCTTTGCTGCGGTCAGGGGAGACAAAGCCCTGTGCTCCACAGTCTGTTTAGTTCTGCTTCCTGCACTCCTGCCTTTCCCCTGACTCAGTCTCAAAAGCCCTTTTCCAGGCCCTCCCCTGATGCTCCTCCCCTGCTTTTCTCTGCCAGTTTTGGGTCAGCTCCAGCGTGGTACCAGGCTGCTGGTCCTGGCTGGCTGCTGGAGGAGCTGCAGCCTCTCAGGACATAGCTCCCAGGACGCAGGGAAGGGGACACGCCTGGAGCAGGGAAGTGCCAAGGAGGTTGCACAATACTGAGAACTTCAGAGGGCAAGGCTGGCCAGGGAGGTGCTGCCTGGGAGGGAGAGACTTTATCCTTCCACCGTACCCAATCCCCAGCTACTTTCCATTCCCCCCTCATACTTCAGACATACAGCATTCTTTGGTGATTTCTTACTGCAGGACTCAGGCTTCTCTCTAGGGACTGGAGGTGTCTCTTTGTGTGGACCTCCTGGCACTGCTGCATCTCAAATCTGTTCACCTTTGGAATGTCAGAGCCCAGGCCGTGTCCGATTCCATGTTGTGCTTTGCTGTCCCCCTGGGTGCAGCCTCTGCAAGCTGCTGGGTGGTGGCCAGCAGTGGGTTGGGGGATGGCCTGTGGCTGGATTTCTGAAGTCACACTCAGCTGCCTCCCTCTCTCCAGCTGGTGTAGCTGGAACCAGAGACAGAGAAGTTCCATCTCTGCTCCAGAGGCTGCTTTCAGCTGCACACAGGCACTGGTGACATCTGCAGAGCACTGTGTGGGCAGCAGTGTGGCAAAAGAGCAGAATCTGGCCCTGCGCTGGTGTTTGGTGCAGCCACAGAGGGGATTCTGCATCTCCTTTAGGGAAGGACTCTTCCTTTGATCAACCTTCACTGACTCTTTTTTCTCTCCAATTTTACCACCTGGCGTCTCCCTTTGCTAACCTCCTCCTGTGCCTCTTCTCTCTGCCTGCTCCCACGCTAATCCAGATGACTCTGGGCGCTGTTGCTGAGCAGATTCCTGGTGGGACAGGTGAGTTCTGCCCTGGCGCCTCCTCCCAGGGCCATTCCAATGCCCTTTTCCTCGCCGTAGCCGCAGAAGATGCCAGGGGTGCGCTTGGAGGCCTCGCCGGGGACTGCCCTCTGAGCCTGCCTGGGGAGCTGCCGTGGTCCAGACCAGCAGAGGACAGCGAGGAGGCAGCAGTGCAGGGCTTCAGCAGGAGTCCCCCTGACGATCGTTTGGAACCTCTCCTGGAGCTCTGAAAGCTGATTGCCTCTGCCTGTTTGTGGCTGCTGCCAGCCCACAGCTCTGCAATGCCTCTGCTGTTTCCTGACCTGCTGCCTGCTGCTGCCTGCTGCTGCCTGCTGCAGTAGATGGTGCAGAGTGTGGTTTTGTCTCAGGCATAACAGGACTTGCCATGTGTTGCCTTTGTGCCCTGGCCAGGCAGGAGTTGCTGTGTGGCTTGTGTGAAGGACTGGCAGGCAGGGGCAGGTGGCTCTGCTGGTACCAGCTGTGGCTGGGCAAATCATCCCTGTCCTCTGAGCCATGGTTTCTCCCCCTGGGGCCTGGTAGTATCTCCCTTGCTGGGTTTCTTGTGGGGTTGAGTTTGTGCTTTTGAAATGGTTTGAAGCTGCTGTTTGAAATAGATAAAATAGACAAAAGAGAAGCAGAGAGTACAGCTGAGAGCCAAACCTGCAGCTGAGGTGGGCATTCAGCACCCATCTCTGCTCAGTGCCAGTGTTGCTCACTGCAGACTGGAACTGCTGCAGAGTTGTGCTGCTCTTTATCTGACACTTGCCTCATGCCACCAGGGCCCTAGGGCAGCAGGGTCCCAGGTCACCCTGCCTCTAACCATGTTGCTACTGGAGAAATGCCCTCTGGCTTTTAATGCAGCAGTGTGAGCTGTGCCAGGCAGTGGGAATGGTCTGGCCTGGGAGCTGGGCAGAAGTGATTCAGACAAAAGCCCTCCTGTAAAGGAGGTGAGTGGATAGTAACAAAGATTTGGGTGACAGTCTGTCAGCAGGGACATTCTCTACAGCAAAATCTGCTCCAGCAAGGCACAGACCCCTGTACAGGGCATCTCTGCACCCCTGGGCTCTGCTGGGTGCTTGCCAGGGATGCTGCTGCTGCCGCCCAGGGATAGCTGAATGCTCCCACCCAGGGCACTGGTGAGAGAGCAGCACAGAACAGCACAGCAGTTACCATGGCAACAGAGCAGAGCCTTTGCTTCCCTGGCAGGGCTCAGCCTCACCTGGGGCTCCTTTCTGTCCAGATGCTTCTAATCCTCCCTCAGGCTCCCCCAGGCCAGAGCTTGTCTGCCCTGCCCAGGGCTGGTGTGGCACCACTGGTGCTTCCAGCTCTAGCTTGCCCAGCAGCAGCCTGGATCAGCCCTTCTGGGTCAGAGCAGAGCCTGGGGACATGAGCTGGTTGTGTTCTGCATGTGGGAGCTGCATGTGCCCAGCCTTATCTGTCTGTGCTGCTGCCATGGTGTCGAAACAGCTTCAGGAGATGAGCTGCAGTGTGGCTGCCTCCCGTGTGAGAAACCTTCATTAAACCTTCCAGCTGGAGGCGGCCGAAGGTGCCAGTCCTGGGACTCTGTGCTCCCACGGGCTCACAGCAGGAGTCTCAGCAGCAGCCCAGAGACCCTTCCCGAGCTTCAGGAGCGTTCCCCCGATGCTGGTTCTGCAGCTCGGAGCAGCTCTGCTGGACTGAGAGCGCCGCTCAGCTTGGTGCCTCTTTGGCCTTTTATAGGGCAGGGGAATGTTTATGTCTGTTGTAGCAACCGACATGCCCCTGGAGCTGCCTGGTGGCTCAGTGCCAGGGAGCTGGGGCTGGAAAACCCTGGCAGATAAAGAGCTCCTTAATGGAAACAGGCAGAGGTCTCTGCCTGCAGATCTTGCAGCTCGGAGCTGTTTGAAGCAGCAGCACAGATCAGCCCAGAACTTTGCAGCTGGTACCCAGCTGGGTACAGGCACCAGGACCCCTGGGGGTACCCACAACGGCTTCATATAGACTGACCTGTCCCATCAGCTCTGCCAGCCCAAGGGAGCTCCCCAGAGTAACTGGTCTGTGCCTCAGGGTCTGTGCCAAGAGGGTAGCAGGGCTATGTCAGGCTGGGGGGCCAAATGGGTGAAAGAGAAACATACCCTGGACTGGAGCTGAGCATTGTGGCACATCAGAAGGCAGCAAATGTAGCACCAGAACGCCCACACTGCCTGCCCTGCTGCTGAGCACAGCTCTGCTTTGGGCGTGGAGCAGGAACAAAAACCTCCAGAACAATCCTGTGTGCCCCTGTCTGTGCCAGCTGGATTTGGGCTGCCCTGGGGAACAGAAGGGGTTTGCATTGCTGGCTAGGGGCAGGGTTTGGACATCCCAACGGGCAGGAATGCCAAGAGTCAGGGCTTTGGACTCACCCACTGCCAGGGTCAGTGTTTTCCCAGCACAGCTGGTGGAGTGCCTTGCACGGCTCCTCTGGGTGAGTCACGAGGGGAGGAGAGTGCAGAGCCCACGAGGCTTGGCCCCGAGCGAGGATTTGGGTGGCAGCCATGCCTGGGCCTGTTCCAGCCAGGTTCCAATGCCCCACAAGCAGACCTGCTATGTCTGCAGGCATGTTCTGCCCACCCTAGACAACTCCCCTTCTCTGTGGATGAAAGCCCTTTGAGGCAGATGACCCTCAGTGGCATTTGAGGCCATGCACAAGGGGTGCCAGGCAGCGATGTGCTCATCCCCAGTGAGATGTGCCAGGGCTGCTGGTGTCCTCCAGCAGCTGTCCGGTGCAGCAGGCAGGACAGGGAGTGCCCAGGTGCAGCAGGCAGCAACCATGGAGGTCTGAGGTGGTGCCTCTGCAGACATGTCCTGCGGCAAGGGCTGATCAGTATCTGGGTGTGCAATGTGGCCCATGTCCAGCAGCAGCCGTGCCAGGCAGGGGATGCCTTTGTTCTGGCTTATTGTGTTGACTCCAGGGAAGGAAGTGCCGGAGTTCCTGATGTTCTGGCTGGCGGGGCAGGGTCCCCCGAGCCTCTGGGATTGCTCCAGCAGGTGTTGTTGTGGAGAGCAGGATCCCGGCCCCAGCGTGTGGCTTTGTTCCTGGCCTCTGCAGGGCTGTGCATTGTTCTGTCCTGGAGCGGCCTCTGCAATGAAGAAAACATCTGCTGGACTCTGGGGACCTAAGCTGTGAGCCGAGGGTGAGGAGCTGTGGAAGGTGCTTGTGGAGCAGCCCTGCACTGGAGACACTGCAGCAAACCTGCCCTGCAGGGCCTGGGGCAGCTCTGCTCCTGGCACCCACGGGCCAGGGCAAGAGGAGTCGCTGCCGGTGTTGGCCACACTCGGAGCATTCCAGGTGCCCTGAGATCTGCCCCTGCCAGTGCTGCACTGGGATGCCTCTGCTCCTGCATGCCCCAGGGATGAGGCTGGCTCCTGCTGCCCAGGCTGCCTCCACACCTCAGCCCCCCAGATCCGGGGATTAATCCACCCAGGCAGTAAATGTGCAAGCTGGAAGCGGTAGCTGTGCCCAATGCAGGGCTGGGCCAAGTCCCGCCTGCCCTGAGGACAGGGAGGTGAGTCCTGGTGGCAGGGACGCACTCGATGAAAACCAATCTTGCTGCAGAGCTGTGACCCTCGCTGGGTGCATTCTTGTCCTCTGCCCCTGGGATCAGAAGCTCGGCTCACCCGGCAGAGGGAAAAAGCTGAATGAACTCACCCTGAGCCCGGGCAGTGCAGCCTGGCAGCCCTGAGTGGGCATACCAGGGCCACTGTACCAGCTGCACTCAGATACAGCTTGGACACATCCCCTGCCCTATTCCCCAGTGGAGAATTGGGACCGATAGGGCAGCTGCTGCATCCCAGGGAATGCCCAGCCCATCTGGATCCTGCAGGCCCTCGGGAGGCACAGAGCAGCTGGTTGACCAGGCCAGCCGGTGCCTGCCGCAGCTGGACACTGGCTGCAGCCTGTGCTGCCATCTGCACCCCGCTGAGCCTCGGGCCACTGTGGGTCGGACCCTGGCCAGGCTGGAGACCTGCGGGTGGGCTNGGGGGGGGGTGTTCCTGGTAGGCGCCGGGGAGCGCAGGTTCCGTGGGCTCCCTGCAGCCGTCACGGCGGGAGCTGTCCTGGGAGCTGGGGGCGATGGGCAGGTCCTGGGATGGAAATGGAATCGGAGGGGACAGGAGTGGGACAGAGGTAGGAGAGGGAGGGAAATCTCCAGTTTCAGAGCCACTCTGCCTCTTCCTGCACCGCTGGAGCCAGGGCGGGTCGGGAGCCAGCCCAGAGCGAGCCAGAGCTGGTGGAGCTGAGCGTGAACAGCGCAGAGCCCCGCGCAGAGCCCCGCGCAGAGCAGAGCCTCCCTGCAGCAGATAAACCGGGGGCGGTGAGCCTGGCCCGGCGCCGCCTGCTCCGTGGAGCTCGGGCTTTGCTGCGTGGCTCTGGCGGGCGCGGGGGCGGCTCCCGGGCTGGTGTTGGTGTCTCACGGGCTCCGCTCTGTGTCTTGCAGGACGAAGTGAAGCTGCCGTCCAAGCTGAGCATCAGCAAGTCTCTAAAGGAGGGCGAGAAGCTGGAGAAGGAAGGTGAGGGCGAGGAAGTGCCGGTGGGTGAGGACCATGCAGAGGAGGACCACATCCAGCTCTCCTCGGATGAAGAGGTGGAGATTGAAGAGATTATTGAAGAGTCCCGGGCGGAGCGCATCAAAAGGAGCGGCATGAAGAGAGTGGATGACTTTAAGAAGGCATTCTCAAAGGAGAAGATGGAGAAGACTAAGCTAAAGACCAAGGAGAACCTGGAGAAGACCCGCCACAACCTGGAGAAGACCCGCCACAACCTGGAGAAGAGGATGAACAAGCTGGGCACCAAGATTGTGACGAACGAAAGGAGAGAGAAGATGAAGACCTCTCGGGACAAGCTGAGGAAGTCTTTCACCCCTGACCACACCATCTATGCCAGGTCCAAGACAGCCGTCTACAAAGTGCCACCCTTCACTTTCCACGTCAAGAAAATAAGAGAGGGCGAGGTGGAGGTGAAGGCCACGGAGCTGGTGGAGGTCGGTGGAGAGGAGGGTGAAAACTCGGATCTGCTGCGTGGGGAGAGCCCTGAGGTGCAGACGCTGCTGGAGATCACCGAGGAGTCGGACGCGGTGCTGGTGGACAAGAGCGACAGCGAGTAGGGGCGCGGCCGCGGCGCGGGAGGGCGGCGGGCGGCGGCTGCAGACGTGCCCACGTTGGCAGAGCCCTCAGCCGTGCTGCCCCGCGACAACGCACCCGATGCCTCCCTCCCGACCTCGGAGCCGCGCCACCCCCCGCCCCTTTGGCCGCGGTGTTTTTGTATCTTAGCTTTGGCACACACAGGGCACACAGGACTGTTCCTTACACTATTGAATCACCCTCGGAGACCATTCCTGCCTGAGCGTCCCCCAGTGCCTGCCCACGGGCACCCGACCCAGCTGCGCAGTGCTGAAGGCAAGAGCCTGCAGAGCTCAAGTGTTCTCCAAGCGCAAAGACCTGGTGTCAAGACAGCTCTGTGCCCTGCACCACACCCTGCCTCCTGTGCCAGCCCATGTGCTCACTGCTGCAGGCACCCAGCTGGCCTGGCAGCGCTTTTGGAGGGCATAGGAGCTGTGATGCTCCTGGCACATGAGGGAAGAGCCCAACGAGTCCTGCTGGTGGGCAGAGGGTGGGTGAAGCAGAGCCAACTGTGTGGTGCACGGACAGGCCTGCTCCCCGCTGCCCTCTCCAGGACTAGGTTACATGGATGTCCTCACCACAAAGCCACCTGTCTGCCAGGGCTGCCACCGCTGCCCACAAATGCACCACACTGCCGGGACTGCTGCTTCTCACCACTGTGCTGGGGCTGTCACTGCAGCAGCCCCGGGGTCACAGCAGGAGCAGCATGCCCACATCTCCTCTGCCCCAGTTACACGGCTGATGGCCCAGCAGCCATGGGCAAGTCCTTGTTGGGGCAAAGAGCACAGTGGAGGTCACATGCTGGATCTGGTCCCTCTGTGCCAGCAGGGATGGTGGTTGCAGGCAGCAAGGTACAAGGTTGCTACCCAGGGAGAGGGGATGTGCCACCATCAGTGCCACAGCAGCCACCACCAGCTCTGACTTGTTTCCCAGTGGGGTATGGGATGTGTGAGGCCCTTGACTGTCAGAGCAGCCTTGATACCAGGTCAGCACCAACCATAAGTATTTCTGAGAATCTGCTTCCTCCAACGGTCCCAGCACAGCTCAGGCTCATGCCCACATCCTGCGCTTTCCTTCCCATTTCCCACTTTCTGCAGCTGCCCCTGCTGTCCCCTGCAGCCAGGCAGCACCAGGGTAGCACACTGCAGCTTGAGGGCACTGCCCTGGCATAGCTCAGGGTGGCCACACTGTGAGGGAGCAAGCAGTGAGGCAGGAGCTGCCTTGGCTGCTTCCACAGGGGGCTGTGGGTGCACCCAGGGGGCTGGTCCTGGAGGCAGGGAAGGGATGGAGCCATTGTGCTCATCCCATCTGCGTGCCAGGTTCAACCTTCCTTGCTGCACAGCCACTTTCCCCCCCAGCCTGTGCCCCCCAGGGCTGCTCTTGCCAGCATAACTGAGCACAAAGACTTGCTTTTCCTTGCAGTTATTTTCCTTTTTATTGTCCAGTGCATCCTCCCTGTCCCCAGCCCAGGGCCTCACACTTGCCCACGCTGCTGGGCCCTCCATTGGCACCTGGAACATCCCTGGAAAAGGAGTGCCCACACCGGTCCTCTGTGCCAGGCAATGTCAGGCTGGAGGCAGCTGCAGGCAGCACCGAGACACCAATGGCCCCGAGGCTCCCATCCCAGGACATGAGGCACTGCCTCTCGGCTGCCCGTGAGTCCTGATAGGTTCTCCTGCCCATGGGCTGGTGAGTCCTAGCCCAGCATCGGTCCCAGCCCATGGGTCACCTCCCCGTGGAGCCTCCCGCGGGCCCATGACCAGTTCTCTCGTGGTTGTGCCACGTAGGTCGGGGCAGCCGGTGCCGAGGGCGTGCAACTCGGGGCCGTTCAGTGGCTGCGTCTCGGAGAGCAGCGCAGCAAATAAAATCTCTTTTGTAAACCACCAGCGTGCGGCTTCTGGGCGTGTCCGGGCCCGGGGACCATCGACGGGCGTGGGGTGGGAAAGTATAATGGAATTATGGAATTGTTTTGAGCAGAAAAGATCTTGGAGTCCAACCGTTAACCCAGCACTGCCAGGGCACCACCAAACTATGGCCCTGAGCACCACATCTCCACAACTTTGAAACCCCTCCAGGGATGGGGACTTCAAAACTGCCCCGGACAGCACTGGGACAGGCCTGGACATCCCTCAAGGGGAAGAAATTGTTCCTCATGTGCTCTGGAGCAACTTGAGGCTGTTTGCTCTTGACCTATTGCTTGTTCCTAGGGAGAAAAGACCAACCCCCACCTGTCTTCAACCTCCTTCCAGGGAGTTGTAGGGAGCAATGAGGTCTCCCCTCAGCCTCCTCGAGACTTAAACAACCCCAGTTCTCTCAGCTGCTCCCAGCTTTGTTACCCTTCTTTGTACACGCTCCAGCTCCTCAGTGTGCAGCCCAAAACTGACTCCAGGATTCGAGGTGTGTCCTCTCCAGTTGCTCCTGCTGGCTACACCATTGCTGATCGAAGCCACGATGGTGCTTGCCTTCTTACCCACTTGGGTCACTTCCAACCGGTGCTGACCGTCCCCACGCCCGAGTTCTGTTCTGCCGGGCACTTCCCGGTGCGCCGTGTCCCGGGTGCAGGACTCAACCCTTGCCACGCGGGGGCGCTGCGGGACGCTGTGCGGAGAGCGGCTGCTCCCCCTTTAAGAGGCAGTAGCAGCGGGCGCTGACGTAAGGCGCTGCCCGGAACTCGGCGCCTTTCCCGCGCGGCGCTTCCCGGCAGCCACCGCCCCATTCTGATC
>VWZE01025752.1:295092-336449 GCA_013396675.1 Eubucco bourcierii | reverse complement strand
GGCGGGTCCGCGCCGCCATTGGCTGTGCCGCGCGTGACGTGGAGGCGTGGTCGCGCGCTGCAGGGTTCCCGGCACTCGGGCAGGGTCCGGACGCCGCCGTCGCCGGCACCGGGAGCCGCCGCCCCGCCCCGCCCGGGATCGTCGGTGAGCGTGGTGGGAACACTAAGGGGCTTGACTGGGGCTGTCGGAGGCTCGGGCCCACTGGCCCACTGTTGCTGGGCCACGGGGGTTGGTTGGCACTCGGGGGGCGGGTGACCGGGCGCCGGTGTCCCAGGGGTCGGTGCTGCTCACCTCAGTGCAGCTGAGCCGAGGGAGGGCGGTCGAGCGGCCCCCGGGCAGGGTGGACGCGGCTGCTGCCATAGCGGGGCAGCTCCCGCAAGCGCCACTGGCCCATCCTGTGCCCTGACCGCACGCAGGGTTATTTCCCGGCACCCCCCCAGTGGGGTGGGCCTGTCTCTGTCGTCCGGGCTGACGCAGCTGGTCGCCGGCGGTTTCACTTTCAGCAGCTTCGTCGCGCTGCGGCCTGTCCCGGTGGCGGGGCCGAGCCTGGTGCCACCGTGAGCCTGGCAGCAGGTGGGGGCAGCACCCTGTGCTGCCAGGGAGCCCTGATTAGGGAGCCGCCAACTGGCCTAATCCTGGCGTTTGGCTGCAGAGATTTCTTTGCTTGCCACAGCTCCCAGCAGGCTCAGAGCAAATCCTTGCTGGGCAGAGGCAGCTCCCAGGAGCTAGTGGGCCCCTGGGCACTGGTGTGAGGCACGTTCAGAACCACCCGAACACCAGAGCCGGAAGGGGTTCCTCGGGCAGCGAAAGGTGGCCAGAACGGCAGGGCCAGAGGCGCTGACTCCCAGCCTTGCCTTACCAGGCTCTGCACTGGCTTCTCACGCAGCCCCGGTGCTCTGAAGGGTCTGACCACAGGATGCCCTCTAGGCCACAGATAAGAGACTGCCTGAGCAGGGTGCCCTGCAAGGTCTGGCAGAACTGCCCTGCACCTGCGTGCTGCCACCCTTCATGCTGTCCATCGGCTACCCACCTGCAGCAACAGTGGGCACTGTCACTGCCCAGGGTGGCCTCTTCTGTGGATTTGTGGGAGCCATAGGCGTGGCACTGACTGAAGACATGAAGGCTGTGAGCTGGGCGTCCTGTGCCCAGGATATAGTGCCAGCATTAGGTGTTGGATGGACCCTGGAGAGTGGCTGAGTTGTGATGTGAGTTGTTGGGGAACCCAGTGCTGTGGATGGGAGGTTGTCCAGAGCCTCCTTCTGCCCCATGCTGTCCCCGCTGCTGCTGCGAGCCCTGCAGTACTGCTCCCAGCCGCAGGCCCGGCTCTGAAGACCCTCCCCAGAGCCTCAGAACTCGCTCTTTGCCTGCAGCGGTGAAGCTGCTCTGTTTCTGTGGAGCAGTTTTCCAGCCGCCTGTTGATGCCTGTGTGGAAGCAGAGGGCAGCGGCTGCTGTGACTTGCTGACGGCATTTGCTGTGCAGCTGTGATGCTCCCACCGGTGACAGCTCCCTTGGCGTGACATGCGCGACGCTGCCAGTAACAGCAGCAGGTGGCCTCACTGGGACGGAAGTGCCACAGGCCTTTCAGGGCCCTCTTGTACACATTGCGCCAAGCGTTATTGCTGATCATTGTGGGCACACAGGTGAGGGATGTTTCCAGGTGCAACCCAGAAACGGGAAGCAGCCAGGAGGGAGCTGCAGGATTGCTACAGGGCAGCAGCTCGGCCGGTTTCTTAACGGTGTGCCCTTGCAAGGGAGCTAAAGAAAGGTGAACTTTAGCTCTCCGCTACTTTTAGAAGCTCTGCTCCCAGCATGTTTACCCTCGGGCTTGCATCATGCAGTGCCCGGCCCTGGCTGCTTCGCTTGCTCCCTGGCTGCTTTCCAGCGGCGGGAGGAGAGGCGAACCGCAGGGATGGGCAAGCCTGGCGTAGTCGGAAAGGTTCAGCCCTCGGTTCTTTAAACTCGGCTGAGAGGACCCTGGCAGCGGGGCCGGCTGGGGAGGGGCTCCTCTGTGGGGATTTGGGGCTGCTGAGGTCGGAGCGTCCCGAACACGGTGACTGTGACGAGCAGAGTGTTGAAGGGACTCCTTCCCTCCGGGACAGGAACTGCTTTGGCCGCTGCTGCTGCTGGAGGAGCTAGAGTCGGGTGCGGAGACAGAGGGGTCCGGTCACTGGGTGCGGTGCAGGGGCCCGGCGGGGCGCTGGCTTCCTGCGGCCGTGGAGCATGCGCCGCGGCGGGGAGGGTCTGGCGTTGCAGCCTGGGCTGCCACCGTGGCTCGTCCCGCAGCTGTTCGAGGCAGCGAGGAGCGGCCGGTCCCCGTCCTACTGCCGCCGGCAGCCTGGGAGCTTCGCCTTCCGCCTTTCGGTGCTCTGTGGGCTGGGCCTCAGCACTGCCCCGGACCGCCTGGGTTGTGGCTTTCCTGTGGCAGATCCGCTCCGATCAGGGGCCGGGCAAGGGGCTCAGCAGCTGCAGCCTAGCTGGCACAGTTTGTCCTCCAACCACCCCACACTGGTGCCGCAGCGCTGGCCGGGCGGCTGGCTCCTCTGCGATGGTGACACCGCAGCAGTGACCTTGCAGCACCTGTCCCTGGCTCCCAGCTCAGGGCTGGAGACGCTGCGCTGGCAGGGTCCGGGGCAGCGGCTGCTGTTTCCGGGGAGGTTGGTGAAGCACCCTGGGGCTGCCGTTACGGTGGTGCAAGAGGAAGTGAGGTGGCTGAGCTGACCGCAGGCAGGGGACTCTGGTGGCCTGGACCTTCTCAGCTCTTGTGTGTCCCATCTGTTTGTTAGGATTTCCCCTCAGAAGCAGCAGCCTCCAGGGCCAGGCTTGGGCACTCTTGCAGCTACCTGTGTGGAGTGAGGGATCCTCAGGCCACTGCAGCTGGACCCATGGGCAGCGAGGAGCTGAGGCTGCCATGAAATGGCTCTGATGTGATGCCCTGAGCTATGGCTAACAGCCCAGCCACAGCAAAAGCTCTGGGGTGGCGGCCTTGTCGTAGCCAGCTGAGTCTCACTGCCTGGCTGAAACAGTGTCTGTTGTGTACAGGCTGGGCTGGTGTCTGTCTCCTCCCTGTTCTGGTAGCAGGCTCGGCTCACGTGCACCAGAGGGTTGGTGTTCAAGGTTCAACTCTGGGGATGTTGCTTCTGTCTCTGGGTCTGTTCAGTGCTGTGAAGTTCTAAAACCCTCTTTAACTCCGCACCTGGTGCCAGTGTCTATTCCTTGCTGTGTCACAGCCCACATCAGGTTGTTGTCCTTTTCCCTCTTATGAAAAGCTTCTAGAGATGTGGGGAAGGCTCTGGTGCAGCAGAGCTCAGGAGAACACTGCACAGTGGAATGCTGAAGGTCTGGGATGGCAGTGCTCTGGTGTGGGGCCGTGGTGGAGGAGTTGCAGGTGCTGGCTCCTCAGGGCTGCCCTAGTGATGGTTTGTTCCCCACTGGCTCCAGTACCAGCACTGCACAGGATGGATCCCAGGACGTGCCTGGGACTGGTGGCTACTGCCACCCTCCTTGCCTGCTCCAATGGCATTGTCCATGCTGGTTGCTGGCACTCCAGTTGCCCATCTGTCCCCACAACCCAGCTGGCACCACTGCGTCATTCACTGCAATGACCTTTGGGAAAAGCAAAGCTCCCTGCAGGGACCGATTCTGACAGTGCAGAACTCTGGGCCTTGCAGCTGCCCCCTGCCAGCATCAGGTCGATTCCTATCGACCAGAGAGGCCTGAACCTAGACCTGCTCCTTCCTTCTTTCTGCTGGTTCCTGGCAGTCTCTGCCTTCCGCGGTTCCGGTCAGCTCTGCTCCTTCCTTGCCTCCCGCAGCAGAGCTGGGCCAGGGCTGCCTGGCCCGAGGGGCCTGGGAGATGTCGGCACCAGAGGTCATAGCTGGGTCATCCTGAGCAGCCACTGGGAGGGACTGCTGGGTGCCAGCCCTAAGCAGCCTCTTGTGTGTCTGCCAGGTGTCCAGAGCTGGCCAACATGGCGCAGTGGAACCAGCTGCAGCAGCTCGACACAAGGTACCTGGAGCAGCTCCACCAGCTCTACAGTGACAGCTTCCCCATGGAGCTCCGACAGTTCCTGGCCCCATGGATCGAGAGCCAGGACTGGTAAGACCTTGTGAGATGCCAGTATGGGGACTTTGCTCGGGGCACCCTGGGGAACACTGGATCTGGAGGAGCTCTGCCATGCTCCCTGGGCTCTTGGCATGGTGGGACTGATCTCCTGTGGCATGGAGGGGAGCAGGCCTCTGTCAGATGCTCAACCAAGGAATAGGGTGCTCCAGAGTGGACGGGTTCCCATCCAGGGCTGGCCCACGCTGGCCTCTGTTGTAAAGGAGGCTGACATGGAGATCCACTTCCTGGATCCCATCCAGAGAGCATGTGGAACTGCTGAGGTGCTGGCATGCACTGTCTGCCTGGCTGAATGCCAGACTTTGTGCCCGAGTTCCAAACCCGCGGGTGCAGTCCAAGAACTCGTTCACTGGCATTAAGCAGGTCAGGCTTGCTCTGGTGCAGGGTAGGAAGGTGGCTGCCACATCAAACTCCACAGGGGGACAGTGGGCACAAGCTGCCCTGCCCCATGCCAGGACCCAGACCTCTGCCCCCTTGGCACAGGGCATATGCTGCCAGCAAGGAGTCCCATGCCACGCTGGTGTTCCACAACCTGCTCGGGGAGATTGATCAGCAGTACAGCCGCTTCCTGCAGGAGTCCAACGTCCTCTACCAGCACAACCTGCGCCGCATCAAACAGTTCCTGCAGGTGAGGCTGGCAGTCTGTGGAGGTCCAACAGCTCCTGGTCACAGCTCAGGACCCACATCCCTGTAGCATAAGCAGTCCTCAGAGCTCCGCAGTGCCCGCTGACTGTGGGGCTCTGCACCTCTCACAGAGCAGGTACCTGGAGAAGCCAATGGAGATCGCCCGCATCGTGGCGCGCTGCCTATGGGAAGAGTCCCGACTCCTGCAGACAGCTGCCACTGCAGCTCAGGTCAGTGGCTTTGGGTGCCCTGCGGCCACTGTCTCCACCTGCCTGGCAGCTTGATGGGAGTTGTAGGGCAGCTGCAGTCCCAAGCCCCCCACTCACTTATTTCAACTTCTTTTGCTGGGGTCCAGTTGCAGTGGTCAATAACTTCTGCTCTCTGGGCATCAGCTTCTTCCTGCTGGGATATGGCCTGGGTACCCTCTGCTCAGGGTGGCATTCGCTCGGTGCATCTGTCCCTCCTCTTAGCCCTTGTACGGGGTGTGCCCTGCACCCTGCACTGGTGCTGCCAGCAGCTAGCTTTGCTGGCATTTGTTAGTGAGGTGGTGAAGACCCTTCCTGCTAAACCCCCTCAGGCTAGAGGGGGGCATCACTGAGTTGTGACCCTGCTTTGATGCCCTCCTTGTCCCCTCTGCAGCAAGGGGGACAGGCAACACATCCCACAGCAGCAGTGGTGACAGAGAAGCAACAGATGCTGGAACAGCACCTGCAGGATGTGAGGAAGAGGGTGCAGGTAGGTATCTGCTGGGCATCTTTGCCTTTCCCATCCCGTGCTGATTTAGTGCCGGGGGTGGGTCCACATTTCTTGCCTTGCAGGATCTGGAGCAGAAGATGAAAGTGGTGGAGAACCTCCAGGATGACTTTGATTTTAACTACAAGACTTTGAAAAGCCAAGGAGGTAATGGCAGCTCCTTAGCATCTGGCAAACAAAGGTTGTGCCTGCAGGGCACGTTCCTCCCCTCCTGCTGCCTCCTCCCCACCAGCGGGGTGGGTTGGGCTGAGGGCATTTACCTGGCAAGTGGAGGAACCTCCAGTGCCATTTCTGCCGCTGCTTCTGCCTTCAGGGGAGCTGAGGCAGAGCTCTGCCTGTGACAGGTCGAGGGTGTGTGGGTGGCAGTGCTGGGCACAGGGCACAGCCAGGCAGGGCCTTGGGGGCTGCGTGAGGCAGTGACTTTCCAAGGGCTGCTGCTTAGCAGGGGGTGGTCCTGGGGAGGGTGGGAGGGGCCCTGGGGTCCTTGTTCATGGCTGAGACTCTCACCTCTGGGCAGACATGCAGGACCTGAATGGCAACAACCAGGCTGTGACCCGGCAGAAGATGCAGCAGCTTGAGCAAATGCTGACAGCGCTGGACCAGATGCGGAGGGTATGTCCTGCAGCTGCCTCACACCCCTGGGTGCCCTGTGGGTGTGGTTCTGGGGTTCCTGTATGGCCAGAACTGAGAGCAGAGCTGGGGTCACAGCCCTGGGCTGCTTCTTTCTTCTCTGTGAATGTGAAACTTGCAGATCTCAGAGAGTGGAGAAGGTTCTGCTTTCACATTTGGCAGGGCATCGTGAGTGAACTGGCAGGGCTGCTGTCTGCCATGGAGTATGTGCAGAAGATGCTGGCAGATGAGGAGCTGGCAGACTGGAAGAGGCGGCAGCAGATCGCCTGCATTGGTGGTCCTCCAAACATCTGCTTGGACCGGCTGGAGAACTGGTAGGGGCTGGCTGGGGGCTGCACCAGTCCCTGGAGAGGTGGCAGCTGGGTACTCCCACTGGGGGCACGCTCTTTGCCTCTGGAAACCTTGCAAAACAACTTCTGATGCCTTGCAAGCATGAACAGAAACCATGAGCTGGGCTGCTGGCACTGATGCTGGGGTGGCTGGTTGCAAGCTGATGGGGATTTGAGGCTGTTGTGAGAAGTTCTGGTTCCTACTGGATCCTTGCAGATCCTGCAGGCTTCTTTTAGAACATAACCCAGGAAAACATGTGCGACCAGGTGTCACAGACACCTCCTGTGGTCTGCCAGCTTGGCACCAAGCAGCCTCCTCTCGTGCCGATGAGGACAGAAGAAGGCTTTGTGGACTTGGCAGCCAGAGCTGGCCCTACCTCTCCTGCTTCTCTAGGATAACCTCCCTGGCTGAGTCACAGCTGCAGACCCGGCAGCAGATCAAGAAGCTGGAAGAGCTGCAGCAGAAGGTGTCCTACAAGGGCGACCCAATCGTGCAACACCGACCCATGCTGGAGGAGAGGATTGTGGAGCTGTTCCGCAACCTCATGAAAAGGTGCTGGGGGCTGGGAGGGAGCTGTGGTGGTGCCTTGGTCACCAGGGTGAGCACTGAGCATACTGGGCCAGGCCTGAGGCTTGACTCTGGTTCTTGTGCCCTCCCCTGCAGCGCTTTCGTGGTGGAGAGGCAGCCCTGCATGCCCATGCACCCCGACCGGCCCCTGGTCATCAAAACTGGTGTCCAGTTCACCACCAAAGTCAGGTGGGTCGCTGTCCCCTGGTCCTGCTGCAGCACAGGGATGGCACAGTGGGGTCCTGCTACTGAGGAGTGCTGGTGTGGATCCAGCCTCCAGCTTATATGGGGAGTCCTGGTGTTGGGCAGGGGTGGACCCAGTCCAATCAGAGGAGCTGGGTGAGGCCACGTCCCCTTGAGCCCTGTGGTGTGGGGCCTGTGGGCAGCACTGCTGTCCCTCCAGCCATGCTCTGTGCCAACTGCTGCCCTGGGAGTGGTGGTGAGTGTGGGATGTTCATGCCCTGCATTTGCTGACCCTTTGCAGGCTGTTGGTCAAGTTTCCAGAGCTCAACTACCAGCTGAAGATCAAAGTTTGCATTGACAAGTGAGTGCTGCATGCTGGGGGCACTGCGGTGGGACCTGCTCCTCTGCTCTGAGGGCACTCCGAGGGGAGGGTGCAAGGGTGGTGCTGGGTCCCAAAGGTTTGTTCCTGTGATGGGGACAACTGTGGGGGCTTGTGGCACTTGATGTTGTGATTCAGCCAGCCCCAATCCCCAGCTGCCTGAAGGGGGGTGTGGAAGCTGCAGCCATAACCTTGTCTCCGTTTTTCTTAGGGACTCTGGGGATATTGCAGCACTTAGAGGGTAAGTGCCACATTCTGGGGGGTTTCCTGCTTCTGCTTCCTGGCAAACATCCCACTGCTTGTTGGCTCTCAAGAGAGTCCTGTAAGCCACATCTGTCTGCTCTTCCAAGGTCCCGGAAGTTTAACATCCTGGGGACAAACACCAAGGTGATGAACATGGAGGAGTCAAATAATGGCAGCCTCTCTGCAGAGTTCAAGCACCTGGTAGGTTCTCTGTGCTCTGTGCCTGCTCCTGTTGGGGCTGTGACCCTCCTGGTGTTGCTGCAGCTCCCTCCTTGTCCTTGCAGACCCTGCGGGAGCAGCGCTGCGGTAACGGTGGCAGAGCCAACTGTGACGTGAGTCCTGGGGCCGGGGGTGGCAGAACCCTTTGCTGGCAGCTCTGCTCCTGCCGAGCCACGAGGGTGCTGTCCAAAGACCACCCTGGCATTGCTGGCAGCTGCCAGACCAGTCCTGACCACACAGAAATTGAGTGGCAGTGCTGGGACTGGTGGCCATGTGTCTGCTGCACACTCAGTGTGTTCTGTGCCACCCCAGGCCTCACTTATCGTCACCGAGGAGCTGCACCTCATCACCTTTGAGACCGAAGTGTATCACCAGGGGCTGAAAATCGACCTGGAGGTGAGCTGTGGGCTGCTGTCACTGCCACAGGCCTGGGGATGGAGTGGCCTTAGGAGCTGTCCCAGCCGACCTTTGGCCACCCCCTGTCTTTGCAGACTCACTCGCTGCCCGTGGTGGTCATCTCCAACATCTGCCAGATGCCCAATGCCTGGGCATCCATCCTGTGGTACAACATGCTGACCAACAACCCCAAGGTAGGGCCTGGCACTGGGGCAGCAGCTCCAGCTTTGGGGCCAGGCAGACAGAGGGGAGCAGGGCAGCAGAGCTGGGCAGGCCCTGGCCCTGCTTCTGCCCATATCCTGCTCAGGGATGTGCTCTCCCTCATGCAGAACGTGAATTTCTTCACCAAGCCCCCCATTGGGACCTGGGACCAGGTGGCAGAGGTGCTGAGCTGGCAGTTCTCTTCCACCACAAAGCGTGGCCTCAGCATCGAGCAGCTGACAACTCTGGCAGAGAAACTCCTCGGTAAGCTGGTGCCAGTGCCCTGCCTGTGCTTGCTGTGCCCTGGGCAGGAGCAGAATCCTGTGATTTGGGAGGGAGATTTGCCGTCACTTAGTGGTGTCCCAACCAATGCAAACCTGGGGCTGCCCCTGAGGGTGGTGTCTTTGGAAGAAGAGCTCTGAATGCTGCTGTCCTCTGCCAGGGCCAGGTGTGAACTACTCAGGCTGTCAAATCACCTGGGCCAAATTCTGCAAGGTACAACTCCCACTCCTCCCTCAGCACCTTCCCTTGGCTCTTCCCTTTTCCATATCCATGCTCACAGCCTGTCCTCTCTCTTCCTCAGGAGAATATGGCTGGCAAAGGCTTCTCCTTCTGGGTCTGGCTGGACAATATCATTGACCTGGTGAAGAAGTACATCCTGGCACTATGGAACGAAGGGTGAGCCTTGGCCAGTGACTCTTGCTTGGGCTGGCCTAGGGTGGGATCCCCTGGGTCCTGTCCTGACAGAGCAGGTACCTGGTCTGGGGGCAAGTGGGTCCTGCGGTGCTTTTGCTGCCTAGGCCCTGTTGGCTGTTCAGATTGAAGACCTCCTTGGGTCTTCAGCTAAACTGGCGACCAGGCCAGGTCCTGCTGCTGTGCAGGGAGCTGCAGGTTGCCATCCTGGGCTCTCCTGCCCCTCTCTCCAGGTACATCATGGGCTTCATCAGCAAGGAGCGGGAGAGAGCCATCCTCAGCACCAAGCCCCCAGGCACATTCCTGCTGCGCTTCAGCGAGAGCAGCAAGGAGGGTGGCATCACCTTCACCTGGGTTGAGAAGGACATCAGTGGTACGTCCTGTGCCCATGCTGCCCAGGCACGCTACCAGGCTCCCTGCTGCTGGCTTCAAAGGGGCTTGGAACCCCCTGGCGGGACCCTTGGTCCTTGTTCTGTCAAGCCCTCTGCCTCTCTGAGCCTGGCTACCCTTTGCTGGTCTCTTCCTCTGGCTGTCCTTGCCCATTTACTGCCCATGGGGCGTTGAAACTAGCCAGCCAGTCCCCGTTCTGCCCCATGGTCTGCCAGGTGCTTCCTGAGGCACAGCCCCATGCCAGTCTCGATCTTGCTGCTGCTGAGGTGTTTGGGGAATGCCTTTGCTCTGCCCTGGGTCTGAAGTCTCCTCACACAGGGAAGACACAGATCCAGTCGGTGGAGCCTTACACCAAGCAGCAACTCAACAACATGTCCTTCGCTGAGATCATCATGGGCTACAAGATCATGGATGCCACCAACATCCTGGTGTCCCCCCTGGTGTACCTGTACCCAGACATCCCCAAGGAAGAGGCCTTCGGGAAGTACTGCCGCTCCGAGAGCCAGGAGCACTCGGAACCCACCGACTCAGGTAGTTGTTGGCTTTCTGTGCTCCTGTGCCCTGGGGAAGCTCTGGAGACAGCACTGGTGGGAGAACTGTCACCAGGCAGGATCCTGTACCAGTTCTGGAGGGCACAGCCACAGCATGGGGGTGGTGGTGGGGTCCCACAGGGTTAGGCAGCGAAGATGGGGGCTCTGTGGGGCTCCTCCCCTGCAGCTGGTGACAGGGCTGCTCCCTCCTCTGCAGGTGCTGCTCCATATCTGAAGACCAAGTTCATCTGTGTCACCCCGTGAGTGTCCCTGGGGGTGCTGGGAGCGGGGGGGTGGGTGTGTGTGTGTGCATTTTTATGCTCAGCCTCACTTCAAGTGAGTCCACTGCCTGGACTCAGGGCATGGGGCAACCAGAGTGCTGAGCCAGGCTCCAGCTCCTGGCTGCAGCTGCAGCTGCTCTCCCCTTCCTGGGGCCCCTTTCCTCTGGAGAGCTCTCGGGAGGGGCTGTGCCCGGCCTGGGGCCCGGCAGTGGGGAGCAGGGGGTGCCTGACCAGGCCCTGACCCCAGAGGGTTCTGTGCTTCCCCCTTGGACAGCACCACCTTCAGCAGCACCATCGACCTGCCCATGTCCCCACGCACCCTGGACTCGCTCATGCAGTTTGGCAGTGGTGACGGCGTAGAGGCCAAGGCCGGAGGGCAGTTTGGTGAGTCTGGGGCTGCAGCACCTGGAGTGGCCTGGCTGTAGCCACACTTGGGCTCTGCAACCCACATCTGTGTCTCCCCACAGAGTCACTGACCTTCGACATGGAGCAGACCCCAGACTGTGCCTCGTCCCCCATGTGAGGAGCTCTGCCAGCACCTGGCCTTGTGCCTCCCAAGGGCTCCCCAGGCTGGCTGTGCTGGGCAGCTCCTTGCCCCTCATTCCTTGTCTGACCTAAACCAACTGCCCCTGCTCCAGGGTGGTGCCACTTGGCTCTTGGGGCAGGGGGGATGAACCTTTTTCTATTTCCTTCCATAAGGGTTTTTTTTATTCTTGTGTTGCTCATCCAAGTGCCTACTGGCTCCGGCCACAGCCCTGCTCGCTGCCAGTGCTTCTGCAACCCCCACTGCTGCCTCCCTGCCTGCCAGGGCCCCGTGGAGCTCCTGTGAGCCCAGGTTTTCCTCCAGATGCTTGAGGGGATTGGCTGCTCCTGGCTCTGCACCCTCGTGGAGGGCTGAGGCCTCTCCTCTGCCTTGGGCCAGGAGGAGCAGGCAGCTTGGAGCTGTGCTGAGGGGCCCTGGGCACTGCCAGGCCTGTGCTGGCAACAGGGGTTTTGGTGCTTGCTCCTCCTACTGGCACAGATCTGGCTGTCCTCAGCAGCCCCAGGTCAGGGACATGTCTCCACACCAGGATCTGTGCCTTGGGGCTGTTGGGCTATTTTGGGACCTAGGTATGACCAGAGAGGCTGCTCCAGCCATGGCTTACCCTAGGGCCAGACCAGTGCCAGGAGCAGGGCTGTGCCTCCCTCCCTGCGTAGGGTTTAGACCCCTTGGGCCCCACAGGAGGCTGCTGTGTCCTGTATCACCTGCAGGGGCCTGGCCTGGCCCTTTTTCCTCTCATCAGGCTGGTTGTGGCCCAGGCACGAAGTTGGCAGCTTCTGAGGGGTTTTGTATGGCACTTTCGTTGGCAGCTGCTGTTGGGTCAGGAGGGGGAGTAGGATGCAGGTAGGGGATGGGGCTGGTGGCAACTGTAGGCACTGGCAGGGCACGTTTCCTTGTGTGGGGACAGCAGGGGGGGGGACAGCTCTGCTGGCCAACGGTTGTGGTTCTATGTTTACCAAAGCAGGAGCTGTCCCCTGCCTGCTCTGTGCCAGATAAGCGAGGAAGGGGAGGGTGACATGAAGGGCTGTGCTCAGTCAGGGGCAGTGCCCGGGCAGGGCTGTGGGTACCATCAGCAGGGAAATGTCTCACTGGGCACCAACCTGGAGCTTTGCAGATCTCTGATGTCTGGATTTGTCTCCTGGTGGAGGGAACCCCCCAGGCATCTGTGCCACTGACACAAGGGGAGACCATTACGCGGCTCTGGCGTTTCTAAAGCCCAGTGCAGACTGTAGTTCGTCGCCCAGCCCCCTAGCTGTGGGCTGTGCCACTGCAGCTTGCTGTCAGGGGGCAGGGCTAGGGCTGAGATCCCCAGGGGAAGGAAGAGGCAGCAGCGGGCTCCAGGCCAGGTCTGTGGCTGGCGCTGGGGACAGGAGTTGCCCTTTGCTGCTGGGAGGTTCTCGGAGGGGCCAGGGGCCCTTTACCCCCCCGCCCCCCTCATGGTTGCCCACCGCTGTAGCCCTGGGCAGTGCCAGGCTCTGTACAGAGTTTTATTTTTTTGTATATTTTCGTGCTGTACCTACGGGCTTTAACCTGCTGCACAATAAAGGCTCTGACGCGACCTGCTCTGCGCCACTCACCTCCCGCCGGCGCCCCTCACCCCCTCACCGCACCTGCCTCCAGGGCCGCGGCTTGTTTGGCACAAACCCACCTCGCCGCTGTCAGCCGCTGGCCCACGCTGCTGCCCTCCTCGCGTGGGCACACCGTTGCCCGCCGCCTGCCTTACAGGGGCGCGGCGGGGCCCTTCCCGGGGCACGGCGCGGGGGTGCCGCAGCCCCGCGCTGCCTTCTTGCAGCCGCTGGGGCTCCTCCACTTGCGTAAAGGAAACTTTGGGTGCCAGCGTGGGCGGGCAGTGCTGTGCCAGAGCCCTGCGCCTACCTCTGCCCCGGGCTGGGGGTGGTGTTGGCCGCTGCCCCTCTCTTCGGGCTGTGCCCTGGGCTGTGTGTTGAGGGGTGGCGGCCCGGGGCACCTGACTGCAGCAGGGCCCTGTGCTGCCTTCCATAGGGACGTTCTGGTGTCCCCAACCTTGCCTCTTGCTGCTGTCCCGGGCTGGAGCTGGGGGTGGCAGGTCCTAGGCTCTGCAGAACCAGGTGAGAATTCCTGACTGTGTGCTGGAGTTGGCTGAGAGCAGACTGGGATGTATTGTCCATCGGGGCACAGTGGAGCCCACGCTCCCAGCACTTGCTGCCTGCAGCCCCCTGCAAAGCCACAGTGCAGGCATGGGGGGGAAGTCGTTACAAGGTTTGGGCTCAGACAAGGCCGAAAAGCAGAGATAATTGTTCTCAGAGCAGGATTAGCATGGGGGGTTCATGCAGGCCGTGCTCAATAAGTCCTCACAGCCCCTGTGGGACTTGTTGGGCTGCTTCGAGATGCTGGAGCTGGCCCTGGAGCCTCCCGCTTGAGCTAAACCCTTAGGCTGTGGGATGTCATTGCTCCAGGAACCAGCCTCACCAGGATCCTTCATTTCACTCTTGAACCAAATCAGGCTCTGCAGGACAATGACAAACTCATTCTTGCCCCGGGACAGCTGCAGGGAAGCAGCTGCTTGCTACCAGCAGCAAAGCCTGGGGCACTGCACTGTCGGGTGGCTCAACCAAGAACTGGGACCAGTGACCCTCACCTACTTCCCAGGCCCTTCCCAACTCCCCTCGGTCAACTGCTGGATGTGCTGAAAAAGCCTGGAACAAGGAATTCCGCTACCGGTGGGCAAAGCGTGGGGGTGCTACAGCCGTTTGCTGTCAGGAACGCACTGTGCCGTGATAAGGGCTCCTTATCTCCCCCCACCCACAGGCCCTGCTCCCTGGCTCTGGACAGGGGGGCCCAGCCCTGGTTTACTTGGCCACCGACCTGACCTAGGGAGCTGCTGTTGTGAGGGCTTGGGTGGCAGCACCGCTGGGCAGCCTCATCTGTAGCAGGAGAAAGGGCCTGGGTAAGGGCCTCCTATGGCACTGGGGACAGCAACCTGTGCCACTGCCCAGACAGGGGGGGCTGCAATTGTTGTGGGAGCTGTGGCCCCACTTTTTCCCTGTGCTGGGTTGTTTGTTCCAAAAGGAGGTCACGGGGGTGGGTTTGCCCCTTACCCAGAGCTGTGGCCACCCCCTCCCAGCAGCACAGCAGGGTCCATGTCTGAGCCAAACGTGCCAAGGGATTAGGGGTTTCCAAATGCAGTTAAGCTGCTTGGGACACAGACGCTTGCGTGACGAGGTTGGGGTGGCCCCACGGGGACAGGCAGCCACCTGCCAGGGTGACCTGTGCCCCACGGTGCCTGGAGCTGGTGGCACTGGAGAACCAGCAGCTCTTGTGGAGCTGAGCCCCGGGGGCCTGCTGGCCCCAAGCTCTTCCAGCCTGGGCAATGACAATTCCTTGGGGATAAACCTGCAGATAGGGATTAGGGAGGCTGTGGCACAGCTGCAATTACAGCACCAGTCCCTGCAGGACCAGCGACTGAACTGGCAGTGCTGTGAGGTGGGGGGAGAGGCAGAGATCTCCAGGGCCTCATCCTCCTGCTGCGTGGGGACCTGCCAGAGGTTCCTCTCCATTCTCCCAGGTGCTTCACAAGGTTCTCACACAGACATGGCTCTGAATGCACCATGGCACTGAGCTCCGCTCTAAATGCCAGTTTGAGCCTCCACCTTGAGCATGACTCTGAGCTGAGCTGCAGAGCAGGGGCTGCTGTTACCCAGGCCAGGCACTGCCCCTGCCTCCCAGCACTCTAAACCAACAGTCAAACATTGCCTCACTCTCAAACTTTCATACACAGCAGAGCTGAGCCAAGCAAGGTCTTGGCGACAGTGCTGGCTGCCAGGTGTGGCAGAGGTCAGCCCTGGAGCAGCAGTATAACAAGAGTCTCCAAATGCCACCACCTACCAGCCATGCCAAGGGGCTGTCGTGGCAGAGGGATATGACTTGCCTGTTCTTCTGTCTCAGAGCATGGTATTTGGCTCTGCCAGCACCAATGCCAAAAGCTCACTTCACCCCAGCACAAAGGGCCCCAGGCTGAATGTGCCACAGCTCCTGACTGTCCCCACAGACCAACACCATTCCCAGGCTCAGCTGTTCAGGAGGCTTCTGGAGTTTGCCCAGCACAGAGCCCTCCACGCTTGGAGCCAACAGCTGCTGCGGAGGGAGCCTCGGGTGTTTTTTTTCTTCTCTTTTCCTGTCAGGGGTGCAGCTTCCTTCGTGTCCATCAGCATGCCAGGAGGCCTGTGAATCATCACCATGCCCCTTGGAGCTGCCTGGTTGCCACGTCCTCTAGTTCCAGTTGCTGCTGGTGGGGCTTCAAGGCTGTTCTCACTTTCGGGTTCCTGCTTTCGCTCTCCTTGTGCTTCCTCTTCGTCTGCTGCTTTCTGTTCCTGCTGCCTGGCTGGACCCTGGACAGACACTCAGCTGTGCCATGCTGTGCTGTGCCATCCTGCACTGTGCCTGCAGCTCACACCAGAAAGCACGGATCCTGCTCTGCCCACAGATGTGCTGTGGGGCTTCGATCCCCGTGGGGTGGCTGCAGTCCCACACAGTGCTGGCCCTTGTGCAACCAGCACTGAACTGCCTGCCCTGCAGCCGCATGTTTACGGCAGCGCTGGCCGGCGCCGAGCGGTTACTGTGGCAACCTGGGTTCTGCGGCGAGGGGATGCGCGGCTGCACCAGCGCAGGGTGGGGGGCCAGGCACTGCCGGTGCCCCTACTCCTGCTGCCAACCAACCGACCCCCCCGATGCTCGCACCCTTGGTCGCATCTGGTCTGTGGGTGCTGGTTGAGTTCCCTGTGCCCCCCGGGGTGATGAGTGGCTCCGGTCCCCAGCGCAGCCCCGGCCGGGTAGTTGCTGCCCTGCGTCTCTCAGCGCTGGGTGTTCTTCCCAAGCTGGATGAACAAAGAGCCTCTTCCAGGCAACAACGCCCGTGGGCAGCCGAGACCAAGTGTTTGCTGGGGCTCTTCCCAGCCCTGTCTGAGTGGCTGGAAGCTGAGGTTTCCTGTGGAAATTCCCCTTTGGATGAGATGCTGTTTCCTCGGGGTTTGCTGGAGCTGATCCTTCCTGCTGGCACGCAGCACTGCAGGGCATGAGCTTCCCAGGTGCCCTCGGCTTGGCCCTGCCGGTCTGCTCCAAAACACATGCTGCCCATGGGCTGTCTGGGCCTTGGCAGGTCCATGGTGTCCCCTCTGCCCCCTGTCACATCCATGCTGCCTGTGCCCTGCTCCCTGCAACTCATAGGGCCCCATCCCCAGGGGTTTGCTTCTTCTCCCTCCTGGCAGGGTCAGACCCTGTGGGGCTCATCCAGGCTGACTCTCCCATAGGAGTTCCCTTCACATCCCTCAGCTGCAGCAGAAATAGCTCTGGGATGACCCCTCTGTGTCATGCTCAGATGCCAAGGCCATCGTGGCACAGGCAAACTGGTCCCTGTGCCCAGCAACTGCCCCAGATTTGGCTGCTCTGGGTGGATTTATGGCCCGTGTCAGGGAAACTGGGACATGATGTGCCAGGGCAGCAGTACAGCCCCTTTCTCCAGGGGAGCTGGGATGGGGACAGTGCCATGGCTGCCCTGGGAAGCAGATCTGCAGGGCCATGGCCGCAGTTCTCTGCAGAGAGCACAAGGAAGAAATGCTGCCAGGGGCAAGAAGCCAGGAACAACGCTGGCCAAAGCCCTGGGGGTGGCATGGAGGGATGGCTACAACTTGCAGAGATGGTGTGGCAGAGCCTGAACTGTGGTCCCTGCCCACAGGCACCGCATTGAGAACAGGATGGGCTTGGGGCTGGGGCAGGGCAGCATGGTGCTGTGCTCAGGCTGTGGTGCCAGCACAGCGCTGCCAAAGCTTCACTCTCAGCATTTGAAACCGAGTGGGAAAAAACATGAAGCTGTGACTAATTTTTGGCTTCATCTGGTTCTCATTAGCTGGGCTGGATGATCACAATAGGGCTTTGTGGCCTCAGTGCAGATCTGGGACCTTGTGGGACCCAAAGCAGGGACAGGTTGAGGGTGGGTCCTCGGCAGGACCTTTCAACCCATTGGGAAGCTTGAGAGAATGGATCAGAGGCTGTGCCCTGCCTATGGGTGACGTAGTTACATGTTGGCACTTTGGCCAAGCCCTGTACCCTGCATTCAGCTTGTCCCAGGCGCTGCAGGGAGGGATGCAGAGAAACCTCATGTATGGGATTTGCTGGGTGGGTTTGGGGGGATGGAAGGCTAGAAGCTTTGGGACCTCTCCAGAAGCTGCTTAAATAAATGCTTCCACTCCTGAGAAATAATTAAGACTTTCGAGATGCCACTTAGAGAGGAAGGCTGCGCTGCCTGCGCTCCTCACGCTCCAGCTCCAAACACAGAGGCAATTTTCTAGGAAATTCATTATGAGTGCCCTGCTCCCTCTCTGCCCTGAGTGCACAGCGTCACTCAGCATCCTGTTGAGCTCATCAGAGATGACAATGTGTTTGGCCACAGCTCAGCCTGGACACTGTTTACCTGCCTAAAGGGTTTGTCAGACTTTCTGAGGAGCAATGCAAGAGAGATCCTCATGGAGCTTGCTGGGGTTGAGAGCAGGCCAAGGGCTGTGCTGCAGGATCCACTTCTCCTGCCTTGCCCAGAGGGGCCAGTGCTGTCCATTGGGTGCCCTGGATGCTGATGCACCAGCACCTGCTCCCTATGGCAGGGTCTGCCTGCTCTGCAGAGAAGCAGGGCCAGGGGAGATGGTGGAAAGGGGAGCACTGGCTGTGCCCAGGAACTCCCCCTGGATCCGCCTGGCTCTGCTATGCTCATCCCGGGGCTGCAGCCGCAGCCGTTGCGTGTGACCTTGATTTTCTGGGCTGGAGCGGATAGTGTGCCGGTGGCTGATGTGGGCCAGGATTGTGAAAGCCTCCTGTCCGTGATTCAACTCGCTGGAGCGGGAGCGTTCCCAGCTAAAGCAGGGAGGGCATGCGGGGCTGCCCTGGCGCCCATTTCCCCATTCCTTTCATTTGTCTTAGTGGAAAATGACGGCGTGGGAGATGCTGTTCCCATGCTGGGCACTCATCCCCAGCTCGCCGGGCTCCCAGCTCACCCCCAGCAAGGTCTGGAGCGCAGGGAGAGGGCTGGGAACAGCAGACAGGACTCTGCTGGCAGCAGCTCTGCGGCAATGTGTCACCCCTGTGTGTGAGATGCCTCCCGAGTGTGGGCAACCAATCATGTGGTGGGAGCTGGGAGCTGCTGGGGCTGGAGACACTCATCCTCCTGGGCTGTCCCGATCCTCCCGGGCTGCTCAGGGCATGTAGGGAGTGCTGGCAGGGAGGTGGTGAGCAGAAAAACACTAGTTTGTGGCTGACGTTTGCATGGGAGCAGGTGCTGGGGTGGTACCCACCCCACGGACACATGGGTTGAGGAGCTGAAGCAGGAGTCGGAGCTGGAGCTGTTTGGATTTCAGCCTGGGCAGTAGAGCCCTGATGTCTGTAGCACCCTGGGCAGGCTGTGGCTTTGCCAACTGGACAAGGGTCTCTGGGCACCTTGCTGCATTCCTGCAGTGGCCCCAGCTCTTGGGCCTAACCATGCTGTCCCCTGGGCTCGCTCCTCACCAGGCAGCTCCCACAGCTGTACACTGCAAAGGAAAAAAGAAGGACTTTGATAAAGTAAAAACAAGAGAGAAAAAAAAGGAGATGTGAGAATTGGACCCTGCCTTTACAGGGAGCCAAGTGATCTGCAGCTGCCAGCACATGGACTGTCTTAAGAACGATCCTGTCACAGCCTTGGCACTGAAGCCAGGTGAGCCAACCCCATCTCTCTCAGCTTCCCGGCGCTGGCACTGAGTGCTCACCAGCCTTGGGCAGGGTTCCCCATGCTTCTCCCAGGCTGAAGAGGGAGGGTGCCCTGAGCCCATTGAATTTCCCTCCAGAGTTTTTCAGGCCGCAGAAGATGAACCGGTATCGAAAATGAAAGCCCAGGAGCTCCCATGCGGCGGCGGCAGCGCTCAAGCAGAAACGATCACACCCAGCATTGCTTCCTGCCTGCCACCGCGCAGCCGCCTGTGGTGCCCCGTCACACGGGGTGTCCCATCATCCGGAGATGCCAGTGCTGCCCAGGAGGCTTTGCTATGGGTGGGCAGCTGTGCAGGAGCCCCTCAGGCTGGTTTTATATTGACTGGTGCCACCTACTCTGGTTTAAGGGCTGCCAGAGGAGGAGGCAGTGCTTTGGGTCCCCTCACAGCTCTCAGAGGACACAGCAGCTCAGGAGAGGGAGATGTGCTTGGTGCCCGTTCCCACTGCCTTTGCTCCAGGCATCCTCAGCCCATAGCTGCAGGAGGCTGTGGCAGTGCTGGGGACCTCAGCCAAGCATGTGGCCTCATGGCATCAGCCCAGGGCCTGCAGCAGGAGAGGGCAACCAGGCCTAAACGGGGAGCCCAGCTCGTTCCATGAGGAGGCCCCAGCATGGTCACTGGTCAGAGTCAGCACCAGGCAGACCTGGAGCCACATATGTGCCCATCTGACACCACTGCGGCGGGGAAACAGGACACTGGGATCCAAGGAATCTCAACCAAGCGCATGTTGGGGCCCAGGTCTGGCGTAGGGGGTGCTTGGAGCTGATAAACCCCACGGAGCCTGAGGCACCAGCCCAGTGCCCCCTCCCTGCAATGGCCTGGTGCTGCAGGGGGCCACTCTCGGTGCCAGTGCTGGTGCTGGAGCGGGATCCCCCACCCCGTGCCCATGGCTGGTGCTGGTGCCACTTCCTGCAGCTGCAATGCCTGGTACCAGTTTGGGCAGCCCCGTGCACAGCAGCAGTGTCCGGTGATGCTGTAAGTTTCCCCGGTACTCGGTGCCAAACTCCGGTGCCGGTTTGGGNGAGGCGGTGCCAGGCGGTGGCGGCTGGAGTGGGTAGAGCGGCGGCGGAGCCAGCGCCGAGACCTCCGGAACAGCGGAGCCGCCGCCGCGGCCGCAGGTAGGACCGGGCACGGGATCGCTATGGCCGTCGGGACCGGGACCAGGACCGGCGCTGAGTCTTGGACTGGCCCTGGGCTGGCACCGGGGCCTAACTTTCGCGGCCGCAGCCGGCGCGGGGCGGTGGGGCCCGGGGCACCTGCGGCGCCGGGGACGGAGCTGGGGCTCGGGGCGCGGCCTGACCCTGCTCCCGCCCGCCGGAAAGGTTTGTGGTGTTTCGTAACCCCTAGAGGGGTCGGCGCAGGCAGGGACTGCGGGAGTTGAGCCGCCCCCGGGGGGACGCGGACTTTGCGCGGGCCGGTCCCGGTCCCGGTCCCGATCTTGGGGCCGCGGCGCATCCCGAGACGGGGGCGCTCGTTCCCCGACGCAGCGGGGCCAGTTCCCGGGGCAGGCCCTGCCCGAGCGGCAGCCGCCTTGGTGGGGTCGGTCCCAAACCCCAGTCCCGGGCCGGGGCTCAGCGGCGGGAATGACTCCTATCCGCCGACGGGGAGCAGGGGGCTGAGCGCTGTGGGGCAGCCGCGGGCAGATGGGAAACGTTCCCCGTGCGAGGCGGGAGCGGTGACACGGCGGGGACAGTAGCGCCCGGTGGCCTTTCACCCAGCTCGTTGCCGACCGGGTGACTGCAAGTCCCGGGAGTGGCGGCCACCTGTCCGGCGGGATACGGGAGCTGTCAGGGCTCGGTGCCCGGCTGCCTGCCGCGTTTGTGCCAGGCCACGCTCTCGGCAGCTCCTTGCCACGACACCAAGTTGCTCCGGGACACCAGTGTCCAGCTCGTGTTGGCAGTGGGGTGTGGGGCCTGAGACGCCTGAGGGCTCCTCGACTCTGCTGCCACCTGACCTGCTGACGGTGGTGAGACCTCTGGCACCATCGCAGCGCAGAGCTGGGACAGCTGCTCGCAGGAGCTCGCTGCTTGGGGAGCCCCAGGCAGCAGGCTGGAGGCAGGCAGTGACAACAAAGTGGTTTATTGGAGATGTTTGGGGTGCGATGCTGAGTGGTGCAGGGCTTGACACTGCTGTGGTGGGACAAGACCGTGTGGCTTACCCATGGCAGGGCATGGCACAGGCCACCTCGCTGCAGCAGGAGTGTGTGGTCCCAGGCTGGCTCATCCCAGGAGGGATTGCTGCTGCTAGGATGCTCTCATGGTGGCAGTTGCAAGCCAGGGTTTGCTATCGTCCTCCAGCCTGTTTGCGCCAGTACAGCAATCCCATGCTGAAGGGGAGTTTGCCTGGGGCCTGGCACTGAGCTGGGTTCTGCCCTCTCTGCATGGCTCCAGTCAGGGAGAGGCTTTGGGGATCAGAGCAGCTGCAGCAAGACTTGGTGTTTCCGAAGACACCGGGGTGACAGCAATCCCTACTGTGTCATCCCGGTCTCCAAGGTGCTGGATGTGAGGAAGGCAACACCTCCTTGGATTTCATAGCCATCCCTGGAGAGCGGGGCCTGTACCTGGGGCTGGGGAGGGCTGTGCCATGCTGTGACGTGTGGGCAGCCACATGGAGGAGGAGATCAGGTACAGGTTGAGAGGTGCCAACAGCCTGTGCATAGGGACATGGGACAGCCCAGCTGGGAACAGTGTGAGATGGGCACCTGTCACTTGCTCTGCGTTTGGTCACACTTTGACAGTGCTCTCTCTCGGGAAGTGTTTGCCTCGGCAGTTGTCCCAAGAGTCACCTCACTGGCCTTGGTGCACCCACCTCGTCCTGTGGCTGGTGCTCTGGGGCAGAACAAGGGATGCTGGCGCTGGGGACGGTGAGCTTGGTACAGAGTGTAGTGTTGTGAGGAGTTCCAAGTTATCCAAGGTTTCCCCCAAAAACATACAAACCATGACACAGGGTTGCACAGAGCCTCAGGAGGGACCTTACCCTCTGGCTGTAGGGGAAGTGCTGACTCCAAAGCGCCTGTGGCGGCTTCGCCGTGGGGTTTCCCAGCTCTCTCTCGAGTGATAGCAAGACCCAGATACTCAGCTCACGAAAAATCCCTGCTCCTTGTGCTCCTGCACGGCGTGGGTGGTGAGGCGGCGAGTGGTGACTGTGCTGTGCTGAGTACAGGAAAGTGGCCCCGGCAGCTGGGAAATGCCTGCTGGGTTGCAAGGAATTACGGTAAACTGGGCTGTGGTCGGCGGTCTTTGTGGCAGTGCCGGGGACCCCGGGCATGGCAGGACCTCCCCTCCATCATCATCCTGGGGGCTAGTGCCCTCCTGCCTTGTAGGGCTGCAGTGGCTGATGGTTTCTCGCTGCGTGGCCATGGGCACTGCCCTCAGAGCAGCCTCCATGTTCTGACACCATATGCGCCGTGGAGGTGCCTGTCATGGGGAGGCTGGCACAGGGCTGCGTGTGCTGGGGGTCGGAGCTTGGGGCTCACCGCGATAGGTCAGGGCTCGGCTCCGTGGTGGCACAGGGAGCTCCAGCCCGGGAGGCTGTGCTGGCTGCTGTCGCTGGGACTCAGTCGTGTTCCGGGAGAAGTCGCCTCGACAGCTGTGGTGCTTTTGTGGCGTGCCTTTCCTTTCATGGGGTATCTATTTTGCAACCCCCAAGTGTTTTGATCCCGGGAGGAAGGGGGCGGGGGTGTTTACCCTGGCACCGCGTGGCCGGCGCAGTGATCCAGGCGGTGCTGGGCATGCCCGGGTGCTGCGCGCAGCAGCGGTTCTAGCAACATCTGCTGGCTGCTACAAGGTAGGAAGCTGCGAGCCGCCGCTCCCGCTGCGCTGGGAAACATCGAGGGGGAGGCAGGCAGGCAGGCGAGTGCAGCTTCCTGGCCGATAGGCCTGAGCCAACTTGCTGATAAAGCAGAATCCACCCATCTGGCTGCCCCGGCGGGGCCGGCGGAGCGCAGGCGGCCGCCTCGTGTCCCACGCTTCCCCTCCTGCCGACTCCTGCTTTCCTTCGGGCCCGCAGCGATGCGCTGCTGCCGGGCGGCCTCTCTTCGGGCTGGGGTAGCTGCAGTGCTGTAGCCACACCGTGACATGGTGACGACTCATTCCCTGCTCGAACAGTCGCTGGTGAGTTTTGCAATCTCCCATTTTTGGGCAACTTTCTGTATTCCTGTTCTGAGCTGCAGATGCTGGGTTATGGCTCAGCTGTGCCAGGGAGGGAACTGGGGAAAAGGCTGGAGCTGGGGCAGAGCCTGAAGAGCCGGCGTGGCATTGACACGGCTCTGGCCACCAGGAGCTGGGTGCTGGGTGCTGTCTCTGGGTTTTTGTCCCTTGTGCTCCCTGGCTGCAAAGCTTTCATCGGGGGAGAGGCAGCTCTTACTGGCAGCATATCCAAGCCCCCTGCACTGTGAAATGATCTCAGCCCTGTTTGGTGGTGTTAACATGCAGCCCTGGCACTTTTGGGCTGCAGCCTCAGGTGGCATGGCTGTCCCTGCCTGGCATGTTTCCTTTATAACTTAGTTACTCACCTCAGCCTTTTGGAACCACTGAGGAGGGCCCTTGCTCAAGACTTAACTCTGCCCTGGCACTACCAGTAGCTGCTGTTCCTGGGCTGTGGAGCATTTCCTGCACCAGGGAGCACCATGAGCCAGCTCTCCCACCCAGACAGGTTGGTGGGGATCAGGGATGAACACTGAGCTTAATCCCTGGCAGGTCTGACCGTGAGGTTTGCCTGCCCTGAATGACAATTTTATTGCTGAAACTATTGGCACCATGCCGCAGCGTCACTGCTTGAGCAGAGGTGAGTGTGCTGCTGGGCTGGGAAGTCTGCAAGGCTGTTGAGGCAGAGCAGTGCCAGCCTTTTCTCAGGCACCACTCAGGTTCCATTCACACCAGCTGCTTTTGGCAGTGGACACAGAGCAGCACTCAGCATCCCCTGTTGCCTAGTTGTCCATGTTTGGTGTTTGCTCCCAAAAGCAGGGGTGGGAGGGTTGGCACCACGGGTCCTTCGCAGACATTGTGCTTGTCTTGTTCCCAGGCAGGGTGGCTGGGCAGGACACAGGTGCCCTCTGAATGCTGGTATCTCTCTGGCTGTCCCAGCTCACTGGCTCTTTCTGTGCCATGGTGTGTCTGTGGCATGGCATGTGGGCTGGGCTGGTTATGCCAGCGACGGGGAAGGCTTCTGCACTGTCTGCCTTGCAGAGAACAGGAGCATGGCAGAGCAGGCTGGATGCAGCTGCTGCTGTGCTACCCACCCAGGTCCTGCTCTGCAAATCCTGCCTGGCCAGGGACTGGATTAGTGCTGCTGTGTGTGCTCATCGAGTGCCAGCTGAAATGGAATTGTGTCTGCAGGCCCAGGCGGGACTAATTCCATCCTGAAATGAGCTTAATCCTCAGGTGCCTCTGCCCAGCCCTTCCCTCCTGGCTGGGCCTGCTCTGAGCTGGGATTAGCAGGGAGCTGGGGTCTGTGCTGGAGGAGACCTTGATACCAGGGACTGGTGCAGGGCCTAGGGACCTTGGGGCTCTGCTGGGGTATCTGTGAGGTCCTGGGTGGTGACTCTGCTGCTTGACTGGTTTGTTGGAAGGGGCAACACAAGAGTGAATTGGCTGGCACGGATGTGGGGATTCTCCCTTGTCCTGGATCTGCCTGGCCCTTGGGGGTTATTGGGATCCTGTCACCTCTGTGCACTTCCCAGAACCATGGTGCTGTGATGGGCACTGGCTCCACACTGGCCCTGGGATTCCCCCACTGAGCCCAGGGGAAGCCCCAGGACACCTTTAGTGTCAGAGCTGGCAGGTCCCTGCTGTGGCAGCCCCACAGCTGATTCATTTGGCTGCTTGGAGCCAGGATTAATTAAAGCTCTGCCCAGGCCTCTCTAATCCTGTCTGTGGGTTGTGGTGGGGACTGGGCACCCCGCGGTGTGCCTTGTAGTATCCACCATGGTCTGTCAGCGGGGGCCAAGTGGCCAGTCAGCTTTGCCAGTGTGCCTGCAGTGTGGGTCCTACCTACCAGTGCCTGGCTCCTGCTGCAGCCCTGGCTGCCTGTATCTGTCTTGGTGGGCAGGCTGCCCACACCTAACTGTCCTGCCCTGCGTGGCCCCTGGTGCCCAGACAGGCTCCCGTTGTTCCCAAGCAGTTGCAGTTGCCAGCCCAGCCCATGCAGTTCTGGCACAACTGTCTTATTGTACCGGGACCCACCGGGTGGTCCTGGGCACCTGGTGTGGTGGGGCAGCCTTGCCAGGGTGACCCTGAGGGCTGGAGCTGGTACTCCTGTGTGTCCTGCAGCAGTGTCAGCTGAGAGGGTGGCAGCATGGCCATGACCCCTGATCTCCCACAAGTCCCCAGGTCCTGCCAGTGCTGGTAGCTGTTGGTGCCCCAGGGTAGTTTTCTCTTGAGGTGCCAGCCTTGGGCTCCAGGGATTTTGCTGAGATTTTGTTGGGTGTTTTGGTTTTGGCCTGATGCAGGTTTCTGAGTCTCTGTGGTTGGAAGTGAAAATCCGAAGCAGGGAGAAAAAAAAACATTCCCATAGGCAGAAAATGCCAATGGGCAGATCCAGCCCCAAGCCATGGCAGGAGCTGGGCTGCAGGCAACCCCTAGCCCTGAGCCTCTGCTGGGCACTTGGGTGGCAGTGTTGGTCCTATCTGTGGCATTCCTGCCTGCATGCAGAGCCATCTTCTCCCTGGGCAGTGTCAGGCTGTGCATAGGGTTTCCTTGTTCCTGTCATGGGGTTAGTTCTCCATCTTTAGCTCCCTATGTTGCCAGGGTACCCAAACAGTCCTGACAGTGCCAGTCCTGGATAGGCCTGCTGCCTGCAGGGCTGTCACCTCTGCCTGTGGTGGGACAGGTGAGCCCCATGGCTCCTGGCACCAGTGGTTTCCAGGACGGGCCAAGGCTGTTGGATGCCCCTTCCCTGATGCCACTGGGGCGAGCCCATTGGCTGCTGCTCTTCTGTGGGAGACAAACCCCATCAAAACATGGAGCTTGTGGAAGGAGCTCACCTCCCACACTGGGTGGGCACTGCCATCTCCCATCTGAAAGCTGGAAGCCCCAGACAGGCATCCGATGGGCAAACCCCCTGATCAGAACCAAGCCCCTCTGCACCAGCCTCGCGATGCCCCAGCACCCATCAGCCCCGATTGGCAGCTCTGAATGGGGCCAGAGGGTCTGGGGACTGCTCAATGCCACCTCGGTGTTCCCTGAGTGCCAGGGGAGTGAGTGGAGTCGGGAATGCAGGCGACCCTGTCCAATCTCTCTCCATGCTGAACTCCCATATCGGTCCCTGGCGTCCCAGCCCTGTCTCGTGGAGGCTTGGGGGGCTCAGCCCCCACCAACTCCTCGATCGCAGAGGCTGGGCCCACCTCCTGCAGTAGGGAGCGGAGTGGGGCAGAGCCGGAGGGGTGCCAGCCCCACGCCCTGGCAGCGGCGCTGGAGGAAGCTGGCGGCGGCCCGGGGCTGGCTGCCCTGCGCAGCAGCTGACATTTTGGAAGGAAATAGTTGCTCTCCGCTCCTTCCTGTACCGCGGAGCGGCCCCCGGAGCCCGCCGGCACCGGCAGCGCCGTTCGGAGCCGAGGCCGGGCTGCCCCGGCACCGGGACACCGGGGAAGTGCGTGGGACAGAGCCGTGCCCGAGCCCGGTGAGTGCGGCCGTGGAATGGGGCACCCTGTGCCAAACTGGGGCTGCGGCTCCCGTGCCCTGAAGAGCTGGGAGCGGCGCCGAGCCCCGGGGCTCCGCCGAGCCCTCGCCTGGGGCAGCCCATGGGGAAACGGGTCCGGGGCTGCGGGACCCTTCGGATGGGCGCGTAGCCCGCTGTGCCCCCGGCTGTGGGGCACCATGGGCAGACCCGAGGGCGAGGGGGCGTCGAGCTAGGGCAGCGCTTGGCGAGGGTTGAGCGAGGCTACCGGAGCTGCCCGGGGCTGCAGCAGGTCCCCGGGGCGAGCTGGTGAGGGCAGAGCGGGGGGCGTTTGCCGGGGGAATCGGAGCCCCTCCGCCAGCACCGCCCGGGGACCGGGTCCTGCCCCGGAGGGAGCCCGCTTGGGGCTGCCCGGCGTGGGGGACACAGCACCGCACCCCCTGCGGGGGCAGCGCTGGTGGGGGCAGGACCGGAGCCCCCGGGCTGTGCACAGGGCCCGTCCCGCAGCCGTGACCTGGAAGCGATCGCAGGCTCCGGAGATGCCGGAACACCACCACGTGCCCGCCTGTTTACGGCGGCGGGAGGCGGCAGCGGGCTCGGGGGCTGCCCAGCACCGTGCCCCTGCCCAGCGGAGGGCACCGCTCCGGAGGCGCCCGGGCCAGAAGAGCACCGGGCAGTGAGCAGTGCAGGAGCTGCATGGGACAGGCGTGTGGGAGCAGGGGAGTCACGGCCAGAACCATTTGCCATGGCCTCCCTGGGCTTTGCCAGGCTCTCAGCCTTGCACAGCATGGGACTGGGCAAGGGGCTGCAGTCAGGGCAGTACCAGGGCCGGGGTGTCCTGCCCGAAGGGAGATCCCCAGGGTGGCTGCATGTGAGCATCCTTTGAGCATCCCTCAGCAGTGTTCATGGTGGTGCCTGGGAGGACACTGCCTGTATTTGGGCTTTGCCATGACTGTGACATGTGGTAAGGTGGCACATGGTAAGGTGCCATGACCAGTCTCACCCTGCGAGGCATTTCCCTCCTGCTTTGCTCAAACTTTTCTGTGGGTTCTGACCCAGCACCTACCCCACTACCAGGGCCTGGACTGCCACCATTTCTGCCCCAAGGGCTGCTGCTCTGACCCTTCCCCAGGGTGGTCACATTGGGTCCCTTGGCCATCCTTGACCCCAACACTGCTGCCAACCTTGCCCTGCCTGTTCTCTGCCCTGCTGTTGCCCTCTGAGGGTCCCTTTTGGGTGGGTTTTATCAGTTTTGTGGCCAGTTTGGTGGTGTCTCCCCATTGGCAGCAGGCAGCAGTGCTGCTGGGTGCAGCAGCAGTGACTGTGGTGATTCCCCTCCCTCTGTGCCTCCCCTGTCCATGCTGTCCTGCGTGGCTGAGGTCTTCTCCATGGCACATGTCCTACCTCTGGGAACCTGCTGCTGTGCCAGCACTGTCATTGCTGAGCGCGGTCAGCAACCCAGCAATGAGTGGGTTGCATCTTGCTGCCATCAAGACAGCAGAAAGCAGCTTCAACCACTGCAGTTCTGTCTGCTGCAACTGCTGCCCTGCACAGGTGGGCGGCATTTGATCCGTGGCAATGCCCGATGCCATGCCAGCAAGTGCCCTGGCTGATCATCAGGGCTTGGTGAATTGTGGCAGCCCCAGAGCGGACCCTGCCCAACCCTGGAGAGTTTTTCTGAGCCAGATGGAAGGAGGTGGTCCCTGGGCACAGGACTAAAATTGTTGCCAGGCTCCATGGAGGTCCTTGTGATGCCACCAAGGAGTGTGGTACTGGATGTGGACCAAGCCATGATACCGCTGCCAGCAGCCAGCTGGGCACAGGAGTGCAGGGCTCTCTGGAAGGGCTGGCAGCTCTGTTGTGACTCTGCTGTGGGATCATGGCACTGTCCCTCTTGCTGAAGTAGAGCTGTTCCCCCAGCTTTGCTGGGTCTTGTGGTTGGAAAACCTGGTTTGGTCATGACAGGTGGCACTGGTGGCTTGTGCTGGGGCACTTGGGGTGCCCCATGACCCTTGGGGAGGTTCGTTTTGGTGCACTGGTGATGCCCATGCAGATTGTGTCACAGTGTTTTTTTGGGGTGTGCTTATCTGCTGGGGTTGCCCTGGGGACAGCCCTGGCTTCACTGAGGGCACACATTGGGTAAACCATGCCACCACCAGTCACAGCATGGTCCCTTCGTAAAGGCTGAGGTGATGCCAGCTTGGCATCACCAGGTACCCTGGCAGTGATGCTCTTGCTGCCAGCCCAGTGCCAGCTGAGCACAATGTCTACCGGCTCACCGCAGCCAGAGTCTGGTTGCTTGACAACAGGCTGGAGAGCAGTAGGAAGCGTCACCGTCACCGTGGGGTGGAAGCCATCACCCTCTTCTTGCTAGGCAGGGCAGGGCTGACTCGCTCTGTGCCCACACAGGCATCCCCACAGCCCTGGGCACTTCGGCTGTTAGTGGTGTGGTGGCACTGGCACAGCTGCAGCCCCTCTCCTCTGCCTGGTGTCCACCATTACCAAATGTCCTCAGTTCCCAAGTGCCAGCCTTTGTCCTGCTGTTGGCATCCTGCCCTCCCTTCCCCTCCTGGCTGGGGTGGTTTTGCCTGTCCAGGCCCTTCCCTGCTAGCTGTGATTGCAGTGGCTGCAAATGTTCTCCTTTTCTGTAGGGGAAAATCTGTTTTTAGCCAGTTCTTGGTTATTGTTCCTCTTCCTGCTCTGGGCAGGCACTTGGAGCTCAGGGACTGCAGCCGTGGCTGCTCTTGGACCTGATGCTGCCATCCCTCGTGTGTGCCCCTGCCTGTGGGACAGCACCAGCTGCTCTCGGAGCCCCTTGGGCATTTTTGAGGCCAGACAAAGCGTTCTGAGGAGGGAGGCGAAGCCCTTGCTGATGTATTCCCTACCTCTCTCTTCATGCCACGGATTGGTGCAGTCGCCAGCGCCTGTTCTGGTCACCCAGCCTTGGGGGACAGGCCGAGGCCTTGTGGCTCTGCCCAGCACCTCTGCCCATGCCAAGTCCCGGGTGATGTGGGTGGCAGTGTGCTCTTTGTTGCTGCACCCCTGGCTCAGGGTGGCCACCAGCTGCCCAGGCCCTCCCTCACCATTCACAGTCATACCACCCTCAAAGATTCAAAAACCAGCTTCTTGCTCCAGGTCCCACCACCTCCAGACATGGCTGCTATGGGGGATACTCTGACTTTTGATTGGTTTCATCCCTGGCCATCTCTTCTCCCAGCTACCATGGCTGCCCTGTGCCAGCCAGTGTGCTGAGGCTGTGTGGTGGAGCCAGAGCCACCCCAAAACTTGATTCATGAAGTTCCATACTCATATCACTAGGACGTGGGTTGGCCAGGACATGGTGATCAGGGGACCTGCTGGGGTCTGCTGTGCCTGTTGGCACTGCCAAGCTGTGGACAGAGCCAGGGTGAGTGCAGGAGAGCCTCTACTCTGTCTCACCCTGGATTTCTTGCAGCCGTGCCCCTGGCCCTGTTTCCTCATTCGCGTGGTGGCAACAGCTGCAATCCTGTGGCACAGCGAGGGGAAATGATGAGTTCCATGTGCAGAGGCAACATCCATGCCCCCAGTGCCCCCAGGGCTGTTCCTAGAAAGGAGGGGGTTGACTCAGAGCCAGGGTCCTCTGCCCCTGCCCCCCTTTTCCTTCAGCAGCTGGAGGCAGCTCCGGCAGTTCAAGAGGACCTGGAGGAACCTGCAAAGGTCTTTGACAGCCTGGAGGCTCCTGCAAAGGGCTTCTAGGAAGCTACCAGGCCCAGAGCCCCATCCATAGCACAGCACTGGCACGGTGCCCTGAGCAGCTGTGTCCCAGCAGGTGCTGAGCCATGGCGGTATGGATCCAGGCGCAGCAGCTCCAGGGCGAAGCCCTGCGGCAGATGCAGGCTCTCTACGGGCAGCACTTCCCCATCGAGGTGCGGCACTACCTGTCACAGTGGATCGAGAGCCAGGCCTGGTAGGTCAGCAGGGTGCCCATCCCCAGGGGCATGCTGGGCTGAGCAATACCTGTCCCTGGGGTGTTGGGGGTGCCCCCTCTGCTGAGGGGCAGGACCAGGGCCAGCCTGATGCTGATGCTGCTCTGCTTCACATGCAGGGACTCCATTGACCTTGACAACCCTCAGGAGAACGTGAAGGCGACGCAGCTGCTGGAGGGGCTGATCCAGGAGCTACAGAAGAAGGCAGACCACCAGGTGGGCGAGGATGGCTTCCTGCTGAAGATCAAGCTGGGCCACTATGCCACACAGCTGCAGGTGAGTGGGGGGACTGTGGGCAGGGGCCATGTGGCTGTGGGCTGTCCCTGCCCTGTGCCTGCCTCAGTCCACACTGCCCCTGCAGAACACCTACGACCGGTGCCCCATGGAGCTGGTGCGCTGCATCCGGCACATCCTATACCATGAGCAGCGGCTGGTGCGGGAGGCCAACAACGTGAGTGGGGGTCCTGGGGTGAAGGGAGGTTGGGAGTGATTTGGAGTAGCCCTGAGGCAGAGGGTGGTCTGGGTCCCCCCTGCTTCCAGTAGCACCTGGAGGGGCAGGGAAGGTCCCATCACCATGCTGAGCGCTCCTGGTGTGCCCCACAGAGCCCATCTCCGGCTGGGTCGCTGGTGGATGCCATGTCCCAGAAGCACCTGCAGATCAACCAGACCTTCGAGGAGCTGAGGCTTATCACACAGGACTCGGAGAACGAGCTCAAGAAGCTGCAGCAGACACAGGAGTACTTCATCATCCAATACCAGGAGAACATGCGCCTCCAAGGTTGGGCGCAGGGGGCCAAGAGGGTGGTGGGGCTGGGTCACCAGTGGTGCCAACCCTAATGCCATGCCCTGTCCCCCAGCCCAGTTCTCCCAACTCTCCCAGCTGGGCCCCCAGGAACGCCTGTCACGAGAGACGACGCTGCAGCAGAAGAAGGCGTCGCTCGAGGCCTGGCTGCACCGGGAGGCCCAGACACTACAGCAGTACCGAGTGGTGAGTGCCATGGTGCTGGCTGTGTCACCATCCCCACACCCATGACACAGCCCCTGTGCCCCATGACACCACCCCTATGCCTCATGACATCACCCCTATGCCTCATGACACCACTGCTGTCCCCCATGTCACTGTCCCACCTTGCAGGACCTGGCTGAGAAGCACCAGAAGACTCTGCAGCTGCTACGCAAGCAGCAAACCACCATCCTAGACGATGAACTGATCCAGTGGAAGCGCCGGCAGCAGCTGGCAGGCAATGGGGGCCCCCCTGAGGGCACCCTGGACGTGCTGCAGACCTGGTGGGTGCTGGCCATGGCCGGTGGGATGGGATGAGGTGCTGAGCCCCACCGTGGTGCTGATCTTAGCTACCCCCAGGTGTGAGAAGCTGGCAGAGATCATCTGGCAGAACCGGCAGCAGATCCGGCGGGCAGAGCACCTGTGCCAGCAGCTGCCAATCCCGGGCCCGGTGGAGGAGATGCTGTCAGAGCTGAACAGCACCATCACCGACATTATCTCTGCCTTGGTCACCAGGTAGTGCTGGGTGCCCAGCAGGTATAGGGGGTCCAGGTTGGGGCTGCTCTGCCTGCCTGTCCCTGACACCCGTGTTCCCTCCTACTAGCACCTTCATCATTGAGAAGCAGCCCCCGCAGGTGCTGAAGACACAGACCAAGTTTGCAGCCACCGTCCGGCTGCTGGTGGGGGGGAAGCTGAACGTGCACATGAACCCCCCCCAGGTGAAGGCCACCATCATCAGCGAGCAGCAGGCCAAGGCCTTGCTGAAGAACGAGAGCACCCGCAAGTAATGCTGGGGAGGGTGGAAGTGTGCTGGGGGTGCCAGGGCAGTGGGGAGCAGGACATGGAGGGTGGGGGTGTGGTCTCTGGTGGTCTCCTGACCCTGAGCATTCCCATGGCAGCGAGAGCAGTGGGGAGATCCTCAACAACTGCTGCGTGATGGAGTACCACCAGGCCACTTGCACACTCAGCGCCCACTTCCGCAACATGGTGAGCACCAACGGCTGCCCCCTGCTCACCCTCCTGCCCCTTCGTGTCCTGTCTTCACCCGTCTGTCCCCACTGTGCTACATCTCCCTTGCATTCACCTCGGAATCCCTGGTGTCCCCATCTGGCCCTCACCCCTGGTGTCCCTGCAGTCCCTAAAGCGGATCAAGCGCTCAGACCGGCGTGGGGCTGAGTCGGTGACAGAGGAGAAGTTCACCATCCTCTTCGAGTCACAGTTCAGTGTGGGTGGCAACGAGCTGGTCTTCCAGGTGAAGGTAAAGACACCAGCCACGGCCCATCTGTAGGGCACTGTGCCCATGGGAGTGGGGCTGGGCTAGGGCTATGCTGCCATGGTGTCCCACAGCTCATCTCGGTCTCCTTTCTCCTGGCAGACGCTGTCCCTGCCTGTGGTGGTGATCGTGCATGGGAGTCAGGACAACAATGCCACGGCCACAGTGCTCTGGGACAATGCCTTTGCCGAGCCTGTGAGTGACAGAACCAAGGGCGGCAGGACAGACCTTGTCTGCCCAGGGGGCTGCGGGAATTGGATTCTGTCCCTGGGCAGGAACATGTCTGGGTAGCAGAGCTTGCTGCTGACCCTGCTCTGTGCCCCACCAGGGCCGTGTGCCCTTCGCCGTGCCCGACAAGGTGCAGTGGCCGCAGCTCTGCGAGGCGCTCAACATGAAGTTCAAGGCAGAGGTGCAGAGCAGCCGTGGGCTGACCAAGGAGAATTTGGTGTTCCTGGCACAGAAGCTGTTCAACAGCACCAGCTCCCATCTGGAGGACTACAGCAGCACCACAGTGTCCTGGTCCCAGTTCAACCGGGTGAGCAGCCTGGGCTCTGTGCTGGGAGAACTGCAGGGTGCCACCATGCTCCTGGGGTGGGCTTTGCTGCATCGGTGCCAGGGGACTGGATGGGGCAAATCCTTCCCAAGAATCTGTTTCTTGCTGGAGTGATCAAAAGCATTGACTGCAGTAGGGTGGAAGCTGTCACCTTCCTCACCTGCAGGGACAGAGGGTGCTGCAGGACCCGCAGACAGGGTCTGTGTCCTCAGGGAGACATTGCTGGCGCTGCCTTGGGGCCACACCTGGTTTGGCAGTGCTAGCAGGTGCAGTCTAGGTGCCCATGTGCTGTGTCACAGCAGCTTTGAGGCTGGGGCCAGCAGTGCTCATTTTCTGGGAGTTTTAACAGGAAAACCTGCCTGGGAGGAACTACACCTTCTGGCAGTGGTTTGACGGTGTCATGGAGGTGCTGAAGAAGCATTTGAAGCCGCACTGGAACGATGGGTAAGAGCCGTCCTGCCCCGCGCTGCCCGGCCCCGAGCCTGGCGCTGACAGCCCTGCTCTGCCTAGGGCCATCCTGGGCTTTGTCAACAAGCAGCAGGCGCATGACCTGCTCATCAACAAGCCCGATGGGACCTTCCTGCTGCGCTTCAGCGACTCGGAGATCGGCGGCATCACCATCGCCTGGAAGTTCGACTCCTGTGAGTGTGTGCTGTGAGCTGGCACCTCCCTAGCACTGCTGTCCCCAGCATCAGCCTGGCACTTGACCATCTTGTTCCCCTGGGGGTGGTGCTGCTGCTCTGGCACCTCTTGTCTTGGTTGGGCATTGGCATGGCCATGGCCAGCCATGCAGAAGCTTTGCTTGGGGCTGGGGTGAGTATGGGAGCCTGTGGGAATGCTGTGGCTGCCAGGGCTGCATCCAGCCCGAGTGCTGGCACCCAGGAGGAGGAGGCACTGTGCTGGACCTGACACTGTGGGGACCTGCCTGGGGTTGTGTGAAATACAGCAACTCTGTAGTGCTTCCCGCTGCTTTTCCCCATGGATGGGATGAGGCCAGCACTGCCGGGGCTCCCCATGCCTCCTGCCTCATCTTGTCCTCTGGCACTCAGCGTTCTGTGCCTGTGTGTCCCCAGGAGAGGGACGAAACCTGGGCGCTGCCCTCTGCTGTCCCGTGGGATCTTCCAGCCGCATCTGCAGTGGCCGCTGGCTCTGGGCGTCAGTGTGCTCCTTGCTCTTCTCTTCCAGCTGAGAGGATGTTCTGGAACCTGATGCCTTTCACCACCAGGGACTTCTCCATCCGCTCCCTGGCCGACCGTCTCGGGGATCTCAATTACCTCATCTATGTGTTCCCCGACCGGCCCAAGGACGAAGTCTTCTCCAAGTACTACACGCCGGTTCTCTGTGAGTCCACGCCAGGTAGTGCTGCCCCTTCCCCCGACGTGGTCCCCTCCTTTGTGCCTCCAGCTGGGGTGCAGCTGGGGCTCACCTGCCCCAAGCTGCATCCAGCCCCATGGGGGATTGGTTGCCAGCCCCATGTTGTGCCTCAGCCCTACCATGGGCTCGCTGCACATGCTAGCAGTTCAGGGCCTTAGCGCTGCCTCCTTCCCTCTAGCTAAAGCCGTGGATGGATATGTGAAGCCACAGATCAAGCAAGTGGTGCCAGAGTAAGTCTCACCCTGGAGGCAGATCCTGGGTGGCCCCATGGGATTGTCCCCAGGGAGGTGGCCAGTGGCAGCCAATGGCCCCAGGCCCCTCTGCTGCCAGACTCTGGTACCAGCAGTGGCCACATTGGTGCTGAGCTGACACTGGAGTCTGAGGAGCACAGACTCAGGGCTGAGGCATGGCTGTGCAGTACCAAGGAAGGTGAATGTCCCCTTTGCCATGCTCCACACTCAGCTGGGGACCCCACAGATGGTCACTGTTTCTAGGTGGGGTTTGGATCCCCTGCCAGCACAGTCAACCCAGGAGAGCCTGTCTTGTCCTGCGCCAGCACTCATGACCCCTTGTCCCTTCAGGTTTGTCAGTGCATCAGGAGATTCTGCCCCCGGAGGGGCCACCTACATGGACCAGGTTCCCTCGCCCGCCGTCTGCTCACAGCCGCATTACAACATGTACACCCAAAAGTAGGTATTGCATCCCCCACCCCTGTCCTGCCGCGCTCAGATCCCCCCTTACCTCCTGCCTCCCACAGCCCTGACACTGTGCTGGACCCTGAGGGTGACTTTGACCTGGACGACACCATGGACGTGGCACAGCACGTGGAGGAGCTACTGCGGCGTCCCATGGACAGTCAGTGGATTCCCCACGCCCAGTCGTGATGGGGTGCCCCTTGCCCCTGGCCCCGGCACCAGCGCTGCCAGGACTGTGCTGTGTTCGTGTCTGTGCTGGGGCAGGCAGTGGGTGGGCCCTGCCCCGGAGATTTGCTCTGTGCTGCCCCAACTCGCAGGCTGGCACCCGGCCCTTTGGTGTTTATGCCCTTGTATAAACGGCAGCGGATTTGTCGCATGGTTTTCCTGTATGTTCCTTTTAAGAGGCCCAGCTTCGGCTTCCTGCTTCTGCAAGCACCAGCCCTGCAGCCCCCCAGTCCTCCCCGAGGGGCTGCCTGGGGTGGGGGCCGGAGGTCCAGCCTTGGGCTCGCTTTCGCAGTCGTCACTCAGAATGTCCGTGTCGCCTTCTTGTGCTACCCCGTGGCTCCAGGCCCAGGGGGTGTGTGGCTGCACCCGGCTCCCGTGGGGGGGCAGAGGGGGGGTCGTGCTGGTGCTTTGATACGTGGTGGTGGGGTCCCCTTCTGGACCTTGCCCCCTCTGACACCTCCAAGGATGTGGGAGCTCTTTCAGCTCCCGGCCGTGGTGTCCCCTCGGGAGCCGGTGCAGGCGTGATGGAGACAGGGTGTGAGGGTACCCAGTGAGGGCTGGCAGGTGCTGCGGGTGGTCTGGGGCCAGCACAGCCCTCTGCCCCCCCAGCCTCTCCCCTCGCCTTGGCCGAGAAGCTCTGGGGTCCTAGCCATGTTATTTTTCTATCACAGAGTAAATAAAGCACGGAATATTTTTGTAACACAACAGCTCTGGGTTTCACCTGTGTCTTGGGGAGGGGGCAGGCCCTTGCCCTGCCGAGCGTGGCGGGGCAAGGAGCACCTTGGGGCCAGGGAGGGGGCACGGATGCCCCCATGCTCTCCAGTCTCGGGCTGATGCAGAGCAGGTGAGGAGGGTGGAGCTCCGCATCTCCACATCCCCTCCCCAGGGCATGGGGGCGAGCAGAGGGCAGCCCACGGCNGCAGCCCCCGGCAGCGGGCGAGGGGGGGTGGGTCTGGGGGCGTTCACCCGGGCAAAAAGCGAAGAGCAGCGAAGTTGCGGAGGTTTGCTAAAGCAGGGCCGCGGGGAGCGAGGGCTCTGAACCGCAATTTAATTCTCCGCTGGCTGGGGGAGGGGCCGGGGCCGCGCGGGGTGTTCTGTGGAGCGGAGAAAACGAAAACGAAGCGAGGCGGGGCCGGGGGCGGGAGCGGCGCCGGGAGGGGCGCCGGGAGCGGGGCCGTCGCGGTCATTTCTCGTCATTTCTGCCGGAGGCGGAATAGCTGGGGGAGAGCCGGGGACGGGGTCCTGTGAGAGAAGAGGGTCCCGGTGCCCGAGTCCCTGCTAGGGGGCGGCGGTCGCATTGCGCTCCGGGATGCTGGTGGCGGTGGCAGTTGCGATGGCCGTGAGCGTGACCGTGACCGTGGCCCTGGCCCTCCTTGTCCCTTCCTTGCGTCACCGGCTGGTCCTTTCCGCGCTACACCGCGCCGCGGGCCGGTACCGGCGGCGGCTGGAGCTGCTGGGCAGCGAGGTGGGGCTGAGCCAGGAGCGGCGGCTGCGGCGGCTGCTACCCCCTGGCACGGCATGCGGTGAGGGGGGTGATGGGGTAGGGATGGCGGGAGGGTGTCCCGGGGATCCCTTCCCACCTTCACCGCGCTCCTCTCTCCCAGGCTCGGAGGCTTTTCGGGAGCGGCAGCCGCTGGGGCAGAGCTGTCCCGAGCGAGTGCTGGGGGAGCAGGTGCCCCCGCTGCGCCCCTGGGCACTGCTCCGCAGCTGCTGGAGCACGGACCCCCCTCTGCAGGTACGGGACGGTGGACCATGGCACTGCACACGGGGAGGGTCTGTTCCCCTGGGCGCCCTGACCCCTGCCTCTTCTTGCACAGGGATCCCTGCTCTACCTCGATGTCCTTCGTGACACCTTCCCGCAGGCGCTGGCTCCTCAGGGCATAGCCCTTCTCTCCTGGGCACCCAGCGGCCTTCGTGCCCCGGCGGGCTGGCCCCTGCCCACCCTGTACTGCAACCCAGGCGAGGCGAGCACCTTGCCCTTGCGGGCTGCAGCACTGAGGGTGCAGCTGGTCTTTGCTCTGCGGCAGCGTGCCCTGCGTGTGCTGGAGGCCGGGCTGGCAGCTGAGCTGCACGATGCCTTGGGCACTCTGCGCTCTGAGTGGCCTGCACTGGCTGAGGACCTGGCACTGGGCAGGCTGAGCCCCCAGCCTGGGCTGCCTGAGGACATGCGGGACCGGCTGCAGGCGCTGCTGGCCCCCGATGCTGTGCGGGCGGCTGAGATCCGGGCTGAGTGTGCCCTTGGCTTCGAGGGCATCGTGCAGCGCCTGTGGCCGCAGCTGGATGTGGTGGTGGTAGGGATGGCACATGGTGCTGAGAAGCTCTACCGCGATGCCCTCCACCAGGCTGAGTGCAAGGGCCTGCCCATCTACTGCCCCTTCTACTGGGCAGCAGGAGGTGAGCGTCCCCCTCCATGGACCTGTCCCCACAGCCTTCCTGGGTGCAGCAGGGCAGCTGCGAGTGCTGCTCTATGGCAGCACAAGACCCCTGCCCTTGCAGCTGCGAGTGCGCCTTGGTGCCACATCCCTCCTTGGAGGATTTGCCTGCTCTCTATCCTGGCACCATCTGAGAAGTTCCTCCTTGGAGAGGAGTGAGGCTGCATGGGGAAGGGCAGGGTGGTCTTTGGGGGGGCTCACGCTAATCTGTGCTGCCCTCTGTCCAGCCCTACTTGGTGTGAACCTGTGGCCAGAGGAGCCAGTACCCCGATTCCTGCTGTGCCCTGACTGGGCTTTCTGTGAGTTCCTGCCCTGCCCAGCCAAGGAGGATTTGCAGACAGTGCTGCTGGGCGAGCTCTGGGAAGGGCGCGAGTACAGGCTGGTCCTGACGGCACGGCCCGGGGAGTACAGGTGCCTTGTCCTTGCTGTGGCGATCTGGGGGAGCTGCCTGCCCAAGCCACATGCACCCAGTATCAACCACCCTCGCAATCCCCCTGCCCACGCAGATGCCAGGCTGGAGAGGTGTTGAGGGTGACCGGCTTCCACAAGCAGTGTCCTGTGGTGGAGCCCGTGCGCAGGTGAGGACATCCCTGCCCCTCATCTCAGGGTCAGGTACAGGAGTCCCTGTGCCAGGTAGGGCCCCAATGGGTCCGTTCTAGTGGCACAGAACACCCACCCTTCTCCCTGCACCACAGGCACAGCCAGGTGCTGAGTGTGCGGGGTGAGAGCATCCCTGAGGAGCGGTTCTGCCAGAGCCTGTGCCGCGCTGTGGGCATGTGGCCGGGTGCTCGCCTGGTCGACTATGTCTGTGTGGAGAGTGCACTGCTGGGTGAGTGCCCCCAGAGCTGGCTGAGTCCCCCTAAAAGTGTGACCAGCACTGCTCAGGCTCTGCACCTGAGCTCCGCTTGGCCCCTGTGCTTGCTGGGGCAGGGGCTGGGGGCAGTCTTAATGGGCTGGTGGTGCCACTGCAGGTACCTCTTCAGGGGCCTCTGCCCCTCATTACGAGGTGTTTGTGGAGCTGCGAGGCCTGCGGGACCTGTCGGAGGGGCAGCGCTACAAGGTGAGTGGGACACGAGCTGTGCCCACCCCGCATCACCAGCGTGATGGTGCTGACCTGGCAGTCTCTGTGCTGATGGAACATCACTGTGGGGTGTAGCTGGGAGGGCATGGGCACAGCCCGACCCTGCCCAGGGCCTGCAGCTACTAGCAGGGCCTTGGGCACAGCAAGGGGGTTTAGCTGCTCTGTGGGGCAGCTGGTGCCAAGCAGTGTGGGCAGCTGTCCTCTCTCTGCAGCTGGACCAGTGTCTCCAGGAGGATTTTCCCATTTACAAATCCTTCCGCTTCAAGGGCAGCATTGGGCCCCTGCGTCTGCACCTGGTGGGGGCCGGGGCCTTCACCCGCCTGCGGGAGGCACTGGGGGCTCCCCGCCCGATGCCCAGGGTCCTGCGGGAGGAGCAGCTGCTGCACCTTATCCAGAGCAATGTCATCTCCTAGGGCAGCCCGGTGGTCCCTCCCACCCTTGGGCTTTGCTTGGCACCGGAGTGAGGCTGAGTCCCTGGTGGGGAACACAGGGACAAGGGTGCCCAGTCCTAGAGTGTTTGAGCAGAGCAGATGGGAGTTAGTGAGCCTGACCATGTCCCTGCTCTGTGGTGGCAGTGGGTGCTGGTGGTGTCCTCAGGAATGGGGCAGGACCTGCAGCACAGCCTAGCCCTTAGGCTGGTCCTGGGCCCTCATCAGTACCTCTGGCCCTTCACCAGTGTCCTGGTGAGTGTCCCAGGGCAACTGGGTCCTATTGTCAGTGGCCATGGCTCACCCCACGTTACCCAGTGCCTTGGCAGTGTGCAGGCAGCCACAGCACAGCGAGTGCTCATGCCTGTTCTGAGGGACACCTCAGCCACCACAACCTGTGGCAGGTGCGGAGGAAACAGCAGAGACCTCCCTGGAGCAGGAGCAGCAGAGCATGGAGCGCATGAGGAGCTCGGCTCAGCCCCACACTGCACTCTGGGGCTCTGTGACATTTTGTCCTCTGACAGGGATGCCACTGACAGGGTGTTGGCAGGTGTTGGCTGCCATGAAGCAGTTCCTCTGCCAAGCTCCAGCAAGGGCTGCTTTTGATGTTTAAAACCCCAGAAACTAGCTAAAGGAGGCTTCTCTGCAAAACCAAGGGCAGGAGCTGGGGGAGGGGCGGTTTTAATACCATTATTTTTAATCCTCATTAAAACCATTTCTAGATGACAGCCTCGACTCTGCTCCGGGGGCTGGGGAGCTGCTGTTGTCTCCTCGGGGGTCCTAGGGAAGTGACAGCCATGAATATTTAACCAGTCCGGGGGGTTGGGGCTCTGGGAGTGTCTGTCTCTTGGTGCCACTGACCAGCCCTGCTCCCTCTGCTCCTTATTTATTTGAGGGGAGTGCAGGGGCAAGCTGCTGAGCCGGCAGCTGCGCCGAGTGGGGGGTGGGCAGGGCTCCTGGCAGGAGACAATGCTTGAACAAGGTTCACACAAAGCATCCCCCTCCCCGCCATAACCCTGCTGAGGATGGGAACCAGGCTAAGGCCTCTTCTCCCATCCCTGCCGGTGAAGCAGTGGTGGGCTGCAGGCAGGGGCCCTGTAGCTGGCAAGGGGGATGCCAGGGGGGCTGTGAGCCTAAATGGCTGCTGGTGTGGTGGGGACACTGGTGCTGGGCCAGGTGGCATCGGGTGTACCTGCCACTGTTGGGATACTGGCTGGGGTTTGGTGGGGAGTGGGGTGGGCAGGAGCTGTACCCAGCTGGGATGGCGAATCTGGGCTTGGAGTACAGGAGGAGCTTCTGGGCAGCTCTACACTGGCAGAGACCTGTGCAACTGGATCCAGCCCGGAGAACCCAGTGGGGTTGCTGGTCCCTATGTCCATGCCAGGCACCCCCATGGAAACCTGCACCTAGGGGAAAACCCCAAGCCCCCATCCAGGAGAGCTGGGCTGGCCCTGGGGCTTCACCAGAGTCCCTACCCCTACTTGATCACCCACTCTCTGAGGACAGTGAATGGAAGGTGCCCTGCTTGGCATGGCCAGGATGCAGGTGCTAAGCCTGCAGGGCGTGGGCTCGGTCTGGGTTCCAGGCTGCGAGGTGCTGGCTTGGCCGGGGTGCCACCGAGACGTAGCTGCGGCTTTGAGCAGAAGCCAGGGTACCTCGAGCGGCGGGATGTGCCGGTGCCGGTGCTCGGTTCCCGGTGTCCGTCTCTCCCCGCCGCTGCAGCCCGGGCGGGGGGGCCGCGGCCGTCCCCACCCGCGTCTCCGCCCCCGGCCCGGCCCGTCCCCTTCTCCCGGCCGCGCCGCCTCCCGCCCGCTCTGCCACTGAACCCGCAGCGGCGGCGGCGGCGGGCGCAGGCTCCGGGGGCGCCC
>VWZE01025752.1:271001-295040 GCA_013396675.1 Eubucco bourcierii | reverse complement strand
CGCGAGGACTCGGTGGAGCGGAGCCCCGCGCCCGCCGCGCCTCGGGCCAGCATCATGAAGGTGAGAGTCTCGCATCGGCCCCGGCCCCTCCCGGCCCCCGGGGACCGCCGAGCTGTGCCACTCCCCAGGAGCTGAATGTCCCCCGGCCCCGGAGCCAACGGCTGCCGGCCCTGCCAGCCCCACTGTGCCCACTGTGTCCTCTCTCTCTCTCGGGCTCCCGCCGTGCCCACGGGCCGGCTTATAGAGCCGCTGGGCAACTGCATCCCGGGGCGGGGGCTCGGGGTTCGCCTGCATGTCCAGGCGCGGGGGTTGCCCTGCACTTGCCAGGGCTGCTCTTGCCGAGGCTGGCACCGTGTCCCCTCGCCCTGCCCGGCACGGTTGGTCTCCAAGGGCAAAGCCTGGCGCGGGTTTCGTGCTCGGCTGGGCCAGGCCTGTCCTCGTTGCATGGCCGTTGATGGCCCCATCCAGCCGTCGCTGTCCCCACGGGTCCTCTGTGTGGCCACACTGCTCCTGCCGTGGGAGTCACCCTGCAGCATCGCCCTGTCCTGCTCAGGACGCCCGTGACTGCTAGTAAGGAGATGTCTGTTCGTGGGTCTCGGGCACCTCTTGCTTGCCCGTTGCTCCCTGCCAAGGCTCCGAGCTTTGGGCCCAACCCGGTCGGCTCCTGACCTGCTTCCCATGCTCCCCTGGAGCTAACTTGGGCCACCGGTGGAGCTGTGAGCCGCGAAGGGTCTCTGGGGGTCTCCCACGCGGGTGAGAAGGGGTCACATCTGTGCTTTCCTGCGAGTCCCGCGAGTTGCGCTCACACCAGCGGTGCTCGCTGACACAATGGTCGTGTCCGCCTGAGACCCGCCCCCCTCTCCCACAGCCTGCTTCCCGCTGGGGGAGACTGTTCCCATGGTGCCGACCCAGCCGCGACCTTCTGTCCCTGGGACCTGGTTCCCTGATCAGAGGCTCTGGCCCCACCCCAGCCTGGCCCGAGGAATCTTGTGTCCTTTCCTGGGCTCCTACTGCAAACTGTTGAGGAGTGACCTCAACAGTTGCTGAGGGTGACAGCAAAGAGACCTCCCTTAGAACAGCCAAGGCCAGTGCCAGTGCACCATCTGCACTTCGCTCCCCTGGGGACCTTGCCGAGGTTTCCTGCTCCACTCAGACAGCAGATCTTGCCACCCATCTCTGCCCAGGAACTGCAGGCTGGAGGCAAACCCCTCTCTTGACCCCGGGCTGGGCTCATCCCTGCCGCTGCCGTGCGTCACCGTGGGATTTGGCTGCACGTGAAGGTTGGGTGGCTCAGGGCCAGTGCTGATGGGGAGGGTGCTGGAGGAGGTTGGACTCAGACAATGTTCCCAGACTGTGCTGGTCCATCCTGTACTTCCAAGTTCATCAAGGGCTTGGTCCTGCTCTGGTGCTAGAAGGTTGCTGAAGTCCCAAATTCTGCAGCCATGAGTTCCCCAGGGTAAGCCTGTATGTACCTGATGGTGCTGAGCACCTTTGTGGGCTGAATCTAGTAATCAAGGGACAGGGAACAGACCTGCTGCCCGTGGCACAGTGCAGGCATTGACCAACCATGCCACACTCCTTGTATGCTCACAGGTGTCCTGCTGCCTTCCCAACATAGCTCTCCTGTTCCTGAGTAGGGACAGGGGACAGTGTATCCTGTGCCACCCCCTCTGCCATCACTGACTGAGCCCCCTCTGTGCCTGAGCTCTCCCTGGCAAGAGGAAAGTGGCTTGTACCAACTCTGCACAGCGTCTGGGTGAAGAATCTGTGGTGACCCCCAGGCTCTGGGCCCCAGTGAGCCCCAGCAGGACCTGAGGAGGAGCTGCCCAACCTCTAATCTTTGGGGGCTGCTGAGACTGTTCCCGTGCTGAGTGGTCTGCAACTGCTGCGCTGTCCTTGGCTTGGTGTGGGTGGGAGTTGGAAGCTGTTGCCTGTAGTGCTGATGTGGTGTCTGTGGGGCAAGGAAGGGACTTGGCACTGTGAACCTGGCTACAGCTTGGAGTGAGGGCACAGAGGAGCTGTGGGCAGCAGGGCAGGGGCAGGGCAGGGGCTGGCTGCTGGTGGAGCAGGGGCACAGGTGGGAAGAGCTGAAGGCACTGTTATTTTTTGGGATTTCCAAAAAAAGCTGGAGGAGTGAATCTGAAAGTGAATCACCAGCTCTGCTGGGGCAGGGGCAGCCCAGGGCTGGCCCCATGCCCTGACTGTGGGACCTGTGTCCTTTTCACTTCCCAATAGTGGCTGGAGGTCTGGTGAGCTGGGAGGATGCTGGCATGGAACTGTGGGACCACTGGAGCTGTTTTTCCAGCTGCAGGAGGTGACCCCTCTGTCCTGTCCCCTGTGCCCCCTCCTCATCCTGCGCCAGCCTCAGGAGCTCTATGGTGCCTCTCTGCTGGGCTCTGGCTCCATGACCACTTGCTGGGTAGTGCCAGCTGGTGCTGCAGGGAGTGGATGTGTCACTGCTGTTTTCTTGGCAGGGAACAAGTGATGGTAGAAGAGCCCTGGCTGTGCCTGGCCTCCCACTACCTCCGCTCCAGCGCTGCTGGCTGCTGTTGCCTGCTGGCACCCCCGCTGCTGCTGCCCAGCCTGGGATGGGGCAATGTGGAGAACCAGGACCTGGGGAAACCATGGCATGTCATGGTGAGGCTGGCAAACAGCCCACGGGTGAGACCCCAGGAGCAGGGTGACATTGCTGGGGTGGTGTCAGTCCTGCTGTCCTGGCTGGGCAGCAGAGCTGTGGCCAGACCAAGGCACTTCAGCCCCAGAGGCTTTTGGTTCCTCTGTCTACTGCCATCACGAGCTGCTGTGTGACAGGGAACCCCCAGTCAGGCCTTGAAGGGTATCAGGAAGGGCAAGGGGGACAATGAGCTCTTCCCCATCTCTGGTTGCTTGGCCAGGAGCAATGGAGGTCATGTGGTGGCTGGGATTAGTGTGGCTGGGCACTAATCGCAGGCGTAATTGGCTGAAGAGGTGCTTAACACATGCTCTAGATCCAGGCAGCTGGGTTTGGACGTGCCCTCCGTGCACAGCTCAATGCCTACACTTGCCATTGGCATTGCGGTTGGCATTGGCATCATGGATGGTGTGTCTTCCCTCTGTGGTTGTGATGTGTGTGACAACACTGGCAAGAGCCCTGCCTGCTCTCTGCCAGCTATGTGGCACAGCCAGTGGGATGCCCTGCTGCTGCTGGAGCTCTGCCCTGGGACCAGGGTTGCTCCATGCTCCTGTTACCATGGGTGCTATGACCACCTGCATCTGCTGCCGGCCTGCTTGTCACCTCATAGAGCTTTGTGGACTGGCTGCCTGTGCTGCTCCTGCCTGCACTGCGCCTGCCTGCACCCTGTGGTGTGTTTTCAGGATCAGAGATCCCCAGGAAGCACCCGTGATAGGGAGCAGTGGATTTTCCCTGCTGGTGCCCAGTCTGGGTTGCAAAACCAGAAGACATCTGCAGTCAGGAAACTCCATAGGTTTGCTTGTGCCCAGAGAGCAGAGCCCATGTGCCACAGGCCTGTGTTGTTCATCTGCACCCCAGAGCACTGCAGCAGACTATCCCCTGCCCTTCCACACCCTGGGGGGGGCATGGGGGTCTGAAGGAAGAGTGTTGAGGTTTTGCCCTGGTCTGGGGTGGGTCGGTGAGGCTGCACCACAGGGGTGGGTCGGGCTGGCTGTGGCGGGCGCAGCTGGAGTCAGGTCCTCGGGTACTGGGCGCAGCCCCCCCGCCCGTGCTTCCTTTCCGGATGGATTTCCTGTTTTCAGCTGTGGGGCCCGGTGCGAGCCGCCGGGCTGGGGTGTGTCGCGGCAGGGAGCAGGTCTGTAGAGGTGCGGGGGTCCTGCCCAGGGCAGGGAGAGGCTGCTGTGGGTCCAACCATCACCTTCTGTTGCTTCTGTCAGTGGGGTGCTCAGATTGCTGCCCATAGGAAGTGCCACGTGGTTCTGATGGTGCCAAATCCTTCTCTGCTGGTGGAACCCACCACCGAGCCCGTGCCACCCGTCCCCACTGCCCTTGGCCAGGGCTGCCTCACTCCACATGGACAGATCCAGACCCTTCAGGCTCCAGCATGGGGCCGTGCTCACCACGGGAGGTGTGGAAGCTCTGGGGGTGCTGGACTGGTCACCCCCTCACCCTCAACCTGGGCAGCTGGGCAGGACCTGCTGGAGACACCACAGATTAGAGGTGACTCACCATAATCTTGAAGTGGATTAAATCCCTCCTGCTGCACTGCTTAATGAAATCCATCCCATAATATGCTCCCAGACCTGCTGTTCCCCCTCATCCCCTTCCCCCTCCAGCCCCGTGGCTGCAGGATCTTCCGTCTCCACCAAGGGGCAGAGCTGGCACAGGGGCATTGGCAGAGTGTGGGCATGGAGTGCAGGCAGTGGGCAGCCTGGACCCCCTGTGACCCTACCCTGTGCTCTGTGGGATGAGTTCAGGAGCCTCACTCACTCCCAGCATGTGGCAGTTAGGGGGTACTCTTTCTGAGGCTCCCCAGGAGCATCACCTCGGGATGCCTCATTCATGGTGCCTGGGGTCATGGCCAATGCTCCTCTACAGGGATGGGCCTGCTGTGAGCACAAACTAGTGTTGCTGGGCGCCTCTGTTCCTCCAGCATCCCCAGGCTGGGGACCATGCTGGGCTTGCCATTTGTGACTGTGCCTCCAAGAGTGGGTGAGCAGTGGGGAAGGATCCGGTGTAGGGCCGGGAGCAGGAAGGAAGGAAGGGAAGTGGAGTTAAAATAAACCAGGCAGCAAGCGTGGGGGAGGCCAGGGCTGGGGCTGGCCCCCTGCTTCCAGGGAGAGGGTTGAAATGGGGCAAACTGGGCTTTGTGTGGTGCTGGTGCAGCCTAGGGCACCATGCTGTGCATCGGGACTGGGACAGAGAGAATAGAAAGGTGCCAGGAGCTGGCGGAGCAGGAACTGTCTGCCCTCTGCCCACTTAGAACATAGAACCATCTTGGCTGGAAGAGACCTTTAAGAGACCTTTAAGGCCACCGAGTCCTGCCATTAACCCAGCACTGTCTTCTCGCACTCTGGCAGGATGGCTCCCGGCAGCGGCCACCGCAGAAGAAGAAGACGGTGTCCTTCAGCACCATGCCCAACGACCGCAAGATCAACAGCACTGGTGCCTGTATCTCTGTCATGCTGGAGGGCTGCGAGCTGAAGAAGGTGCGCTCCAACTCCCGCATGTACAGCCGCTTCTTCGTGCTGGACGCTGACATGCGCTGCGTGCGCTGGGAGCCCTCCAAGAAGGACTCGGAGAAGGCCAAGATAGAGATCAAGTCGGTCAAAGAGGTGCGTGTGGGCAAGAAGACTCCGGTCCTGCGCAGCAACGGCCTCTCGGACCAGTTCCCAGACGAGTGCGCCTTTTCCATCATCTACGGTGACAACTATGAGTCCCTGGACCTGGTGGCCAGCTCGGCTGACATGGTGAGCGCCTGGGTGATGGGGCTCCGCTACCTGGTGTCCTATGGGAAGCACACCCCCGAGGCACCGGGGACTGGCCACCCCAGCCTCCGGACCTCCTGGATCTCCTCTGTCTTTGACCTCGCCGACCTGGAGAAGTCTGGCCGCATCCCTGTGCCCCGAGCCGTGCAGCTGATCAAAGCACTCAACCCGGGCATGAAGACTTCGACCATTGAGCTGAAGTTCAAAGAGCTGCAGAAGGCCAATGAATGCCCTGGCACCGAGGTGGCCTGTGACCTCTTTGTGGAGGTGTACTGTGAGCTTTGCACCCGTCCTGAGATCTTCTTCCTGCTGGTGCAGTTCTCCAGCAACAAGGAGTACCTGGGCCTGAAGGACCTGCTGATGTTCCTGGAAGTGGAGCAGGGCATGGAGGGGGTGACGGAGGAGAAGTGCTTGGAGATTGTTGGCAAGTACGAGCCCTCCAAGGAGGGCCGGGAGAAGGGCTACCTGGCCATTGACGGCTTCACGCGCTACCTGCTGTCCGCCGACTGCTCCATCTTCGACCCGCAGCACCGCAAGGTGTGCCAGGACATGGCACAACCTCTTTCCCACTACTACATCAGCTCTGCCCACAGCGCCTGCCTGCTGGAGGACAACTTCTGGGGCCGCTCAGACATCAACGGCTACATCAGTGCCCTGGGCCTGGGCTGCCGCAGCATCGAGCTGGTGCTGTGGGACGGCCCTGAGGGTGAGCCTGTGGTCTACACTAGCCCCTCAGCTGCCTCCTGTGTGCCCTTCCGCACTGTGGTGGGGCTGATCGACCAGCACGCCTTCACTGCCTCTGCCTACCCCCTCATCCTCTGCCTGGTGGTGCGGTGCTCAACCACCCAGCAGCGCCTTGCTGCCCAGTGCCTGCGCAAGACACTGGGGGAGAAGCTGTACTTGGAGCCCCCCAACCCCACTGCATCCTACCTGCCCTCCCCAGAGCAGCTGAAGGGCCGCATCCTCATCAAGGGCAAGAAGCTGCCACCTGGCTGTGAGGACAGTGAGGGGGAGGTGTCAGATGAGGAGGAAGGCTGGGAGCTGGCACGGCGGCTGGGCCGGGACAGAGAGGCTCCAGAGGGAGGTGGCCCACGGCGGATGCGTCTCAGCCGGGAGCTCTCGGATTTGGTGAGCCTCTGCCAAGCTGTCCCCTTCCAGGACTTTGAGAGCTCCCGGCATGGGCAGCGCTACTGGGAGATGTGCTCCTTCAGTGAGGTGGAGGCAGGGCGCTTTGCCAATGAGTGCCCGGCTGAGCTGGTCAGCTACAACAAGCGGTTCCTCTCCCGTGTCTACCCCAGCCCCATGCGCATCGATGCCAGCAACATGAACCCCCAGGACTTCTGGAAGTGCGGCTGCCAGATGGTGGCCATGAACTACCAGACACCAGGGCTCATGATGGACCTGAATGCGGGCTGGTTCCGGCAGAATGGGGCCTGTGGCTATGTCCTCCGCCCTGCCATCATGCGGGAGGAGGTCTCCTACTTCAGTGCCAATGCCAAGGACTCCTTGCCCGGGGTGCCCGCCCAGCTCCTTCACCTCAAGGTCATCAGTGGACAGAACCTGCCCAAGCCTAAGGGCTCGGGAGCCAAGGGGGAGGTGGTGGAGCCCTATGTCTGTGCCGAGATTCATGGCATTCCGGCTGACTGTGCTGAGCACCGCACCAAGACGGCCCTGCAGAGCGGGGACAATCCTGTGTTCGACGAGAGCCTAGAGTTCCAGATCAACCTGCCCGAGCTGGCTGTGCTGCGCTTCGTCGTGCTGGACGACGACTACATTGGGGACGAGTTCATCGCCCAGTACACCATCCCCTTCGAGTGCCTGCAGCCTGGCTACCGCCATGTCCCCCTCCAGTCGCTGGCTGGGGAGCCCCTGCCCCATGCCACTCTCTTTGTGCACGTGGCCATCACTGACCGCCGTGGTGGGGGCAAGGGGCACCGCCGGGGGCTGGCAGGGCGCCGGGGCCGCCGGGTGCGGGAATACACCTCCACCAAGGCCACCGGCATCAAGGCTATCGATGAGGTCTTCCGGACGGCCACCCAGCCACTGCGGGAGGCCACTGACCTGCGGGAGAATGTGCAGGTATGGACCTCGCTGAGGCACAGGGGAGACCTGCTTGTGAAGGTGGGAACATCTCAGCAGACAGCTCATATGGGCTTCCTCTTTCTGGGGGATGTGTGTGAGAGAGCTGGGAAAACTGGGATGCTCCGGGAAGGGAGGCTCTTGGGGGTGCTCTTGGGGGTCCTCCAGGGCTGAGTCCCTGACACCAGTCTCTGCCCGCAGAACGCTCTGGTTTCCTTCAAGGAGCTGTGTGGGCTGACGCCGGCTGCCAACATGAAGCAGTGCATCCTGACAGTGGCCACATGGCTGCTGCACAGTGACAGCACGCCCAGCGTCACCCTCAACCTGGCAGAGCAGTACCCCTCCATGGAGGCCCGGGGCCCCATCCCTGACCTGCTGCGCAAGGTCCTCACCGCCTATGAGACTGTAAGTGGGGCTCAATTCCTTGTGGGGTTAGTGGCACTGGGCACACTGCTGTGCCCAGGACAGGGCTCCCCACAGCCCCTGTTCCCTTGCCCACACTGCCTGCACTCTGTGCTGGGGCCAGCTGGTGGCACAAATCCTATTAACTGCCGCAGCTGGAGCCACTTCTTCCTTCGTGCTGGAGGAAACCCCACTGCCAGCCACACACTGGTCACACCACACCTGGCCATGTGCGCTGTGGTGACAAGCACCAGATGCCAGCTGCTGTGCCAGAGCAAGGGGCAGCTGCTGCCTGAAACACCTCTCTCATCTGCTCTGCTGAGAGCTGCTTTGGGACAGGTGCTGCCTGACCACTGACACTGCTCCTCTCCCCAGATGATCCAGACCAGCCGCATACTGATTGAGTCGGCCGACGCCGTGTATGGCAAGCTCATGCAGGCACAGCAGGCAGGTGGGTCCTGGCAGGGCCTGGAGCTTCTCTGCCACAGATCTGGGGGGCACATTCCTGGGAAGATGGGTATGGGTGTGCTGTGCCTGGGCTGGGGGCATGCAGGTCTCAGTTCAGGGGGTCTTGCACCGGGCTCCAGAGCTGGGCACAGGCACGCCCAAGAATGCTGTTGTTTTTGACCATGCACCTGTGTGATGTGTGGACAAGGGCAAGAGGGCACCTCTGTGCTGGGGCCAGAATTCAGCAGCAGAGCAGCCAGCATCAGCTGGCCCTGAGCCTGACTCTGTGGTTCCCCCACAGCACCATGAGACCCAGGTGCCGCTGGACCATAGGGCTGCCTGTGCCAGGGCAGGACATGAGGTGGGTGGGCTGCAGGGGCTGTGCGGGAGACAGAGGAGCGGAGGAGGCTGATGAGGAAGCAGGGAAGAGTCATTAGCTGCCGAACACCAGAATATAATTAGCACCAGAAATAAAAGCCTGGGGCTGACGGCAGAAGTGGCAATGAATGTTGCGACTTCCAAAACTCGTGGCTGAACCCACACAGACAGGTGCCAACTCCCTGCCCTGCTCCCCACAATCCTACCCTGACCCTGCTGGCTGTCCAAGACCCTCATTTTGCTGCAGGCACAGACAGGACCCTCTGCAGGCTGGATGCTGTGGTGGTATCTGGGGCAATGCCACCCCACAGCTCCCCATGGGGCTGGGAATGCAACTAGGAGATGGAGGAGGCAGGAGGAAGCAGGGGGCCTTGCTCTGCCCTCCTAGCTGGTACCAACCTTGCTACCAGCAGCCTTGTTTGTTCCTGCAGCCTGGAAATCTCTCTGAGCTCTTGGCTTTGGGCTCTGCCATTGCTATCAGCATTGAGAGAGTGACAATGTGGGAACCATGGCCTGTGGGGCTGAGGGTTCTGTAGCCTCCTGTGCCACTCTGGCTGCTGGAACTCTACTGCTGTGCTAGAGGGGTTCTAGGGCATGTGGCAACCATAGCTGCCTCTGCCCAGCCACTCAAGGTTTGAGGGCTGTGACCCCCATGCCCAGGCTGTTGCCTGGCTCTGCTTTCATTCTGATTGCCCTGCAAACAAGCCTCTGGGGTGCCAGGTGGCTCATGCCTGGCCAGCAGGTTCTGGGGGTGAGGAGGAATGGCAGCTGTGGGCATGGGGCTGGGGGTGTGCTGACTGACAGCGCATGGGCGAGCAGGCTTGCGTGGGAGCCCTCGCGTGGGCCCGGAGCTGCTGCTGCGTCAGGAGGGGTAAATATAGACCTGCTCACGGGCACGTCACGCGGCACACGATGCAGGGGCTGCTCTGAGTCCCCCAGGTGGGCTGTGGTGTGCAAGAGTTATGTCTCTGCCCTTCGAATCCCACAGCCTCCAGTACCCAAAATCACCAAGGGCTGGGGCCAAACGTGGTGCCAGTGTGGCAGGGGCTCTGTTGGGACATTGTCCCTGGCATGGAGGGAGCTAGGAGCTGCTGTGGCAGTGGTGAACCCTGCCAGCCTGCATCCTCATGCTGGGCAAAGGGAGTCCATCTGGCTCGGTCCCTGTCTGTGGCGGGCAGTGGCAGTCCCGGTGCTGAGCGCCGGTGCTGAGCGCCGCTGCTGAGCGCCGCTGCCGCCCGCACAGGTATGGACTTTCACAAGGAGCTGCACCGCATCGAGGCCAAGGAGGGGCTGCGGGGCCGCAAGCTGCAGAAGGCGCTGGAGAGCTTCGCCTGGAACATCACGGTCCTGAAGGTGAGGAGCGACGGCTGCCAGCCTTGCCCTGTCTTTCCTTTCCCTGCCCTGCCCGGACCTGCCCTGCCCTACGCCCCCCTCCCCGGGGTTGCTGTGGGAGTGCTGGCGGTGACACAGACTCATTCGGAGGAGCTAGGAGGTGCCAGCATCAGTGGGTGGTGGCTGTGGGGCAGCTGGTGCCCAGCATGGGGGTCGGGACAGCCCGGGACTGATGCCCCATCTCCACGCAGGGCCAGGCTGACCTCCTCAAGCACGCCAAGGCCGAGGCGCTGGACAACCTCTGGCAGATCCACAACGCGGGGCAGTCCTGCGGCATCGGCAGGAACGGGTCAGCCTCTCCGGAGTCCTCTCGACTGCGTGCCACACTTGAACCCATCCCCGAGACGGAAGGAGGTGGTGACACGGCATCCTGCTGACCCCCACCGGAGGCTTCGGGACCTGGACTGAGCAGCCCCTGGCTGCAGGAGCCCCTGCCTGTCCACAGACAGGCACCCAGCTGCCCGCAGGCTCTGTGTGGAGCGACACATGGGGCTGTGTTCCTGTGCTCTGACAAGGGGCACCAGCAGGGAGGTTGGGGAGGGGTGACCCTGCTCCTGCTGGCCCCATCTTGAACTCCTGGGTCCTGTAAATCCACCTCCTGCCATCTGCTTCTGGAGCAAGCACCCTGCTGTGGGGCTGGTGGGGATGCTGGCACCTGGTGCCTGTGTGCATGTGCCTGCTGTGCCAGACTTGTCCTGTAAAACCAGCCCAGGGTTGGGGTCCTGCCCCTGTCCAAAGCCATGGGTTTTGCCTTCACTAGCCCCAGAGAAAGGGGCACTGCCCATCAGGAAGGGCCCTGGCTAGTCCCTGCTCCCTCTCTGGGGGGCAGTGGGTCCATTCCCCTCTCTGGTGTCCCTGGGGCCTTGATGCCAAGGGGCTGGGAGGCTCTGGGTTGCAGTGAGCTCATGGCGGGGCACTGCCTGGGCAGCAGATGTGACTCCTGGCATCAGAGAAATGTTGAAGCTCATCCCCATCCCACAGGTTGTTTCTGTCTTGCACAGTGCAACAATGGGCAAGGTTTAGTCTGTGGTCAGACCTGGGCTGTGGAGAGTTATAGAGTGCAAGACTCAACCTGGTGCCCTGCTACTCCCTCCTGGTGTGGGGCCAGGGCAGGACAAGGTCACCAAAAGCAGTGGGAATGGGTGGCATCATCCCTTCCTGGCACCAGCTGAGCACAGGGTGATAACAAGTGCAAGGTGACAGCTCTCTCCACATCAGGGACCTGTGTGGCTGTGGGCACCCCTTTGTTGGGAGGTAATTAGCTTAATTAGCCTTGTGGGGCCATGCAGAGCAGACCAAGTGCTGTCCGGAGCAGGCTGCCCAGCACTGACCTTCAGCCCTTTTGTGCCAGCCCAGCCGTGGGGCCCATGGGCAATTACAGCCTCATTAGTGCCACACGGCCTGGCTACCATGCCTGGCGTTGAGCAGCCACACAAAGAGGAGAAGCAAATGAGGGGAAAGGCCTGGGCTGGTCTCCGAGCTACAGGCACCGTGCGCCCGCGTCGCCCAGACACCGGCTGCTGCTGCCTGGCCCCCGTGGTATTTTTGGCAGCACCATTGTGCCGGGCCCTATAAAGAGGTGGCTGCAGTGGATGGCACAGGGCGCTGTGCTCTTGGCTGCCCAGCAGGATATGCCCCAGCACCACTCGACAACCTGAAGACCCCAGGAAGGATGGAGGTGCCCAAGATCAAGGTGGGGCCTGGAGGGCAGCAATGGGAAGGAAGTTGGGATGTGGGCCAGGGGTCTGGGAAGGTCTAGTTGGTCCTTCTCAAAGTTCCTTGCACTTGGATCAGTGTGGATCTCTTCCCCAACAGGGAGGTCCATATGGACTCCTCAGGAGGGACCTGGCACGTGGTGCCCATGGTGCTGCCCATGGGTGCTCTCGCTGCTCCTCCTGTGGCACTGCATGATGATGGGAGGGTGTTTGCCACAGCTGCCCTGTATCAGAGCAGGGCAGGCTGGTGAGGGCAGCCACACCTGGCTGCTGGTCAGAGCATGGGTGGTGGCTGGGCCTGGGGAAATGTGAGCAGCACTCCCTGCAGGGTGGTGCTGGCTGTGCCAACAGTGATTCTTCAGGTGCATCCTGGGTAGGGGTATGGGCACCCACAGCAGTGGGCATGAGCAGGCAGAGTGGCAGTGGCTGGGGCAGACAGGAGCTGAGACACTGGCAGGCACGGCAGGAACAGGGAGCAGCAGCCCTGCGGCTGTGCAGCACCCGACCCCTCCTTGGTACTGCCAGCTTCCTGGCTCTAATGCTGCCCATTGCTCTGGCAGCTCCAGCGAGCTGCCTGCCTCCTGCTCCTGCTCCTGTTTTGCTCCCTGGCTGCTCCCCGCCAGAGTCTGCCTGAGTGTTGCCGGCAGAAGACCTGCTCCTGCCGCGTCTATGACCTCCTGCACGGCATGGGCAACCATGCAGCTGGTATCCTCACACTGGGTAAGAGGAAGAGCGTCCCACCAGTCTTCCAGAGCCGTCTCTACCGCCTGCTGCACGGCTCTGGCAACCATGCTGCAGGCATCCTCACCATGGGCAAGCGCGGGAAGCACCCTGGCACTGCCTGTCATGATGCCTCGGGCTGCCCTGTGGACGTGGATGCCCATCCAACGCCAGCACTGCGAGGAGCCGATGCCAGCTCTGCCAGCCCCAGGGAGTGCCAGAGACACTTGGGGAAGGAACTGCCCAAGAGCCCAGCCCAAGGAGATGCCAAGAGCTTTTACTGAGTGGGATGGGGCCGCGGGAGCAGGGAGGGGATGCCTGGGGGGGCAGATCCCGAGGCCGGTGTAAATAGCACTTTTCTGTACCTCCTCCTGGCAGAGCCCACTCGGGGCACTGCAGGCACCGCTGGCCTTTTACAATAAATGGTAGCCCGATGCCACCTGGCTTTGCCTCCTCTCTGGGGGGCGCGGGGCGGGGGCGGAGCCCTGCTCCGAGGCAGTCAGCGGGACTGGCATCTTGCTCTGTGGTGCCTCGTCATGGGCTCAGCCGTGGTGCCTGCACCCAGGGTGTGCGTGGGCACAGCTGGGAGGGGGATGCAGAACCAGGACTGGGGTGAACCGAGCCTTGTCTAGGAGAAAGGCGTAGAGGGTGTGTGAGGCCCCGTTAGAGGATTCGGAGGGTTCTCCACCTCACTGGTGCTGAGCACCGTGGAGACTGGTGGCTCTCCTTGGGCTGCAGGTCCCCGACCTCCCTACTCAGGGTCCCGGGGAGGGTTTCATCTGCGTCCTGGCATCCCTGAGTGTCCCTCGCGGGACACGGCCCTCACTGAGAGCACGACCTCGCCCTTCAGCCCTCGGGCTGAGCTCACACGGCTGATGCGCCCAGGAAAGCCTGGTCCTGTCTTCTCCCCGTTCTCCCTGGCCCGGAATTGCTGGTGCCTCCCGGTGCTGGTACCGAGCAGGTGCTGCTGGGGCGAGTCCTGGTACGGAGCGAGTCTCGGCGTGGCGGGTTCTAGTGCCACAGCCACCCGCCCCCGAGAGGGTGCCGGTGGCCGCCCGTGCCGAGGCCCCTCCCGGTGTCGGCGGCGCGCATGGCTCGGAGCGGGGCGGGGCGGGGGCGGGGTGGGAGCCCCGGGTGTGCCGGGCCGGGCCAAGCCGAGCCGGGATCAGCCCGCGGCACCGGGGCCGCACCGGCGGAAGGCCCCGGGGTGGCGGCACAGCCCCCAGCGGGAGGCGCGGCGGAACCATGCCGGTGATGAAGGGGCTGCTGGCGCCGCAGAACACCTTCCTGGACACCATCGCCACCCGCTTCGATGGCACTCGTAGGGCCGGCAGCGGGTCCGGGGCGGCGGGAAACGGGGGAGGGTCCGCGCTGGGCGCGGCGGGGCCCCGGGCGGGGGTAAACGCTGTCTCCCGGGAGCGGCGGGAAGGAGGACCGGGGCTCGACGACTGCCTCCGCGTTGAACTGGGGACTCCCAGTGTCCGTGTCCGGGGTCGGTGCTCCGTGACCCCTCGTGTCCGGGGCCGGGGCCGGTGCCTGTGCTCAGTGACTCCTTCGTGTCCGTGTCCGGGGCCGTTGCTCCGCGAGCCCCTCGTGTCCGTGCCGGGTCGGCTCCCGGGCTGGTCCCTCCGCCTCCTCTTTGCCACTCCTGATCGCGGTCAGGGCGTGCGCGGCCGCGCTCAGCACCAGGGACAGAGCCCGCGAGGTACCGAAAGGGCTCCGGGGAGCGGGGAGGGTCCCGGGGGCGTCCCGGCAGGAGTCCCGGCCGAGCTCACCCCGCCCTGGATGCTCCGGGTGCCCCCAACGGGCGCGGCTTTGCCCTGTCATTCCCGGGGCACGCAACTGCCGCCATGGACACCGGGCCCTCGGGGACCGTTGGTGAGGTGTAGGCCAGCCCCCGCTATCACCCCGGTTGGCAAAGCACCCGCCTGCTCGACGGTGTCCCCGGGGAAGGTGTGCAGCGCTGGCGGTGAGCTATGACAGGGGCCGGTGTGAGCCCAGGACAGTCTCAGCCCAGTCCCCTCTGCAGCCACGTCCCACGGCTGGGGGTGCTTCTGGTGCGTCCCTGGTGCTGGGCCCCCCTCCATGTCCCTGTGCTGGGGCCAGGGTGGATTAAGCCCTGGCACGCTGTGGAGGGGATCATGCCGACATGCCACGTGCCAACTACTGGCACCACTGGCACCACGCATCCAACTGGGGAACAGGCTGTGCCCAGGGCTGACCACAGGGCACCTCAAAATCACCTGGGGCAGGAGTCTCCCAGGGCAGCCTGTGGGCTTGTACATCTCTCCTATTGCTGGGAGGGACTGGCATGAGGATGGCACTGGGAGCCCAGAACCACTTCCCACAACACCATCGGGGCACCAGGGGCTGTGCTGGTTGTGAAACTCTGCTGGCTCTTGACCTGGCATGATCTGGAGCATTGCAAATGGCACATGGGGCTGCCTGCCCATAGGAGCTCTCCTTTGGACCGTTCCTTCTGAAGGTGACTGGTGATGAAGCACCAGACCTCGGCCAGTCTGTGCCCAGAGGATGCCAGGGTCAAGCTTCATGTACCTTGCACCGCTGATCATACATCCATCCTTCTGCAAGAGCAGAGGTTTTCCAGGGCTAGATTTGCCTCTCTGAGCAGGGTTCCCAGGGGAGCTGCCTGCAATGCTCCGACCAAAACTCTTGGAATTTGCCCCAGGGAGGTGAGATTTGCCCTGTAGCACCCTGGCAGCATCCTGCCAAACAACCTTCTGGGCACTTTTGAACAGCTCTGGCTTTTCAGGTTTGCTGTGTCTCTTATCGGCTTTATCTGTCATGGAGAGGGGCTTTAGCTGCAGTGATACCATGAGAATTAACCCTGCCTCTGCCAGGCAGCCACTGCCCGCAGGGCCCGAGGATGCCCGTCCAGGCATCCTGACAGGGAGCTGCCGAGCCCACACGGGCTGCATGCCCCTGCCCAGCTGAGCTGCTCCCAAACACCAGCTCCTTTTTCCTCTTTTCTAATAACACATCCTGGGCAATGCCATAATCCTGGCTCCCCAGAGCCAAAATCTGGCCTTAGTCACAGCTCCAGGCTATTTTTGCTTCCTCAAGCTAATCCTGGGCTGAGCTGTGCTGTGGTGGCCCTGCTGCACCCCCATCACGCCAGGGCTGCTGGAGGCTACCATCCTCCTTCCCACAACCTCCTCTGCCCTTGCTGTGCCCATCTTGGCACAGCTCCACTGTCAGGGCCATAATCTGTTGTGGGCTCCCCTCTGTACGGGCACAGACCATGCCTGCCTGCTCCTGCAGCCTGGGCTAGGGGTTGCAGGGATGCTCGGCTGGGGACTCACAGCCTCGAGACCATGTTGGGGCTGGGGATACCCTGGTCTGCCCTCGATGGGTGCAAATACAGCCTGCGCCAGCCACACGCCCACTTCCTTGGCACCCTCTTAGCATGAAGCCATCTGTCCCGCTGGCACAGATCCTGCAGCAGGGAATGGCTGAGGGCCCCAGGCACAGCCCCTGCCCATATCTGGGAGCCTGTGGGTTGCAAACAGCTGCTCTGTGGCCAGGCTGGGCATGGGGCTGGCAAATCTTCCTGGTGCCAACTCCCTGCGGAGTCACAGCTGATGCTGGTGAGGCTCTGTGGTGCTGTGACAGGCCAAAGATATTCCACTTCACCTCTATTTTGTGCCAGCTCTATGTGGGCACTCCGCTCACCCTAGGTTAGTGGCTCTTCTCTCAGTGGGTGCCACCTTGGTGCTGTGCCTGGGCTGGATGTCCCAGCACTGCATCCTGGTGCTTCTGAGGTGGCAGTGCCCAGCGGGTTTGCTGCCACTCCCATTAAGCTGCCTGAGCCCCAGCAGGCAGTGGGAGCGGCAGATGGCAAGGGGGAGGCGTGGGGCATCTCGCCCAGGATCGCGTCTCTGGTGATGGGATCAGAGAGCTGGATCTGGGCCCCCTCCTCTTCCAGCACATGGGGCTGGGGTCCTGCCTGGGATGAAGTTCAGGGGCAACGATGCAGGGGTTTAGAGAGCTCTGGGAGCAGCTGGCAACAGCTGGATGGAGATCTGGCTCAGAGTCCCAGAGGTATCCGTGGTGGTCTGGGAGGGCTGAGCTCCCCATCGAGCCCCCCAGGGTGGCCCCAAGCCCTCAAGGCTGTCTGTGTTTCCTTTCAGACAGCAACTTCATCCTGGCCAACGCGCAGGTCCACCGTGGCTTCCCCATCGTCTACTGCTCTGATGGCTTCTGCGACCTCACCGGCTTCGCCCGCACCGAGGTCATGCAGAAGAACTGCAGCTGCCGCTTCCTCTACGGGGCCGAGACCAGCGAGCCTGTGCTGCAGCGCATCGAGAAGGTTCTGGACGGCAGGCAAGAGTACCAGACTGAGGTCTGCTTCTACAAGAAGGGTGGTGAGTGGTGCAAGGGGCTGGTGCCCTGCCCATGGCTCTGACTGGCACTCGGCCCCTTGTCAGCCCTGGAGCGAAGCCATAGAGTAGTAGGGGCCTGTCCTGCCTTCACCACCCCTTTCCTCCCTGCAGGAGCTGCCTTCTGGTGCCTGCTGGATATCATGCCCATCAAGAATGAGAAGGGGGAGGTGGTGCTCTTCCTTTTCTCCTTCAAGGACATCACAGAGAGCCGGGGCAAGAACCTCCCTAGTGACAAGAAGGAGGGTGAGCCATGGCTGTGGAACGGGCATGGGGTTTGGGGAGCAGTGTGCAGTGGAGCACCTAGCAAAGGGACTCCAGGGTCTCTGCTGGGTCCTGCCACCTTCGTGCACCAATGTAAGGGGGAGTGTCTAGATTGGCCCCTGCTCTGTGGCACCAGCTGCGGCTCAGAGCTCTCACTAACCCCGCATATGTTGCCTGCTGCAGAGAGGCAGAGGAGCAAGAAGCCCGGGAGGTCGCGGCTGCAGGCGGCGCGGAGGCAGGGCCGGACTGTGCTGCACCGGCTCAGCAGCCAGTTTGCCCGGAGGGACCGCAGCGAGATGAAAATCAACCGCGTAAGGACCAAGGGCAGTTTCAGCTTCTCCCAACGCCTCCTGAGCTGGGGCTGCAGCAGGCTGGTGTGCTACAGCTCCCCCAGGATCAGCCTGGGCTGCTGCTTCCATGCACACATCTCATTGGCCTTCACAGGCACCAAAATGCCTTCCATGGCTCACATCCCTTCTGTCCCTTTCATTACCTCCATCCTTTCCATGCCCTTCATCTCCTCCACCTCCTCAATCCCCTCCGTCCTGTCCACCTCTGGCAGCTGCACCATGGTGAAGGCTGAACATGGGCTTCATAGAATCACTAAGGTTGGAAAGACCTCATCAGGTCCAGCCATCAACCCGACACCACCATGCTCACTGAAGCATGGCCCATGTGTCGTGTCTGCATGGTTTTTGAACACCTCCGGGGATGGTGACTCCAACACCTCCCTGGGCAACCTGTTCCAAAGCCTGACAGTTCATTGGCAGCAGGAGAGAGACCAGCAGGTGGCCAGGGTTGCTGCAGGGAGAACAAATCCTCTGGCAGCTCTCACAGGGCTGTGTCTCTTCTCACACGTTTGCTGTCAGGAAAACCCAGCCACTCATATACACAGCCGTGCCAGCTGCGCCAGCAGTGCCAGCCCCAGGGAACACTGTTACCAGGCTGCGGTAGCATCAGAGATTGCCACTGTCTCTGTGCCAGCCCCTTCATGTGGCTGCAGTCCCTGGGTATGGCCACAGTGATAGTCACCACCTGCAGACGTTCAGGCAGGGCAGGGGTCTGTCACTGGTGTGAAGTCCAGAGCTGGCCAGTGGGCAAAGGCTTTCAGTGTGAATTTGAATTCTGGGGGCTTGTGTGGAGTGGAACCAATTCTGTCTGTGCCCAGGGTGGGCTCTCACTGTTGTCAGCAGTGTCATGTCCCTGCAGAGGATGGAGGTGGCTCTGCCCCAGCACATGAATAGGCACCTGGGACAGTTCTGGGCAGCAGCTGGCAGTGCCAGTGGATTACTGATAACAACATTAGCACAGAGTTAGTTTATGTGCCTTAATCAGACATTCTGTGTCCAGCTCTGAGGGTGGCCTCAGCACAGCACATGCACCCCACTGGAAAATACCTGGCATCAAGATGTGAGCCAGGTTGGCAGGACTCATGGGGAGTGGGGCTGTAGGATGGCCCCTGTGCCACCCTGACACTTCCTTCCCCAGAACGTGTTCGAGAACAAACCCTCCATCCCTGAGTACAAAGTGGCCTCGATGCAGAAGTCTCGCTTCATCCTGCTCCACTACAGCATCTTCAAGGCCCTCTGGGACTGGCTGATCCTCATGGCCACCTTCTACGTGGCTGTCACTGTCCCCTACAACGTCTGCTTCACGGGCACAGAGGACAGCCTGTCAGCTGCCCGCAGCACCATCGTCAGTGACATAGCAGTGGAGATGCTCTTTATCCTGGGTAGGTCCTGCCTGGGGCTGAGTGCCCGCCTGGCATGGGGAACAGGGCTGAGTGGGGCAGGGGTGTGGACCCGGGGGTTGATGGACAGCAGAGCTACCACTGCTTAACCACTGCTTAGCCACCCATTGCTGTTGCCAAGCACCCCAGGAGCCAGGCTGGCCACAGAGCCTGTCCCAGCTCCCCAGCACAGGGGGTGGTGAGGACTGACTCTCTCTCGGGCAGACATCATCCTGAACTTCCGGACCACCTACGTGAGCCAGTCGGGGCAGGTGGTCTATGACCCCCGCTCCATCTGCATCCATTATGTGGCCACTTGGTTCTTCGTGGACCTGATTGCTGCACTGCCCTTCGATCTGCTCTATGTCTTCAACGTCACCGTGGTGAGTGCCAGCGGACACCAGGGGCCACTTTCACCGGGATCTGCTCCTCACACGCTTGCCAGCAAGAAGCCTCCCACATAATTTAACCAGAGGCTGCCACGAAGGACAGTAACTGCCAGGGCTCCACCTGCCCTGCACTCAGTACCCAGTGCTCAGCGTTCCTGAGCTCTGCCCAGGGTACAGAGTAGCCACTGCTGCCTGGCCCCTTCCTGCTCGTCACATCTCTGTCCCTCTCCATATTCCCCAGGGTGATTTTGTGCCCTGCCATGCTGTGACTCTAGCTCTGTCCTGGGCAAACTGGTTGCAGGCTCTGTAGGGATGAGCTCTTCCCAGCTGCCCCCACTGCCCACAATCCTCTTGGCAGCTGTGGGTGGTGATGAAGAGTCCTTGCCTGGGGGGCGGTGGAGGGTCCTGCCTGCAGGGGTTCACCCCCTTGCCTGCTCCCCAGACCTCGCTGGTTCACCTGCTGAAGACAGTGCGGTTGCTGCGGCTGCTGCGGCTGCTGCAGAAGCTGGACCGGTACTCGCAGTACAGTGCCATGGTGCTCACCCTCCTCATGTCCATGTTCGCGCTGCTGGCGCACTGGATGGCCTGCATCTGGTACGTCATCGGCCGCCAGGAGATGGAGAGCAGCGACCCCCGCACCTGGGAGATCGGTGAGCAGGGGCACACCCCCAAGCTGCTGTGAGGGGCTGGCAGGGGCAGCGGACAGTGCCAGGAGTGTGGAGTGCTGGGGCCTCAGCACTTCTGGCTGGCTCCTGCCTGCAAAGCAAGGCCGAGGCAGAACCGGGTGTCGTGCTGGGCACGGGGTCCTGGTGAGTGCTAACCCTGGGCTGTGCTTGGCAGGCTGGCTGCACGAGCTGGGCAAGAGGCTGGAGGCTCCCTACATCAACAACTCGGTGGGGGGCCCCTCCATCCGCAGCGCCTACATCGCCTCCCTCTACTTCACCCTCAGCAGCCTGACCAGTGTGGGTTTCGGCAACGTCTGCGCCAACACTGACGCCGAGAAGATCTTCTCCATCTGCACCATGCTCATTGGGGGTGAGGCAGGGAGCAGGGCACGATCTGGGGGGCTTCACCTCTGGCTGCTGGGGCAGAGGCACCTGGGCAGGGCAGGGCAGGGCACTGCAGGGAGGCAAGGAACATGTGTGCCCTGCGGGACAGCCCTGGGGCTAGGCTAGGGGAGAAGCGCCCCCACGCTGCACCCTTCAGCCCCCTATTGCCGGTGAGGGCAGAGCCCAGCCCCTGCCTGGCCCTCTGCCTGCTGCAGCCCCCAGCAGCCAGCCCCTCGGCAGGGCTGATGCTTCCCTCCCGGCCCCCAGCGCTGATGCACGCCGTTGTGTTCGGCAACGTCACGGCCATCATCCAGCGCATGTACTCGCGCCGCTCGCTCTACCACACCCGCATGAAGGACCTCAAGGACTTCATCCGCGTCCACCGCCTGCCCCAGCAGCTCAAGCAGAGGATGCTGGAGTACTTCCAGACCACCTGGTCGGTGAACAACGGCATTGATGCCAATGAGGTAGGAGGTGTTGGCTGGGCTGCACCAGCCCTGCTCCAGCCCCCATCCTTTAGCCAATGTGGGGGTGCTGGGGCTGGTGAGACCAGCTCTGGGAGTGTGCACACATGTGTGTACAGATATGCACATCTGTGCTCTGCTGCTGCAGGAAACAGAGCTGTGTATCAGGTCTGGGGCAAATTCCTGTCAGCATTGGGGTTGGGATAGGCACATGGAGAAGGAGCAAACTCACTGCCATGGCCAAAGCTGTCCCATGTTAGCTGGCTGGCACCACTGTGCTCTGCTGTGTTGTCCAGAGCAGCTGAGTGGCTCCACTCTAGAGGGGGAAGGATGTTCCCTGCCACTGACACCCAGTATCCTGGCCCCACTCTCCCCAGCTGCTGCACGACTTCCCTGATGAGCTGCGAGCAGATGTGGCCATGCACCTCAACAAGGACATCCTGCAGCTGCCCATCTTCGAGACGGCCAGCCGGGGCTGCCTGCGCTCCCTCTCACTGCACATCAAGACCTCGTTCTGCGCCCCGGGCGAGTACCTGCTGCGCCAGGGCGATGCGCTGCAGGCCAACTACTTCGTCTGCTCCGGCTCCCTGGAGGTGCTGAAGGACAACGTAGTTCTGGCCATCCTGGGTGAGGACAGGTTTGCGTGGGATCTGCCCCAGCCCCTTATGCTGCCCAACCATGTGAGGGGCTGGGGGCTCATGCAGCCCACCCCGGTTCCCTCCTGCAGGCAAAGGGGATTTGATTGGAGCTGACCTGTGCAGCACGGACCAGGTGATCAAGACCAATGCGGACGTGAAGGCGCTGACCTACTGCGACCTGCAGTACATCGGGCTGCGAGGGCTCTGCGAGGTGCTGCAGCTCTACCCTGAGTATGCCAGCAAGTTCACAGCCGACATCCACCAGGACCTGACCTTCAATCTGCGGGAGGGCAGTGAGATGGAGGTGGGTGCACATCCTCCCGCCAGCCCCCTTCTTATGACTCCAGAGAATGGAGCAGGGCTGAGGCTCCACATAGCCATGGAAGGGGAGTTTGTCCCCTGCTTCCTCATGGTGCCCAGGCTCTGAGGTCAGGACAGAGGCTGTGGCTCTGCCACCCTGGTTGTGTGGGTACATCCCAACCTGGCTCTCAGTTTCATGTGACCCAGAGCATTGGGAAAAAGAGCCTTTGCAGTGCAGGAAGCTAAGGCAGATGGAGAGTTTGGAAATGGGGGTGGAGTGGAATGGCGAGGCACCGCGGGACAGGCAGCCGGGACACTGCCCGCCCTGTGCGCAGGAGGCAGCACCGAGGGCTGCTGGGTTTAGTCACGCTGCTGATTCCGGCAGCCAAGGGGATGTTCTGCTGCAGAAATAGCTCTGCAGAACCTATCCTCCCCCGGCTCTGCTGCTTCTCCAGAGCATCCCTGCCGGTATCTACCACCCCCAGAACCGGTAGAGGTGGGGCAGGAGGTCACTGTAGATCCCAGACAGCCCTACCAAAACCCAACACCTCCATCACTCAGGAGAGGATTCAGTAGTAAATCAGGGGTGAAGGACGCAGACAGAGCTTGCCAGGCCTTGCAGAAATCCTGTGGCACTTCCCTGGCTGGTGGGATGCTCCTGAAGCAGCTCAGCCAGGGTTAGGATTTGGAGTGCTCAGCTCCCGCCTGGTACATGCAGGCCAAGGTTGGGCAGCGCACTGATGTCTTGCCAGCAGCAGAGGAAGCAGAGTGGGCAAGGGGCTGCAGAGGATGGTTTGAGGCTGAAGGGGCTGGTGCTGATATATGAGGCCAGGAGAGGTTTAGTTGTCCAGGGGGTCACTGAGAGGCTTCATGCCAAGGCAGGTATAGCTGTGTGCCTGCAACAGTCTCCACGGAGCTGTGCAAGGCTTCTGCTGACCTGCACTGTCTGCTCTTCCCGCAGGGGCTCTGCCGCTACTCCCGGTCCCCACGGCTGTCGCAGGGCCCACAGGTTTGTGACAGAGGCAGAAGGCAGAACGGGGCATGTGTGGCTGTGCTTGGTCTAGGCCCATGTGTGCAGGCCAGCCCTGACCTCCTCCCCACGCCCGCCCGCAGCCTCGTCCGGAGAGTGGAGCCGCCCCGGAGAAGCCCCTTCCCTCCATCGTGGAGGACGAGGAGGAGCCGGACGAGGTCTTCCAGTACTCGCCCGCTGCCATCTCCCGCCACAAGCTGCTGCTGCCCCAGCTGGGCAGCCCCGCACGCCGCGGCTCCCTGAGCAGCCTCCTGGGCGATGAGCTCTGCCAGATCTCAGCCCTACGGCGCAACTGCCGCTCTCCGGCCCGCTGTAGCCGTGCCCGCAGCGCCCCTCCGCAGTGCCGCAGGGACACCCGGACCCCGGAGCGGGACGGCAACGAGGGAAGGCGGCCGGGCAAGCTCCTCATCCCCTCCCTACACTCCTGTGGTCCCCCGGACCTCAGCCCCAGGTAAGGCTTGGACACGTCACTGCTGTGGGTTTGTGCCAGCCCCAGGAGGCCACTGGAAATGGTGGCATAGGGCAAAAAGGCGACAAGGGCCAGCTCCCACCCCCTTCCTGCTCTAGAGTCGTGGATGGGATTGAAGACAATGGGGTGACATCAGAGCCACAAACCTTCTCCTTCAACGTGGATGCCTCACTGCAGAGTGCAGCGAGGGACTCCCCCACGTCAGGTACCTCTGGCAGCTGCCAGGGACAGCGGGGGACGCAAACCATGGGGGCAAGGGGCTCAGGAAGATCTCTGTCACCAGCTCTGTCTTCCCCAGCAGGGACAGATGCAGGCGGCCCAGCCTTAGCAACGGAAGCAGAGGAGATAAAACAGAACATCAGGAGGCTCAACCAGGAGGTGTGGTGGGAACCTGAGGAGTGTCCCCAAGGAAACTGGGGGCGCTTGACCAGTGGCATCGGCTCCTGCTCACAGCTCTCCCTCCCCTTGCAGATCAACCGCCTCAACCTTGAAGTTTCCCACCTCAGCCGGGAGCTACAACGTATGATGGAGCTGCTCCAGGGCCGCCTGGGCACNCTCAGACGTTGCCCCGTCCGCAGCCACTCGGCTCACGCCGCTGCCAGCGCCGCCATGCACCCCTGGGTGGGCATCGAGGGGCTGTGCCCACTGCGGGGGATCACCCCGAGCCCGGACCCCCGCCAGGCCTTGGACTCATCGCCGCTCTCGCTGCCGCCCCGCTCTGCCCACTCCCTTCCC
>VWZE01025752.1:253589-270953 GCA_013396675.1 Eubucco bourcierii | reverse complement strand
CCGCTCCAGCTCCACCAGCTCTCACTGACCTCGTGGGCACGGGGGTGGCGGCGGAGGGTCGTCGCCTTAGGGTGCCCTCACCCTGGGAGAGCCTCACCCCGGGGAATCCTCACCCGCCACCCTCGCTGCCCACACACCAGCTCCGTCCTCGCCCCAGCCACAGGGTCCGACCTCGCCAGCCTGAGCCGTCCTCTGCGGGCGGCTGCAGGAGCGGGGCGGCGGCTGGGGACCCCCGCACGTTGTTCCCACGGGAGCCTCCCGGGTGCAGCGCTGGCCCCGGCCCGACACCAGCAGGGATTTTGTACTGTTTTATACTTTCGCGGGGTCTTTTTTACAACCAGACGAGGCCCGAGCGCCCCTCCCGGCACTTCTCCGCCCCCTGCCCGGGGCCGTGAGACGGGCTGAACAGCGCTGCCTCTCCCGGGACGTGAGGGGCCGGCTCGGAGGCCCGGCCGAGGGGTCTCCGGGAGGACTCTCCAGGCGGGTGATGTGCCCCGAGGGTGTCTCCGGAGTGGTGTCGCAGAGGATGCCCGGGGGTCACGGCTGTCCTTGTAGCTCGTTTCCCTCGCCCAGCCCCGTTCCACCCATAACGGGAAATAAAGGCTCTATTTTTCCAGCCCCGGCTCCGCTCAGTGTCTGCTCACGGTCCTCGCCCGGGACCTGCCCAGGGCAGCTCCTCCCCGCTCCCGAGGACTACAGCTCCCAGCGGCCCCCGCGGCGGACGTAATGACGTAACACCACGCGATTCACGTGACACCGCTGTGTCCGTGAGGGGCGGCTCTCCCCGTAGGGGTGTGGCGAAGCTAATTGGCAGCTGCCGCGGCCTGTGGCCGGTGGGCTGGGAGAGGAAGGAGTGGGCGGGTCCGGAAGCGGAACGGGCAAAGGCGGAAGTGAGGGCCGGGGCCTGCGAGACTCACCGGCGGCGGGGGGAGCGGCGCTCCAGGCGGTGAGTGCGGCCGGGACTGGGGTCAGCTGGGTCTACTCGTCTCGCACCGCTGCGGCACGACCTGTACAGGCTGGGGGCAAGAGGGCCCTGGCGCTGCTCGGTGCCGAGCTTTGTCCCGGGCGGTGCCTGCTCTGGGGGCCCGGCAGCACCGGGCCCGTGCTCCGCAGACCCGGTTCCTCGAGAGCCCGGCCGAGGGAGAGAGAGACCCAGCGGCACGCGCTGCTCCGAGGCCCCGGGCTGAGAATAGAGACGGGGAGGGAGGAGCCGTTCTGCTGAGTGTGAGCTGGGCTCTGGAGCGGACGGTGGGGCTCCGGTCTTCGGTTTCTGCAAGCTAAACGTCTTGCACAGGGGCTGGGCTAGCCATGTGTCCTGGCCACGGCGAACCGGTAGCTCCCGCCTTGCGGAACGTGGTCCTGTTGTCGTAGGGGGCTGTGACCGGGAAAGGGAGCGGTGCTAATCGGGAGGAGCACCGCAAGAGCGAAGGAGGGTGTCGCGTCTGCGGCGCGGAGTCTCGGCTCTGGCGCTGCTTCATGCTGTTTTCCTTCGTAAGGCAGAAAAGCTCCCTCGGCAGCGAGCGCAAGTGCCTGCTGTTGGTGCGCTGGGTCTGCTCGGCTGCTGTTTCCCGACGCCTTTGTCTTCTGTAGCGCTGACTACGCTCAGCGGATCCGGGGTAAGGTGTGGCGGCCTTAGGAATGGGAGCCCTGTGATGTTCTGCGGGATCTAGTCACCTGCTGAGGAGGGAGCAGACGATTTGGAAGCCTGAACACCAGGCCAGGGTCCCAAGCTAAGAGCTGCTGAAGTGAGGGTGTGACAGTGCTGCAAAAAGGCTCCAGTGCAGTAGAGGCTCTTCTGGGTTGCTGTTGGTGACAAACACAGCCCCTGTGCTCCCCGTGGGGCATCCGTGGAGTAAATCTGGTGCTGCAGGCTCTGGAGTGAGGCACAGAGTGTTGTAGATGTCTGAAGAAGATGCAGACACAGAGGCATGACTGGCCACGGAGCTCCAGCTCAGCAGAAGAGACCCTGGGCTGACTGTAAGCTGAGTGCATGGTGTGTGTGTGTGTGTGGTGTCTGTGTGCTGGTGCAGAGGCAGCTGGTGCAGGTAGGGCTGTGAGCGACAGGTTTGTGCTTCCCAGTCCTACAGGAGCTGGTTCAGCCTGACTCCTGGTGAAGCTCAAGGTGCTGCTGAGGTTTCTGGGTCTGGGTGAGGGCCACCAGGAGCTGTGGCAGTCATAGCTCCTCTCTGCCAACCGTGACTATCATTGTAAACTGCTCTGCCAGGCAGACCGAATGCAGCCTTGACCTGGTCTCTGCTGACCTTTAGCTTGTTGCTCCTATGTGGGGCTGCTGCAGCTCTGACCTTGGCTGTGTCCGAGCGCAGCAGGAGCCTGGGGAGCAGGCAGAGCAGGTGCTATTTAAAGTCTGCTGTGGAACAGCTTCCATCTCCTATTCTTAGCTTTTTGTGTGGTGGGTCACCACTTCTGAGCTACCCTGCTTATAGCATGGGATCAGCTCTGCTTTGCACTGAGTTAGGATCCTGAGCCTGCTCTGAAGGCAGGACTCTGAAACTTAGTTGAGGCCCAAACAAGAAAGATCTCTCTGGCCCTGCTGGCTGGGTGAGCTTCCTTGGGCTGTCCACTGACACCTACTGCAGCCTTGGCTAAAGTGCTTTACGTTGAATGATGAGGTGAGAATCGTGACTGGAAAGGGCAAAGAACTCAGAACTGAGGGTGTGTGGGCAGTGGGAGTGAGGAGCTCAAGTAGGCAGCAGCCCAGGTGGATCCGGGTCAGTAACTGGCTCCAGGTGCTGAAATCATCTTGAACTTCTGATTCTTTACAGTAGCAGCTGCTATCAGAGCAGAAATCCCCCTCTAGAGGCAATCTTTACCTCTAGGACACCCCAGACTAGCTCAGAGGACGTTTGTTTTAAGATAGTGCCAGGCAGTGAGGTCTGGGCAGGCTGAAGCAGGGCTGCTGAGGGAGGTTTGAGTTCCTGGAGAGCATTAGCGGGGAGCAGCTGGGTGTGTGGGGAGGAGTACAGCAAAATGACCTTCTTGTCTAGTTCTTCTGGGCATGGGTGAGCTCAGGTCGCTTTGCTGTTGAAAGCAGCAATGGCTCAGAGTGTCTGCAACAGCTCACACTGGGTGTGCGTGGCCAGGCTGGTTGAGGATGAAGTGGAGTTACCTCCATCAGAGCAACTAAAGGGGGATCAGCTCAACATTGCTGCAGGCCCTGCTGGTCATCAGCTCCTGCTCCTGGTTTCCTGAAGCTGCCTGTTTTTGGTGGCAGGTTGGCATCCATCAGAGGGAGGGGAGGGAATGCCAAGTGCTCAGATACAGGAAATGAAATGGGAACACTTCTATGAAGTGGGTGTAGCCCAAAGTATTTCGGTCAGCACACTTGGAAGAGGGCAGAATGTAGAAATGGTGGAGTCAGCTGTTTACTGCCCCTGGAGTATGAAGTTTGAAGTCCTCTTATGCAAGTCCTGTGAAGTTGTTGGAGGAGCACTGAAAGGGCTCCAGATGCTGGCCAGGAGCGGGGACCCTGCCTGGTGGTGACAGTGTGGGGGAAGGACAGAGCTGTGTCTGAAGGGAGGAGGAATGCTTCCCCCTCTGGAGCACAGGAGACAGCTGCTGGAGAAGTTCTACACAGGCAGATAAGAAAATCCTGGTGCTTGTGTTTGCTTTTGTTTGGTAGAGCTGCTGGAGGGAAGAGATCTTTGTGCTGTCTGCAGGAGATAGTGTGAAGGTCACAGATCCTTTTGCAGTGACCGTGGCAGCGCTCTGCCCTGCACTCTCAGTGGCCTTGCCCTAGAGCAGGAGCTGCTAAAGGCACAGTGCTGCTGGCCTGGGTGAAGCTATCTTGTGAAGGGGTGCTGAGCCTTGGCTGACATCCAGAGCAGGAGTTAAAGGACCTTGTGTGCAGCAGCCCCAACTGGGGGCTTATGTGCAGGCTGTGGCTGTGCATCCCTTCAGCCCCTGTGGCACAGGGCCACTTCTGTTCAGGGTCTGCTAGGAAGCTAAAGCTGCTTTCCTGTCACAGGCAGGAGCTCTGCCCCTCAGCCCAGCCCCATTGGCTCTCTGCTGGGAACACTACCTGTAGGTGCAGAAGCCTCTAGTGATGCTGTTCTGTGGAGTTAGACCTCATTGCATTAGGCCTGGGACTTGCTGGTGCTGCTGCTGTGACCAACTCCTACTGCTCAACTGCAGCTCCAAGGCAGCATCAGTGCCATGGCATTGGCAAGGACTCCAGGGAAAGGACAACCACTTAAACCAGGGAAGCCTTCTAGCTGGAGGGGGCAGGGTAATTGCCTCTGACCCAAACACTGCACTGAGCTCAGCCATGCAGGCTCTAATCTTTGCCTCCTCCTGCCAAGAGTCAGCTCTGCAGAGTGCAGGGACTGCTCCTGGCTTTGCTGCTCCCCAGCAGCCCTACAGCTGACATCCATCAAATGAGCTCTGGTCTCAACCTGAGCAGTAGCTTTATGCCTTCTGAGTCCATCTTCAGAGGAGCTTGCTCAGGTCTTGCATGAGGACCTGGGTGGCAGCAAAGTGGCCTTCATCATGGTGTCTCTTCTTGGGAGGAGGAGGCCTTGCCTTAAGGCTGCAGAGGTGACAGAAGGCAGAGAGCTCTGTGCCGTGGTGCTGGGCAGCTGGCCGTGGCAAGACCAGGCCTTGTGCCTGGGGTGGGTGCTGGAGGGGCCCTGCTGCTGGCCTGGCTGCTGGTGGCTGTTTGCCCTCCCAGCTCTGTGCTGAGTGGTGGCTGCAGGGTGATGGCCTTGAGGTTGCTGGTGGTGGAATTGTTTTTGAGGAGCTGCTTTGATAAAGAGCCTCTGCTGGAGCTGCTCTTGGAGGCTGTGGCCCTGCAGGTGCCACAGACACGTGCCTGAGGAGTGTGAGGAGGAGCTGGGGCCGCAGTCTCTGTTGCCCCCGTTCATATCTCAGTCAGTCTCTTGCCAGAGTCAGTCCAATTTGCCTCCAGTGTGCCCAGGTTTTGGGGGGCTTGGGGCATGAGGAGTTGTAGCAGCTACAGGAGCTCTCTGCAGGGCCCTGAGCTGGCTGAGGGCTCTGAATCTTCTCTGTGAGGCTGTGGCCAGCCCCAGACAACGGCAGTGCTTAGTCCCCCAGTCCAGAGCTGTTTTGGCTGCTCCAGATTTCAGCCTTGCTGGCCAAGAGCTGAAGTGCCTCTGTCTGTGGAGGGCAGTGCGTGTTCTGCAGAGAGGTTAAACCTGCCCAGGCTGAGGGTTTGAGCTCAATGCTCTGGGCCCCTTTCCTGGCTCATCTGCTGTCTGGGAGCTGCCTCCTGCCCCTTAGTGCAGTCCCTGCACAGCTCTGGCACTTTACATTTGCTCCTCCTGTTCTGTGCTGGGCAATGAGGCTGACAGCTCAGGCTGGGCTGCTGGAGCCTCCTTCTTCTGGCAGGTCCCACGTTTGCTGCTGGCCCTGCTGGTGGAAGTCTCTTGTGACTCAGGGTCCTGAGGCTGCATCACCAGTTCTGGGTGGGAGTTCTGGGTGGCAGAAGCTTCCTGCCAGCAGTGGCTCTCTGCCCATTCAGTGTGAGGGGAAGCAAAACCTCTTGGTAACCTCAGGGCTTGCTTTGCCAAGAAATCTGTGTAGGGCTGTCGGCTCCTGGACCAGACAAATGCTGCACTGGGGCTTTTGTGTCCAGGATTTTGGGTCTGAGCCAACAAGTCCCCAGTGAGATGGCTTCTTGCATGGCTGAGAGCAGCAACAGCCCTGAGGGGGAGCTGGATGCTTCAGGCATGGGTTTCCAACATCTTCCAGCTTTGTGCAGGCCTTGCTGCTGGGTCAGTACAGGACAAAACTTTCAAGTTCTGTAGCTTCTAACACCTTGAGCTGGCAGTTTTCCTATGCCAGGCAGCCAAGGGAAGCAGTTCCCATGTAGGGGTTAATCTGGGGATCTCTCTGGAGATTTGGGCTCCTGGTCTGGGCTGCCTGGTTTGAGATGAGCTTTGTGCTGCTCTGGAGCATCCCAACAGCCTTAAAGAGCTGCAGTGCTCCTGGCTCAGCTGGGGATGTGGCTGCAGCACCTCACCCAGGGCACTCAGATCCCTAAGCTCTGCCTTCTTGGAGGTGTCCAACCCTACAACAGCTCCTGGGAATGGGCTGAGGTGCTGAGAGGAGTGTGAGCTGCAGGAGGGGCAGACATGAAGCTCTTGGTTGCAGGGCAGCATCAGGCATTGCCACTTCTGGTCTTCAACAAAAACCTCTCCCCAGAGCTGGCAACAGCCCCTGGAGCTCTACACACACCTGGGTGAGCAAACCACCAGCACCTTCCTCCTGTCTCTGCTGGCATCAGAGTTTCACTGCTTACTGGTAGGAAAGTGAATCCTTGCAGATGCAGACTGCAGCAGCAGCCTGTCAGCCCCTGCCCTGGCTGCTTGAGTCCATGTGGCAGGGGCAGCCTCAGCTGGTGCTGCTTCTGCAGGCTGTGGCCATTGTGGCACTGAGGGACTCATGCCTCAGATGCTGATATTCTGGTGGGCAGCTGGTGGTGGGGGGGTGTGTGTGTGCCCTGTCCACTGCTGCAGGAGGTGAGGTGGGCAGCCTTGCTGAGCTTCAAAATGGCTCCGTTCAGCAGGGAGCACTCCTGGCTCTCAAACCCACCTCTGCTGGGCAGCATGGGCCAGCTTAGGCTGTCACTCAGCTGCCTGCTGCTGCTGCACTTGCTTCTCTTTTGGGCAGGAATCTTCAAAGACACTGGCAGTGCCAAAGTGGCCTTCCTGCAGTGAAGAGCTCTCTGTGCCTACAGCTTTGGTCATTGCTCACTTCAGTTATTTGGCCCTGCAGAAGTGATCACCCCCAGGCTCATGTGGGTCCTCCCAGACATCCTAAAGGTCTGGCAGCCATACAGGTGGCAGAAGTGATCCTGCAGCCCAGCACTGGGGTGCTGAGGTTCTGTAGGGCTTGGGGCAGAGGCTGTGGCTGCTCTGCCTGGTGGCTCTCTGTGAGCCTTGCTGGCTTCCTGCTGTTTGTACCTGAGCAGCAGGGCCAGATGGCAAAATGAAGAGGGAGAGCTGTGCAATATAGGTCAGGCTAAGAGCTGAGGATGTCAACAGGCTCATTTCCTTGCTGTGCTCTGGGATCACCCCTGTCAGATGCCAGGAGGGCACCGCTGGGCAGGGCAGGGCTCACGTGGCCTGTGGTGTTGGTCTAAAGTGGCAGCGAAGCCTGTGCCTGGCATACCCTGGCACAGGGATCCAAGGTTAAACCAAAGCTGATTTCCTGTAAACTCTGCCAACAGGAGGAACTAAAAGGTGGACACTTTCAGGCTGTTAGAGCTTTGGAGCTCCAGATGTGCCTCTGGAGCCCAGCACTTGCCAAGCTGCTGCTGGCCAGCTGCTGCTTCCCCAGTGTCTGCAGAGGCAGCTGCTGAACTGCTTCCCCTGCAACTCTCCCCCTGCCAGGGCAGGGTTTGTGCTCTGGGGACCTGGCATAGCCATAGCAAGGACCCAACTCTGAACTCAGTTTCTTTACTGCCTTGACCTAGAACTGGGCAGGGCACTTGGAGCCATGGCTCTGGCAGCTGGGGCTGCTGGAAGGCCCCGCTGCAGGCAGAGGCAGCTCCTTGTGTCCTCCTCCCTGCTGCCACCTGAGGTGGTGCTGGCCTGGCCATGCAGGCTGTACCCATAGACTGGTCCCAAATGACCTCCACCCTTGGCCAACCTGCAACTGGCAGGGGCAGAGTTAAGGGCTTGGTGTGGGTGCTCCTGAGCAGCACTGAGTGCAGCAGCTCCCTTCATCAGGCCCTGACTGAGGGACAGACAAAGCTGCTTCCCATAGTGGCTCGTGTCTGGCTCTGCCAGGTCTGTCTGGTGCTGATAGGCTGAAGCTGCCACTTTGACCTCCCAGGGTGCAAGCAACCAAAAGTTACCCTCTGTTACCTCATGACTCAAGGAATTACTTCAATCACCAAAGCTCTGCTGCCCTTCACCTTCCTCTCCTCACCAGGGTATGTGATGCTCACAGAGTGGAGGTGCTGGAGGGGCTGCTGGTGGGGATGAGGGCTTTGTCTCCAGTGCCCCTGCTCCAGGGGAGCCCAGACAGCTTCAGACCCTGCTCAAGAGTAGGAGCTGCCCAGTGCTGCTGTGGTGTCCACCCAGGCAGCCCCTGCCTGTGCTGCTGGTGGCTGCAGAGCAGCTGCAGGCTCTAGAACTGCTGCGGCTGCCCCAGGAGCCTGGCACTGACTCGGAGCTCCTCTTTCAGTTGCAGCCTGCCTCCAACTGGACCCCGGTGCAGACCCTGCAGCAGCCTTAGCTCCTGTGCTCAGGCCACCATGGCAGGTCGAGGTGGAGCTGCTCGACCGAATGGGCCAGCTGCTGGCAACAAAATCTGCCAGTTCAAGCTGGTGCTGCTGGGGGAGTCGGCGGTGGGCAAGTCCAGCCTGGTGCTGCGCTTCGTGAAGGGGCAGTTCCACGAGTACCAGGAGAGCACCATTGGAGGTGAGTGCCAGCTCCTGCTGCCAGAAGATGCTGGGCTTCCCAGTGCAGCTCTGGGAGCCCAGTAGCAGCAAGGACTGCTCAAGCCTGGTCTGAGGGGGTTGCTATAAATAGTCCAGCAGCTGCTGCCGAACTCCTGCTTTACAACTTGTTGTTGGTGTGGAGCTCGGTGCAGCAGAGAGCGGTGCCATGGCAACTGTGCTGCCTCCGAGGCTGCCAGGCCTTCGGTTCCTGTTGCTAATTGGAGCTGAGGCCTTCAGCTTGGTTTTGGCCTTTAATGAGCTCCTCAGACCGTGGCTGGGGATGCTGGGACTGTGTCTGGCCTGATCTTGGCAACAGCTTCCTCAGCTCTTTCAGCCTGAGCTGCAATTATTAGTGTGGTGCCACCAACCACAGGTCAGTTGTCTCCTGGCGCTCTGGGCAGTTTTACTGGGAAGTGTGAACTGGGAGAAGGCTCCTTTGTCCCTTCAGTGACCCAGGCAGGGGGTACCCATAGCTGTGGGTACAGCTCCTGGGCAAGCAGGGCTCTGGGTGAGGCCCTGGGGCTGTCTGCTGAGCTGTGGTCAGGCTCCGGGGCTGGTTGCCTTTAGCAAGGCACCTGTAGGGCTCCACTGGCTGGAACAAGGGAATAAGCAGTTGGCAAAGCAGGGCCTGCTGCTGGCTGTGGCTGCAGGGGCTGCCAACCTCCTCTTCCTTTGCAGCTGCCTTCCTCACACAGACAGTCTGCCTGGACGACACGACGGTCAAGTTCGAGATCTGGGACACGGCAGGGCAGGAGAGGTACCACAGCCTGGCCCCCATGTACTACCGGGGGGCACAGGCAGCCATCGTGGTCTATGACATCACCAACACAGTGAGTGCTGGGGGGTGCTGGTGGGGGGCTGTGGACCACTGTGTGGTGCTGGGGAAGGATGTTGGGGTGCAGAAAGCTGCAGAGTTCTGGCTGTGGGCACTGAGCTGCTAATGGCCCCTGCCTTGTCCTCCCCGAGTCTGAGCCCATCAAGGGTCCTGCTGCAAAGTGCTGCAGAGGCAGAAAGCTCCTGGCAGGAAGGACCTGTCCCAGTCATATCTCTGCAGGTCAGGGAGGGGCTGACCTTGCTGAGTGCTGCCTCCTGTTTGCTTGCAGGACACATTTGTACGAGCCAAGAACTGGGTGAAGGAGCTGCAGCGGCAGGCCAGCCCCAACATCGTCATCGCACTCGCAGGAAACAAGGCAGACCTGGCCCCCAAGAGAGCTGTGGACTTCCAGGTGAGGGGGCAGCAGCTCAACTCCTGCCTGAGCATGTTCAGAAAGCTTTTGGTGAAGTGGGGAAGATGGTGCATGTGTGAAAAGTGCTTTGAGGGAGAGTGAAGTCGGGATTTGTGGTGCTGAGGACCCTAGGATGTCACTCAGGAGGCGCATGTAGCCTGCCCCTGCACTCTTTCCAGCACTTGCAGCTCCTGTGGGGAGCAGTTCTGGAACTGATGATCACAAACTGCTGCCTTCAGCCTCTCCTGGTGCCTTGTATGCTTGGGGCTACCTGCAACAGGGCCTGAGCAGCATGGTTTGGGTAGGGCATGTGAGCAGGATCGCTCCTAGCTCCCTAGTCTGAGGCAGACTTCAAGGAGCAGCTCTTTCCTTAGGTCTGTCCAGGGCTGCTATGCTGCACCTGGTGTGTGCCACCCTGCAGCTCACCTGAGTGCCAGGTGCTGTGCTGCTCATGATACGGTGTGCCCACCTTGGGCTCGCAGCCCATGCAGTGCCCTAGTTCTGCTCCTATGCCACCAACTGTGTGGTGCCTGTCCCCAGGCAGGCAGGGGACAGGGGTGGGGCAGGGCTTCAGTGCTTTGTGTGGCAGCTGCCTCAGCAGTGCCCTATGGTGGCTTTCAGGATGCACAGACGTATGCAGATGACAACAGTTTGCTGTTCATGGAGACCTCTGCCAAGACAGCGATGAATGTGAACGAAATCTTCATGGCAATAGGTAACAGCTGCTGCAGGGGCTGCAGCACCTGGGCACCAGCACCATGGCAGCTCCCCTGGCAGCCAAGGCCTAGGGGCTCCACTGCAGTGTGTCAGAAGAGTCACTCCTGGAAAGAATTCCTCAACTGGGGCTGTTCAGCCTGGAGAAGGCTCTGGGGAGACCGTAGAGCTGCATTGCACTATCTGAAGGGGGCCTACAGAAAGGCTGGGAAGGGGCTATTTAGAAGGGCCTGGAGTGGTAGGATGAGAGGCAGTGGTTCAAAACTGGAGCAGGGGAGATTTGGGTTGGACATCAGGAGGAAGTTCTGCACCGCGAGGGTGGTGAGACACTGGCACAGGCAGCTTTGGAATGCAGTTGAGGCCTCATCCCGGGAGACATTTGGGATCGGAGGGGTTGTGGCCCTGGGCAGCCTGCTCTGGCTGGAGCTGTCCCTGTTGCCTGCAGGGGCTTGGACAAGACTGTTGAGGGTCCCTTGAGCCTGATACAGTCTGTGAGTGTTGGGAGCCTTTGCCTTACCAGAGCCTCATCCCTCTACCACTCTGGGGTGATCAATGAGGATGGGGAAGGGTTACAGAAACCAGGACTAGGAGTGGGTTTGGCTGTGCTCATGCTGCTGGCACTGTCCTGCCCCGAGCAACTGGTGAGGGGTGACAGGGCAGTGCCCGGCCTGCCCACTGGCTCCCAAGGAGCTGCCCAGTGCCTTCTTCCCTTCTAGCCAAGAAACTGCCAAAAAACGAGCCGCAGACAGCTGCGGGTGGCGCCGGCAGGAATCGGGTGGTGGACCTGCAGGAGAGCAGCCAGCCCAGCAGGAGCCAGTGCTGCAGCAACTGAGAGGTGGCCCCGGGCCTGGAACCCGCTAACGACCGCACTTACCGTAGGGCAGCTGCGCCGCGGCCGCTGTGATTCTCCATCCCTTTCTGATCATAGGCTGGAGGGAGCTCTTCCACCTGCACCTTTCTGTACAATACTAATTCAATTCTAAGTCTTAAGTCACTTTTTTAATATATGAACTTCTGCTCTTCCCTCTGGTGGTGGTGGTGGATGCGTGACCCGCCGCCTGCTCGGCTCAGCTCAGCCCTGCCCGGGCGGGGCCGGTGGCACCTGGGTCCCACTGTACTGTAGGTCACTGCTGGAGACAAAAGGGATCTCAAGAGGCTTCAAACCACCCCCACCTAAAACTGAGGCTGAGACCAGTACGATTCACCTAGAACCACTAAACTGTAGCATTAGAGTGAGAAGCTGTGGCTGTGGGGCCACTTCTGACCAAATGAGCGCTGGGGGGGTGGGGCAGAGGGGAGCCAACCTGGTTTGTTTCTTCTGTATTTTGTATGTTCGTTTCTCCATGTAACCAATCAGTATCTGTCAATACAGCACCTACCACGAGCTGCCTCCTGTCTGTCTTTGTCTTGCCCGCCCCCCCGACCCCGAGTCTCTCCTCAGGCACCAAGCTTGGGTTTGGAAACACAAAACAAAAACTCTTGTGCAGCAGCTGAGCAAATTGTATCCTCCTCACCTATTGTTGCGTGGCCAACAGGGCAAGGGAGGTGATTCTGCCCCTTTACTCTGCTCTCATCAGACCCCATCTGGAGTACTGTGTGCAGTTCTGGAACCCTCAGCACAGGAAGGACATGGAAGTGTTGGAGCGGGTCCAGAGGAGGCCACGAAGATGATCAGAGGGCTGGAGCAGCTCTGCTGTGAGGACAGGATGAGAGAGTTGGGGCTCTTCAGCCTGGAGAAGAGAAGGCTTTGAGGGGACCTGATAGTAGCCTTCCAGTATCTGAAGGGGGCCCAGTTCCAGGCACTGGAACAGGTTGCCCAGGGAGTTTGTGGCTGCTCCCTCCCTGGAGGTGTTCAGGACCAGGTTGGACGAGGCCTTAATTGACCTGTACTAGTGGGAAGTGACCCTGCCTATGGCAGGGGGTTGGAACTAGATGATCCTTGAGGTCTCTTCCAACCTTGCCATTCTATGATTTCCTGTTGTGATGCCACTGCTGCTATTAACTCTGCACTGGTCACTGATGGACAGAGGTGGGGGAAACCTTGGGGCACTTGATGGGAGCTACGTGCTGCAAACACCTGTAACCCCCAGCATGGCAAGGAGGGCATTGAAATGGCTCTTAATGCCAGACTCTAACTGGTGTTGACTGCTGCCCAGTGACTGATGCAGCGTCTGACCCATGCTGGAGGTGTCACAATGGTCTTCACCACCTGAAGTTCTGTGGTGAAGTTCAACATTTCCGCGAAGGCTTCAGAACTTGGCTCGAGTTTCCTCCTCAGCTGGCAGCAGGAGGGGAGTGCAGCAGGACATGGCAGCTGTGCTGGAGGCTGAGGACTGCCCTCTGCTGCTGGCAGTGGGTACAGCACCCAGTCAGCAGGAGCAAGGACTGCTCCCCCATGGCTCTCACCAGCTGCTACCTGTGTCTGAACCCTGCTGGCTACCTGCAAATGAAGTCGCCTCGGCTCCCCTGGGCTTCCTCCTCTACCGCAGGGCTTGGTGCCTTGGGCTGGGTTTTGTTAAAATCCTGGAAGCAGGAATGATCTGGAGTGACTCGGGAATCTAGTTCCTGATGTCTGGCTGGAGCTCAGGCTGCCTGTGGCCTCCCAGGCCCAGCTGGGCTTTGCTCACCTGGGGCCATGGCTGCTGCTTGTGCCTGATCACTTGTTACTGGAGGATCTCCAGACAGCTGAGGCCTCACTGCTTCAGGTGGGGCATGGGCTGGTGCTGCTTTCCTCAGGTTGTGGAGATGGACCTGCTGGAAGTCTTCTGAGCAAGCTGCTGAACACAAACTGAGGAGCTGTTGCCATCTGCTGGCTCTTCTGCGCTGCTCCTAGTTGACAAGGTGGCATTTCTAATTCTTTCCAGAACAAGGGATCTCCGTCTCTGGGGAGGTGCCCAAGATGCTCTTTGGGATGTCTGAACATCTGCTTCTGAGCAGAGGTTTGGGCTGGGGATTTGACACAGGGTAGGGCTGTTGTGGCTGGCAGCAGCACTGGCACAAACAGGCGTGCCCAGCAGCATACCTGCTGCTTGCCCAGGCCTGAGTATGGCTGCTTGTGGTGGTTACACAGAACCTGGAGATGAGCTTCAGCTACTGGAATCTCAGAGGGGACTCCAGCAGTCCCTTTCCAGGCTCTGTAAGAGGAAAGAGAGTGCCACAACAGAGCCCCCTCCACCAAGCCAGGCCACACAGCCTGGTTGTGTTCCCAGTCAGTGGCAACAAGAGGGACTGTGGGGCTGACAGGGATGCTGGCAGCAGCAGGAGGAGGGAGCCAAGGCAGCCTGCCTGCTCTGGGAGAGCTAGCCTGCTGTGGGACCACCTCCCTGTTTGGGACCTTTCTGCCTCCCCCACCCTGAGCTGCACCCTGCTCACAGATTGCTTCCCTCCCTGTGAGGTCAGTGTTGATCCTGTTTTGTGCTGCCCTGAGGCACTGAGAGAGATTCTTCCCTCTCTCTGCCCATCCAGCTCCCCTGTCAGCAAGAGCTGAGACCAGGGTGCAACCTTCCCATCAGTCAACACCAGGAGACCACAAGCAGGTTCTATGCAAAAGAATTTTTATTGGGTACAAAACAATTCCAGTAGAGTGAAAAAAATGACATCAGTGCTGGCACTATCAGTGGGGCCAACACCCAGGCCTGGCTGCCATCTGCTCCGGTCCTGCCGTCGGCTCCCTCCCGTTACACCTGGGCTTTGCTGTTGGCTCCATCCTCAGAGGCTGGTCCAGCCTGAGGGGCTGCAGGGCTGACCTGGATGGGCACGTTCCTCTCGGGGACAGCTGGCAGTGCCAGTTTGGGGGCTTCGATGCGGAGCTGCCCCTCCTTGGTCAGGGAGCAGGTCAGGGCCTCGGCATCCACCTCCTCGGGCACGTCCCACTCGCGCTTCAGTGCCTCGTACTTGTAGGAGAAGGAGCCCTTCTCGTCTGTGCTCTGCGTCTCCTTCTGCCCCACCAGCACCACCTTCCTGCCCACCACCTTCACCGACAGCTGCTCGGGAGTGAAGTTCTTCACATCCTGGCAGATGGAGAAGCCCTCCCCGGAGCCCTGGGTCGGAGCTGCGCTGGTACTTGGGGCTCGCTGCATGGCGGTGGCTACTTGGCTGCTCAGGAGCTGCTCGAAGCTGCTCATGAACTGCCGAGCCCTCTCCATCTCCTGCTGTAGCTCGGTGAAGATGGTCTCTGCGTGCGGCCAGAGGGTCCTCACTGTGCCCAGCTGAGTGGCCAGGTTGCTGGAGGCGAAGGGTGCAAGGTGCATTCGGCAAAGCATCGCTGTCGGAGCTGCTGTCGGAGCTGCTGTCGGAGCTGCTGTCGCTATTGCTCTGGTGCTGCTGCTTCTTTGCTGCTGGCTCTGGAGCTCAGACTTCTGCCCCGGCACTGCCGCCTGTGGCTTTTATGTCCCTTCCCGGGAGGAGTGGCCTGATCCCGCACATTACGTCACCCTCCGGAGAAGAGCTCAGCTCTTTCCAGCCCGTTCCAGCTCATTCTTGTTACTCACCCGTGAGGAGAGGCAGCGCTTACGTCGTGCCCTTCATTCCTTCACCCTGAGTCTCGCAGCTCTGCTCTCCTGGCTTATAATTAGCAGCATCACCTCAGCCTCTGAGTGGGACGCCTGAGCCACCCCTGCCAAAAATCTATGGCCTTTCTCCTTCCCAGGCAGGGCACAGGGATGGGCTCATCTCCTCCCTGCCTCCCACCCCCTCACCTGTGACCTATTTCGCCCCATCTGCAGGCATCAGAGCCCTCCTGTCTCCCCCTGTCCCCCCCAGTTGCAGGACCCTTAGCTGCTAGGTGACACCCAAAACCAGCCCAAGGACCCCCATCCCCAGGAAGGGTGCACAGTCGGGGTGCCAAGGGGCTGGTGTGGGGTGGTGGAGAGCATCGGGTAGGAGGAGTGCCTAGAAAGTGTGGCAGGTGTCTGGTCCTGGATGGTGCAGGAACATGAGACTTTAGAGACAGGAATGTCCCCGTGCTTGACAAAGAAATGTGGTCCTGACACGGCAGAACCCACGTTCCACTGTGCCCATGACACAAAGACCAGGGGAAGGAGTTTGCTGTCCCTTGGCATGAGGACGATGGGAAAAGCTTTGCTCATCCACAGTGTGAGAGCCATTGGAAGAGCTTGGCTGTCCCCTGGCATGAGTGCCACGGGAAGGGCTTTGCCAGCCCCCCAGCCCATGCCCCCGTGGGAGAAGAGCTGCTGCATCACGGTGGCTCTGCAGAAACCCGAGCTGGCCTCAGTGCCTGCAGCTCCTATTTGGGGCAGGTGACTCTGCCCCGCGGGCAGGCGCTGCTATTTCTGCTGGCGGATAATCAGCCGCTCAAAAATAGGTGATGGCTGCGGGAGTGGCGTGGGGAGAGAGTGTTCTGGAAGGGGCACACCCCTGGGCACGGGAGGATAAAACCCGCTGCTGCCCCGTACAGCACAGCACAGCACCGCACAGCCCCAGAGCCGAGCAGAGCCGAGCAGAGCCGAGCAGAGCCACAGACACGCCGGGAGCAGGCACCGGAGCAGAGATGCTTTGCCGCATGCACTTCATGCCACCCATGTCCAGCTCCCTCTTCCCATGGCTGGGACCTGTCCGCACCCTCTGGCCGCACCCTGGCACCATCTTCGCTGAGCTGGAGCGGGAGCTGCGGCTGGAGATGGAGAGAGCCCGGGAGTTCATGAGCAGCTTCGAGCAGCTCCTGAGCAGCAGCAGCAGCAGCAGCGCCAGCCGGATTGGGATTGCTGCGGAGCGAACCCCAAGTACCAGCGCAGCCCTGACCCAGGGCTCCGGGGAGGGCTTCTCTGTCTGCCAGGACGTGAAGGACTTTGCGCCCGAGCAGCTGTCGGTGAAGGTGGTGGGCAGGAAGGTGGTGCTGGTGGGGCAGAAGGAGACGCAGAGCACAGACGAGAAGGGCTCCTTCTCCTACAAGTACGAGGCACTGAAGCGCGAGTGGGACGTGCCCGAGGAGGTGGATGCCGAGGCCCTGACCTGCTCCCTGACCAAGGAGGGGCAGCTCCGCATCGAAGCCCCCAAACTGGCACTGCCAGCTGTCCCCGAGAGGAACGTGCCCATCCAAATGGGGCCGGCGGTGGCACAGTCGACAGCCAGCACCGATGACGGAGCCGAGCGAGCCAAGGCATGATGGAGCATGGCACGGGTTGGGTTGAGCCTGGCTACCGGGGCAGCTGCCAGCTGCAGAGCAGGACCGCACCGGGGCTGCCGAATAGCTTGGCGGGGAGGGGGGGCCTGGGAGGGTCTCTGCTGACGTCCTGGAGCAGTTTTGATATGTAATAAATATTCTTGACTTTTATTTGCCTGCTTCCTGTGCTTGCTGATCTCAGATGCCTCTCAGTCGTGCCCACACAGCAGGACGGCAGTCCCGGGAGCCAAGCTGTGCTGGTACAGGGCACATCCCTGCCACCTATCCCCACCCACCCACCTGCCACCTTCACTGCTGGTGAAGGTTGGTTGAGGGTCTCCAGCATCATGGGGGAGGAGTTGAGCATCCTCCTGGGCAGCCCTTGGGCACCCGACCCCCGTTTTTAGGACAGTGCGACAACACTCCCTTGTGGCACTACACAGCCTTGAGCTATACCAAGATGTGCCAGCCTGTGCCAAGCCATGTCAGCATCCCCCATACTCTATAGAGAGGGTGGGACGTCACCAAAGTCCATCCATGGAAGCGCCCGGTCCAATCGAAGCGGCTCCGGTACCGGTTACCGGAGGAGGGCTCCTTCGGGCATCGAGGGCTCCACATTGTCGGTAGCACCCCGGGAAAGGCTCTCGGGGTGGCTGGTTCCGGTCGGTTCTCGACTCTCCTTGGCCAGGTCACGCCGCCCGTAGCCACAGCGGTGAACCGGCACCGTTGAGACCGAATCCGCCGCCCCACCTCCGCCCCCAACCCCCAGCTCCCAAACTACCGATCCCGGCGTTCCCGGTGCGCAGGCGCAGTGAGCGTAGCGTGCACGCCGGGCCCGGCATGGCGGAGCCGGAGGCCGCGCAACCGGGGCGGCCCCC
>VWZE01025752.1:221221-252135 GCA_013396675.1 Eubucco bourcierii | reverse complement strand
GGTACTGAACTGGGAAAGGGGTGTGAGAGAGGTGTTAGAAGGATGTGCATGGGTGGGGGCTGAAGGGAGGGGCTGCTGAGGTGGGCAGAGGGTACAGGATGGGGTATAAGAATGTGCGTGAGCAGGGGGTACAAGACCGGACAGTGCAGGAGACAGTGCAGGGGTGCGGGAGGTACAGGAAGGAGGGGACATGGGTGAGGGGACCTGAGCTGGACAAGAGGGTGCGTGTGGTGGGTGCAGGAGGGAGATGTGGGGATGCACACGGACGGGGGGCGGCAAGAGGGGGTTGCTGGACCATGTGTGGGCAGGGGGTGGCAGGGCTGAGCTGTGAGAGGGAGCTTCAGGAACGTCTGTGGGCAGAGTGGCTGGGAGCCTGCAGCTGCACCCGGGAGGAATGTGGGTGCTGGGTCACATAGGGTTGGTGCTGAGGAGACTCAGGTGCTGGGGCGGGTGGGAGAGATGAGAAGGCTTTCTGGGGGGGTTGTTTGGCCAGAGAACGTGGCAGCCTTGGCACGGGGCAGCATCTGGCCCACCACGTGATGGCCTCTCCTGTCCCTTGTCCCAGGCCAACGACGCCTGCAAGTGCAACGGCTGGAAGAACCCCAACCCCCCCACCGCCCCCCGCATGGACCTGCAGCAGCCAGTGACCAACCTGAGTGAGCCCTGCCGCAGCTGCAGCCACGCTCTGGGTAACCTCCTGGGGGTCTCCTTGGGGCAGGGCAGTGGTGCTGACCCCCTCTCTGGTCTCACCGTGGCTCTCTCTGTGCTGCAGCTGACCACGTGTCCCACCTGGAGAACGTCTCTGAGGAGGAGATCAATCGGCTGCTGGGCATGGTGGTGGACGTGGAGAACCTCTTCATGTCGGTGCACAAGGAGGAGGACACCGACACCAAGCAGGTGTATTTCTACCTGTTCAAGGTGCGTCTGGGGCTGAGCATGGCTGCCAGCAGGCCTTGCCTGGGTTCTTTCAGCTTTACTGGGTGGGCTGCAGTTGCTGTCTTGCTGCCTGTCCCTCTGCCTGCTCTGCTGGGAGCTGTGGTTAGTCTGGGAACTCTCCCACCAGCCCAGACAGACCTACAGTGGCAGCCCTACCCCCAGAGCAGCTTCCCCTGGGCTCCAGTTTCCATGGGAGGGGGTTTCCAAGGAAGAAACATCCATGCTCTGAGGGAGTCTCTGGCACCTCCCTGGCTGCGTGGACCTGTGCAGCCCCTCATCAGGTCCTGCCACTTGCACTGTTCACACTGTGCCCGGGATTCCAGGGACGTTGCCCACGTTCTCCCCACAGCTGCTGCGCAAGTGCATCCTGCAGATGAGCCAGCCGGTGGTCGAGGGGTCCCTGGGGAGCCCCCCCTTTGAGAAACCAAACATAGAGCAGGTGAGGCTGCTGCAGGCTCCTGCGCTGCTTTGTTAACCTCTCCTGTGTTTTGCTGCTCTTTGCGGTGCCCTCCCTCTTTGGTGGGCAGCACCGAAGGGTCTGCAGCACCCAGTGCCCCTCCACTGCCCTGTGCCCTCCCCAGGGTGTCCTGAACTTCGTGCAGTACAAGTTCAGCCACCTGCCGCCCAAGGAGCGCCAGACCATGTATGAACTCTCCAAGATGTTCCTGCTCTGCCTAAACTACTGGAAGCTGGAGACGCCATCGCAGTTCCGGCAGCGCTCGCAGAGTGACGATGTGGCCACATACAAGGTCAACTACACGAGGTGAGGGTGGGAGGGGGGCTGAGCCAGCCAGCCTGGGGGTTCTGCCCACTCCAACCTCTCCTGTGTGGTGATGACCTCCAGCTCCTGAGGTCTGAGCCTCTGCCCAGCTCTCCTGGGTGGTTGATCTGTTGGGAGAGCAGCAGGGACACAGCTTCCAGACCTCAGCTGGATCCCCTGGACGCTTTCTCTCCTTGTCCCTGCTTCCGGCGCTGTGTTCCCAGAAGGGCCACGGATGCTCTGGGGTCACTGGAGGCTACTCTCTTCTCCTAGATGGCTTTGCTACTGCCATGTGCCCCAGAGCTGTGACAGCCTCCCCCGCTACGAGACTACCCACGTCTTTGGGCGCAGCCTGCTCAAGTCCATCTTCACGGTCACTCGCCGGCAGCTGCTGGAGAAGTTCCGGGTGGAGAAGGACAAGCTGGTGCCAGAGAAGCGGACGCTGATCCTCACCCACTTCCCCAAGTAGGTGCCTGATGTGGGGCTGATCAGTGTGGCACTGGGGAGCCTCTCCTCTTGGGACACTTGAGTGGAGTGCGGCTGACGAACTGCTGCTGTCCAGGTTCCTGTCCATGTTGGAGGAGGAGATCTATGGTGAGAACTCTCCCATCTGGGAGGCTGATTTCACTGTGCCAGCTGCTGAAGGAACCCAACTGGTGTCTCGCCCAGGTATGTCGGGGAGCAGCCCCCAGCTTGGGGGCTGTAGGACACAGGACTGAGGTGTGGGTGAGCCCTGGCTGGTGGCAGTGGCAGGGCTGCCTGAGGAGCTGCTCTCTGGCAGTCATAGGCCTCCTTGGTGCCTTCCAGCCGCAGTCAGTACCGTGGCTGTGCCCAGCACTCCACTCTTCAGCAAGAAGCTCAGCAGCAGCAGCTCTACAGCGAGCATGGATGCCAGCACCCCGGAGCCCTTGCCAGGTAGTGCTGTTGTGAACCAGGCACCAGAGGAGCTCTTCCTTGGTTCCTGCTGGTGCTGGATGTGCCACCCTCCTTCCCAGGGGAGAAGCGGAAGCTGCCTGAGAGCCTGACCCTAGAAGATGCCAAACGGATCCGTGTCATGGGAGACATCCCCATGGAGCTGGTGAATGAGGTCATGCTGACCATCACGGACCCTGCTGCCATGCTGGGCCCTGAGGTACGGGGTCAGGGGCCCCGAGGTGGCACTAGTGCTCTGCAGGGCCTGTAGAGCTGCTTTCTGGTGTGCCAAGGCCCAGCCGGGCCGGTGACCCCTGCTCGCACTGCAGACCAGCCTGCTGTCAGCGAATGCGGCGCGGGACGAGACGGCGCGGCTGGAGGAGCGCCGCGGCATCATCGAGTTTCACGTCATCGGCAACTCCCTCTCCCAGAAGTCCAACAAGAAGATCCTGATGTGGCTGGTGGGGCTGCAGAATGTCTTCTCGCACCAGCTGCCACGCATGCCAAAGGAGTACATCACCCGCCTCGTCTTCGACCCGTGCGTGGCTGGGGGACGCAGGGGGGGTTGGCGTGGGGGTCTCCTGTCTCACCCTGGGCCCCGCTGCCCGCAGGAAGCACAAGACCCTGGCGCTGATCAAGGATGGGCGTGTGATTGGGGGCATCTGCTTCCGCATGTTCCCCACCCAGGGCTTCACCGAGATCGTCTTCTGTGCCGTCACCTCCAATGAACAAGTGAAGGTGGGAGCGGGCAGCTGGGTGGGCTGTGGGTGCTGGGCGCGGTGTGGGTGTCCTTGGCAGCTCAGAATGGTGGGTGGTGGAGTGGGAGTGGGGGCTGTGTTGGGCAGGGTGGTCTCAGTTGCAGACCTGCTTGGTGCTGGCCAGGCCTGAGCAGCAGCTGTGGCTCTTGGGCATCTTCCTGCTGCTTGGGTCTGTGGGTGGGAGGGAGTTGCGTGGGGGGCAGAAGGGGGTCTTATGATGGCTGCCCCAGGGCTATGGCACACACCTGATGAACCACCTGAAGGAGTACCACATCAAGCACAACATCCTCTACTTCCTCACCTACGCTGACGAGTATGCCATCGGCTACTTCAAGAAGCAGGTGGGCTCCTTCCCCAGGGCAGCTTCCCTTGGGCCCCTGCCCACTGGTGCCCTACCACCTGGCCCCTCCCTTCTAGGGCTTTTCCAAGGACATCAAAGTCCCCAAGAGTCGCTACCTGGGCTACATCAAGGACTATGAGGGGGCAACCCTGATGGAGTGTGAGCTGAACCCTCGCATCCCCTACACCGAGCTCTCCCACATCATCAAGAAACAGAAGGAGGTATGGCCTATGGGTGGGTGGGTGCTGCCAGTCTCTGCCAGCCCAGGCTCCTGCCAGACACCTCCTGAAGGCAGAGGAGACATCTGGGGATGTGCCTGGTTTTGGGAACTGCCCCTTGAACCTTCCTGGGAGCAGAGTCATGGGGCAGAGAGGGGATACCCTGCCACTGTTTATGGTGGCCAGGGTTGGCTCCAGCCTTGGGCAGTGGCTGCAGTCAGTGCTCAGAGTCTGTGGGCCTCACATCCCAGTCTGGCTCGCTGCAGCTTTCTGCAGTTATGCTCCCTTCCCTACCCCCAACCCCCTCTTCCCACTGCAGATCATCAAGAAGCTGATTGAGAGGAAGCAGGCACAGATCCGCAAGGTCTACCCTGGCCTGACCTGCTTCAAGGAGGGTGTGCGGCAGATCCCCATCGAGAGTGTCCCTGGCATCCGTGAGTGCTGCTGGGGGGCTCTGTGTGTGTGGGGCTATGGCCTCCCTTGCCTGCAGGTGAGGAGCAGGAGAGGTGACACCAATCCTTCCCTTCCAGGTGAAACGGGATGGAAGCCCCTGGGGAAGGAGAAGGGGTGAGTGCTGTGTGGGGGCTCTGCTTGGGTTGTTCCTCGCTCCCAGTGCTGGGGTGGGGCGGTGGGAGTGCTGAGATGGGTAGAGGCTTCCAGCCTTGGGGCTGACAGGTGCTAATCTTGTGCTGCAGCAAGGAGCTGAAGGATCCAGACCAGCTCTACAACACCCTGAAGAACCTCCTGGCCCAGATCAAGGTGAGGGCTGGAGGAGACCTTCCTCTCTGGGGTGCCCATCGCCTCTTGGAACAGCCACCCCTGGGCCAGGTTGTTCTGGAGGACAGTTGGGGTGACCTGGGCACACAGGTAGCAAGGACCCCCATGTGCTGAGGCCCACAGGACCTGTCTGTGCTCACTGCTGTAACCTGCCCCCCTCTTTGCAGACCCACCCCAGTGCATGGCCCTTCATGGAGCCGGTGAAGAAGTCGGAGGCTCCGGACTACTACGAGATCATTCGGTTCCCCATCGGTAGGTCCTGCCTGGATCCCAGGGCAGGATGGCAGAGGGAGAGCTGCAGGATTGGTGCAGGGCAGGGACTGTCATGGCTGGTGGTGAGGAGGTGCTGGGAACCCTGGGGCAGTCCAGAGGAGAGAAGGATGAGTTTGGATCCTTGGCTGGTGTTCACCAGTGTGGTTTAGGGGGGCAGAGAGGCCAGAGGGGGCCTGACCCTTCTCTGCTGCAGACCTGAAGACCATGACGGAGCGGCTGAAGAATCGCTACTACGTCACCAAGAAGCTCTTCATTGCTGACCTGCAGCGCATCATCACCAACTGCCGCGAGTACAACCCTCCTGACAGCGACTACTGCAAGTGTGCCAACACCCTGGAGAAGTTCTTCTACTTCAAGCTCAAGGAGGGGGGGCTTATTGACAAGTAGAGGTGCTGGCCTGCACCTGCCTTGGCCACTGCCCCCTTGCCACCTGGAGGGCCAAGGCTGCTGTGGCACCAGGTCCTGCTCTGTGGGCAGGGGCTGCTGGAGGGTTTGGTGCTGCTGAGCAGGCCTGGGGGAAGCTGGGTCTTCCCTGGGGGGGATGGGACTGGGGATGCTTTTCTGGGGATGGGGGTAAGCAGTGGGGATGGAGCTGCCTTATCAGGCTCTGCCCAGGATCTGGGCACTGCTGAGTTCCTGCCTCTCTCTGGGCACTCAGACACCCCTGGCACTGGCACTTCTGCCTAGGGTTGTGCCTTCTGCCCTCTTGGTGGCAGGGTGCGGGGAGCACACAAGTGCTTTGGTTTTGCTTCCGTCCACGCACAGGCAGCCCCCACCCCTCTCATTGAATGTATGGTGGGGCTCAGCCCTGCCCCTGGGGCTATGGGCAGATGCTGCACGTGGTCTGGGGTCCTGCTGTGAGGGAGGGGCTCAGCCCCTGCACCCCTGAGCTCTCGCTGCCTCTATCATCTCCGCCCTCCCTGCCCACTCCTGCTGCCAGCCGAGGGGCTGGGGGCTGCACTGGCCTCTGCTCCCCCAGCTCTGACTCCCAGGTATGGGGTCGACTCCTACTTCCCCACCCTGGCTGCCCCCTCCATGCCACTTGTGGGCCGTGTGCCCCTTCCTTGGCTGCTGGGCATGCAACTGCCCGACTCCAGTGCTGACCTGTCCCCCAGCCTTGCTTGGCCCCTGCTGCCTTGGCATCAGTGGGTGGGTGCTGGTGATGCTGGGTGGGACCAGCCCCTCCGCTGCCATTCCACGTGGTTGGTGTTTTCTTGGGTTTGGGGTTTGTTGGTTTTTTGTTTTTTTGGTTTTTTTTAAATAAACGTCCTCGTGCAGAGCCTGCAGCGCTGCCGCGGAGGTGGCACCCGGGGGTGGCACCTGGGGGCAGGGGTGAGATGGGGAGAGGGCTGGGGGCAGCTCAGAGCTGAGGGGTTGCAGAGAGCCTCTGAGTCAGCCTGAAGTGGGGCGTAGACTGTTTGGGGGTGCAGGATGCTGCAGGAAGCAGAGCTCGGTTTGGGTGCCGGTGGGGGCGGCACTGGGGCGGCCGCGGTTGCGGGAGCTCCTCCCGCTTTCGCTTTCGATTTTGTTTCTGCCTGATCGGATCTCCGGGACGGAGTTGTCTTTGGCCGCTGCGGATCCGGCAGGCACCGGGGATAGGGGGGAAAAGGTCCGGAGAGGGGTCGCGGGCAGCGCGCCTCGGTCCGTCTTTGCGCCGCTTGGTTGTCCGCGGCCCCGCGAGTGTCTGTAGCGCTGGGCTCCAGCAGACACTCCCCGAGTTTCGTTTCCCGGGAGCGGCTCTGGGAGCGACGGCGGCGGCGGCGGCGACGACCGATGGAGCTCCGCGGCTACCAACGGGAGGCGGCGGCCCCGGCCCTGCGCGGCCGCAACTGCATCGTCTGGCTGCCCACGGGCGCCGGCAAGACCCGCGTGGCTGCCCACGTCTGCTGGCAGCACCTGCAGAGCCGCAGCGGGGCCAAGGTGGCCTTCCTGGTCAACAAGGTGCCCCCTGAACTCTGTCCTCAGCCCCTGGCTGTGGGCTCCCCAGTGGTGGTCATGGGTGGGAGTGGCTGGAACTGAGCAGTGGTCTCGGGGTGCAGGTGCACTTGGTGGACCAACACGCGGAGAAGGAGTTCCGTGAGCTGCAGAAGGACTTCAAGGTAGCGACGGTGAGCGGGGAGAGCAGCCAGAAGACCTTCTTTGCCGACGTGGTGAAGCAGAGCGACGTAGTCATCTGCACGGCGCAGATCCTTCAGAATGCCCTGGCCAGCGACAAGGAGGACACACACGTGGAGCTGGCAGGTGGGCATGAGACCCCCCAACACTGCTGTCCCCGCAGATGGGCTGGGGGGGACTGTCCTGGCTTAACTTCCCCTGCTGCCTAGTGGTTCCCGCGCAGCTTACCCCAGTGCCCTGCCCTGCCCTGCCCATGCAGAGTTCTCGCTGCTGGTGATCGATGAGTGCCACCACACGCACAAGGACGCCGTCTACAACAAGATCATGCTCGGCTTCCTCCAGCGCAAGCTCAGTGGGCAGCAAGACCTGCCTCAGATCTTGGGCCTGACGGCTTCCCCTGGCACTGGGGGGGCAACCACCCTCGAGAGGGCCGTAGAGCATATCCTGCAGGTGGGTCTTGTGCTGATGATGCAATAGCACTGGTGTCTTGGGGTGTAGTGGGGTGTCCCTTGGGGGTGGGGTTTGATAACCTCATGTGTGGGCATTGAACAGCCCTGGGCAGGCATCCCCAACCTTGCCAGAATGCCAATGAGCACCAAGTGCTGTGTGACTGCCTGGCTCAGGGCTGCAAGCAGGTCTTGTCCTCTCAGATTTGTGCCAACCTGGACACTGAGGAGATCTCATCGGTGCGGGAGGAGGTGCAGCAGCTGCAGAGCCAAGTCCCCCAGCCCAGGAAGCAGCACAACCTGTGCCAGGAGAGAGTGCAGGTAAGGGGTGACCAGTTGGTGCCACCCAGCCACTTGCTGGATGGAAGATGGGACTGTCAGCCCTGCTAGGCTGGGGGGTGTGTCCCTCCATTCCTTCACTCAGGACAGTGACAGGAACAAACTGACCTAGAGCTTTGGTTCAGGAAGTCTCACAACCATCTGGGTCCTGTGTGTGGGTCCTGGGCTGTCCCTCTGAGGCTACCTAGAGTAATGTCCCTGGTCTCTCAGGCCCTGAGCCCTTCTCTGCTCCCAGGATCCCTTTGGTGAGCAGCTGAAGAAGATGATGGAGCAGATCCAGCAGTACATGGAGCTGCCTGGCCTGCCGCAGGACTTCGGCACCCAGGATTACGAGCAGCGCGTCATAGAGCTGGAGAAGACAGGTGAGGAGGTGGCAGGATGGGCATGTTGGGGCACAGGGAGCAGCCGTGAGGCTGGGATGTGGCATATCCTGGCTGTGACAGCTCCGTGCCCTGTGCCCTGGCAGCGGCAGAGACGTTCTGCCGCAGGACGCGGGTGTGTGCCCTGCACCTGCGCAAGTACAACGACGCACTGCTGGTCAACGACACCGTGCGCATGCTCGATGCCTTCCAGTACCTCCAGCAGTTCTATGCTGACAAGGAGGACACCCAGGACCCCACTGAACGCTTCCTTACTGCCACATTTGAGGGTAACGGAGGGGCCAGGAGGGAGTTAGTGCTGGCTGCTTTGGGGGCCTGAGGAACACCCCTGACACTCTGCTCACTTTGCACAGAGAACAGGGCAAGCCTGCAGGCGCTTGCCGGGGACCAGCGCTATGAGAACCCCAGACTGAGCAAGCTGGAGGAGATCCTGCGGGAGCACTTCCAGCCCCATGGCACCTCTCGTGGCATTGTCTTCACCAAGACACGGCAGAACGCCCACAGCCTGCTCAGCTGGCTGCAGGACACAGCTGCGCTCCGCGGGCAGCACATCAGGGCTGCTGTCCTCACTGGCGCCGGCCACAGTAACCAGACCAAGCCCATGACACAGGTGAGAAGGAGCTGGACCAAGCCCTTCTGCAGACTTTGTGGGTGCTGGGGGTGGTGCTGTGGGCTTGGAGCCCTGCACAGCTGCTGAAGCATCTCCTCCTCTGCCCCCAGAATGACCAGCAGGACATCATCAGACGGTTCCGTGAGGGAGCTCTCAACTTGCTCTTCTCTACCAGCGTGGCCGAGGAGGGCTTGGATATCCCCGAGTGCAACATTGTGGTCCGCTACGGGCTGATGACCAACGAGATTGCCATGATGCAGGTAGCTGCCTGGCCCTGGGTGGGGCAGGAGTGGGGAGCAGCCTGCTGGATGGGACATGGAAGTTCTGACATCATACACCTGCTGCTGACTCCCTGCACATGAGCTCAGGTCCTGGTAGAGCATCTCAGCTGACCACTGTGTTTGGCCCTTCTGCTGCAGGCCCGGGGCCGTGCCCGTGCCGAGAACAGCATCTACTCTGTCGTTGCCAAAACCAACAGCAGAGAAGTGTCTCGTGAGCAACTTAATGAGAAGCTAGTGGAGCTCATGGAGAGGGCAATCAGTGTGGTGCAGGCCATGCCCAAGCAGGAGTATTGCCTCAAGGTGAGCCCTAAGCACCACACAGGTCAGGCAGCTCCTGCCCACATCTACTGCTTGGGCACAACCACCTGTGCCCTGCTTTTGACTGCCTGCTCTCCTTTTGGAACAGCACTGGCTCCTGGGAGGGAGTAGCATCAGGTGATGTGGGGCAAAGTAGACCTACTCTGCCCTGTCCATCCTGCTGTGCCCATCCTTCTGTGTCCATTCTGCTATGCCCACGCTGCCCTATCCATCCTGTCCTGTCCATCTGACTGCCCATCCAGTTCTTCCCACCCTGTTGTGTTGCTCATGCTTTCTTGGCACAATGCATCTCTCCCCAGCCGTGTGTGCTTGTAGCCCTCTGCTGACCCTGTCCTGCCCCATCCCACATCCCCCTTGCTGTTGCAGATCAGGAAGCTGCAGGAGATGGCTGTTGCCAGCTGGCTGATGAAGGAGGCCAGGATCAGCGAGAGGCGGCAGCTGCACGACCCCAGCACCGTTCGTCTCTACTGCATCAGCTGCAGTGTGGCTGTGTGCCGTGGCAGCGACATCCGCACCGTGGAGGGCATACACCACATCAACATCAACCCCAGCTTCAGGTAGGAGCTGGGCAGGGCTGAGCCGCCAGAGCCTGGCTGGCAGGTGTCACTTGCACAAGGACAGGCAGGGGGTGGCAGCAGCCTGCTGCCAGCTCCTTCCTGGGGGCATGAGTCCATGGAGGCTGTGGGGGCTTTGTGGGACTGTGATGCCCTGGGACTTTCGTCCTCAGAGTGTCTCTTGGCCCCTTCCTGCAGGCTTTGTTACAGAGTTTCCTCAGGGAAAATGCACTTCCAGAGGATTTTCAAGGACTGGGAGCCAGGCTGCCGCATCGCATGCAGCCAGTGCAGCCAGGTGAGTGTGGTGATGACAGCACTCCCGAGGCTCCAGCCCAGTGAGCCCTGGAGGGGCAGGAGAGGCTGTGCCTTGTCCCAGCTCCTGGCTGAGGAGCTGTGTCCCTTTCAGCCTGTACTGCTGTGATTGAGCACATGCAGGACGTGGGCACAGGCAGCTGTCCCCAGAGGTAGATGTACCCTGGAAGCAAGGAGCTACCTCCTTTGCTGGTGTGTGGCCAGGGACGCTGTGTGACTGTCCCCTCCCTGCCCACACAGGACTGGGGGTTGGAGATGATCTACCGACAGGTGAAGTTGCCCATCCTCTGCATCAAGAACTTCGTGGTGGAGACACCAGCTGAGAAGAGGAGGTACAAGAAGTGGAGCACTGTGACCTTCCCCATCGAGGAGTTTGACTACACTGAGTACTGCTGCAGCACCAACAGCCTCAGCTTCTAGTGCCAGCTCTGCTCCAAGGAGGACTCTTTCCAGGACACCTCCCTTGGGCAGTGGGACCCTTCCCATAACTATTGGCATGGGACCTTCCATCCAGGCCTGTGCAGAGTTAGCCGCAGCTCGCTCCTCTTCCTTGCTCTACTGATCCACTAAAGGACATCCCTTGCTAGAGCCTGTGACTGCAGGAGGCTTTGCTGTGCCCATGCACAGGACAAGACATAGAGAAGACAACACTGAACCCTTCCCTGCCCACTGCCTGCTGCCTTCCCCTCCTGCCTCCCAGAACTGCTGGGCCTGAGGGGCTGTCTGCAACCCTGCCAGGTGAGCCAACCCTTCCACAAGGGCCCAGGATGGATGTGGTCCTGTGCTCTGGCAGCTCCTGATCTGCTTCCTGTGGCTCTCCATTAAAGAGCTGTCTGTGAACTGGGACAGGGGAAGCGGTGCTGGTTTCTCTTGGTGAGAGCTCACTGTACAGGGCAGTTGATGCAGGGTGGCACTTGCACCAAAGCCAGAGCACCCCACTGGTTGCTGGAGAGCCAGATCCCACCACGCTGGCACTGCAGGTGTCCCCAGTGCCTGGGGTCTCGTGTGGGGCTGCCACAGTCCTACCCCTTCTCACAAACACAGTGGGTCAGGTGTCCCAAGGAACAAGTTACAGGACACGAGGAAACAACCTTAAGTTACCTGAGGGGAGGTTGAGGTTGGAAGGGGAGAGCAAATTCTTCCCCTTGACGACTGCCCAGGCCTGGCCCAGACTGCCCAGGGCAGGGGTGGAGTCCCCATCCTTAGAGGAATTTCAAAGCCCTGGAGACGTGGTGCTGAGGATGTGGTTTGGTATTGGCCTGGCACTGCTGGCTCAGTGGTTGGGCTCAATGAGTTCGAAGGTCTTTTCCATCCAAAGCAATTCCATGGTTCCATGATTCTGTGTCCTGAGCAGCCCACTCCATCCACCCGAGACCTTCCTGGTGCCCGGGACGAGACGCGGCGCTGGCGGCAGGACCCGTGGCTGGCCCGGGGCTTCGGTACCGGGACTCCTGAGTCCCCGCCACACCGCTCTCTGCCGCCGCTAGAGGGAAGCCCCGGCCCGGCCCGGCCGTGGGACGGTGCCCTGGGAGCTGCAGGTGAGGTCCGGGGCGCGCCGGGGGATGCTCAGACGGAGTCCGGGGACTCACACCCACAGCTCCCTCCTGCCCCGTTGGGCGGCGGGGCCGGTGTCTGTCAGTGCTCCCGGCCCGCCAAGCCAGAGGGGCGGCTTTTGGCTGGGCACCGGAGTGATCCCTTTCACAAACTCAGCCGCTTGCTGGGCAGCTCCTCCGGAGGAAGATGCCGAGCACCGCGACCACCGGCGCTCCGTCGGTGTCCCCAGCGAGGATGGGGCGGGAGCAGGAGAGGCAGCGCTGTACCGGGCTGGGGCCGTGGCCCAGTTTCAGGTGGAGTTTGCCCGGGGGAGAGGTGAATCCAGCTACTGTTGGTCGGAATCTGGGTAACGGGGCCACCAGAGTTATTTGCAGCTCCAGGAGAGGCTGGGCTGGCCTCTCGCACCCTTTCCCAGGCAGGACCTCTCCTGCAGGGGCCCCACAGTGCTGTGCTGGGCTTAAGCTGCCCTGGTTTGGGCTCGGAGAATCCAGGCTGAGTTCATCTGAGGGGTGCCTGCAGCACAGGCTGGTACCACCTTATCAATCCAGACCCAGCTGGATGCCCACATTGCCCCAAACCAGAATTTCTGCAGCATTATCCAAACCTGCCCACTTGTGAAGAGATTCTCCTGAACCCATTGGGATGCAGGGCCAGGACAGCATTACCCTGTGGGGCTCTGTGGGTTTTGCAGGTGGGTCAGCACCCAGGCCCTGCTCGTTCCTCCCTGTGCATCTCTGCTCAGCAGCCTCTTCTGGCTTCTCCTTCCCAGGGGCTTGGTCACCTTGGGCCTGGTGACAGGGAACAGCTGAGCTGCAGCAATTGCTGCAGCAACCTTGACCAGCGTCCTTCAGAGCTGGCCTCACGTGGCCAAGTCCTCGGGCTGCCTGTGGCTGGGCTGGTCCCTGTGAGGGTGTGGGGACAGGTCTCCCTGTGCCCCCCATGTTAATCCACCCTGACTGTCACTGCACCACTCGGCCTGGGACAGGGCTGTGGCTGCTCCCCTCTGATCAGCCATTCAGGTCACTGCAGCATCGATCAGATCTGGGCTGTGCTGATAAAGCAGCTCTGGAGCCACAGGGACTCAGGAGGCTGAAGGAATGTGTCTGACCAGGTCTGTGTGTTGTGGGGCTGCCTGAACCTGGCCCCAGCCCTAGCCCCTTCCCAGCTCTTGTTGAGCACTGGCAATATGCTTTGTACCACACACCCTCCCACCATGGGTCAGACCCCTCTGCTCCCCCCAGTCTTCATCCAACCAGGGCCAGAGCCCTCTGAGGGGGCTGCACTCTGCCCTGCACCACTCTGCTGCCTCCTCCCTGAGCACAGTGTGGCCATGCCTTCGTGGTGATTGACAGACATCCCCTGTGCTGCTTGTCCTGTTCTTACACCAGCCTGAGGTACTCACTGCTCCAGTGGCCTCCAATAGCTGGGCATTAGAGAGGGCAGCTGGAAGAGTCCCTGGGTGCTGACACATTCCTGTCGATAACCTCAGGATTTGAGTCTGGCTTGGAGCTTCTTTGCTTATCTCAGTTCCCTGAAGCACTTCTGCTCCCAGCCACCACAGTGCCCTGCCAGCAGACACAGGCACTATTAGCCCCGCAGCAAACCCCTGCAGCAGCAGCAACTTGTGCTGGCAAAAGTGTGGTGAAGATGTTTTGCAGTGGTTTGGGGTTTTTTGGTTTGGTTGGGGGTTTTTTGTTTGTTTGTTTTGGTTTTTTTTTGCAAGGTACCAGGCCACAGCTTGGCATAGGGATGGGCACAGCCCTGGGAACACTCACACCCTCCTTCCCCAGCACCCCTCATGCCTCTGGCATCCATCTGTGCTCACAGACCAGAGCAAGGGCAACACAGCCATTATTTTTGTACAGCCCATTTCATTTATCGTCAGAGCGTCTGAAAGCAGCAATTCACCTTTCAGTGCCCCAGCTGGAAAAGCTTTGTCTGTTCTCTGCTTGGCAGAGCCTCAGATTGGCCCTTTCCTGGGGCTGGGTGTTTAGCAGAGACTTAGAGCTCAATCTGTTTAGCTTAACGAAAAGTAGCCTGAGATGTGACTTGATTACAGTCTGCAGGCACCTTCCCAGGGAGAAAACTGCCAGGTATCAAAAGGCTCTTTAGCTGAGCTGGGGGAGGAATAACGAGGGCTGAGGGCTTGGAGGTAAAGTCAGGCAAATTGGAACTGAGCATCAGGCCCCCACTGCAGTGAGGACAGTACAGAGTAGCTGGAGCAGAAGCCTTGGCACCTTCCCTGAAGTGATACTCTGGTGGCACCACAGATGCCTGGGCCAGGAATCCTAAGCTGGGACCTTAAAGGAGGTTGGAGGTAGGGGGTGGTCTCTTTTTCCTAGTCTCAGGTGATAGAAGGAGAGGAAATGGCCTGGAATTGTGCCAGGTGAGGTTTAGGTTGGACACAAGGAACAATTTCTGTACAGCAGAAATGGTCAGGGACTGGAACAGGCTGCCCAGGGAGGTGATGGAGTCCCCATCCCTGGAGGTGTTCAAAACCTGTGTGGATATGGCACTTGGGCACACGGTTTAGTGGTGGTGGTGGTGTTGGGCTGAAGGTCAAACTCAATGATCTTGGATGTCTCTGCCAGCAGAATCAATTCTGTGGCTCTATAGAGCTGTCCCACCTCTGTGCCTCTGGCCCCATGCAGACACAGGTTTGGGCTGTGTGCAGTTCTGGAGCCCTCAGCACAGGAAGGACATGGAAGTGTTGGAACAGGTCCAGAGGAGGCCACAAAGATACTCAGAGGGCTGGAGCAGCTCTGCTGTGAGGACAGGCTGAGAGAGTTGGGGCTCTGCAACCTGGAGAGGAGAAGGCTTTGGGGAGACCTGATAGTAGCCTTTGAAGGGGGCCTCCAGGAAGGCTGGGGAGGGACTATTGACAAGGGCTTGCAACGACAGGACAAGGGGCAATGGGTTTGAACTGGCAGAGGGGAGATTTAGACTGGATGTTAGGAGGAAGTTGTTTGCAGTGAGGGTGGTGAGGCACTGGCACAGGTTGCCCAGGGAGGTTGTGGCTGCTCCCTCCCTGGAGGTGTTCAAGGCCAGGTTGCATGAGGCCTTGAGTGACCTGTGCTAGTGGGAGGTGTCCTTGCCTATGGCAGGGGTTTGGAACTGGATGATCCTTGAGGTCCTTTCCAACCTTCCCATTCTATGATTCTATGGGCAGCAGCAGGATGGGTCCTGTGGCATTGTGGGCAGGTGGAACAGGAACCAAAATTTGCTTCCCAGGCACATCTGAGACTTTCTGCCATGCAGGGTCTCTGCTAGAGCCCCTGAGCACATCAGGCCCCTGAGGTGACTTTTCCTGGGTCACCTGGAGCCTTCCTCTCTATACCAGGGGAAATTCCAGCTGAGAACTGCTCATCTTGGAGGCACTCGATCCTGAAACCCAACAGCTCTTTCTCCTGCACTACCAGGAGCATGTGGGAGCCCACACAGCACACAGGGACCCCCTAGGTCCTGCTGTGCTCCAGCGGCCCCATGGCCTGCGGCTGCTTTCTGCTGCTTCCTGACAGGAGTTAATGCCAGCGTTAGCATGCCAGGCTGCCACGGGATTAAACAAGGGGATTAGCATCAAACAATTTCTCTCCCACCCTGAGCAGGGAGGCAGGAAATAAAACCACTGCAGTTTTATTCTGCTTAGGCTAAAAAAGCTGCCTGGCATGTGGCTGGGTAATGCCAGCTGTGTCAGTGGCACAGGAGGCACGTGCCCAGGGCACTGTGGATCCCTGCTGGCACTATGACAGGGATGTTGAGACCAAAGGTTATGAAAGGTGTCCCTGGTGGATGGCACTCCTATAATCGTTGCAGCCTGCAATGGGGATCATCAGGTGCCCCTGAGGAGGGCACAGAAGCTGGGGCTGGAGAGAGGCAGGCTCCCAGCCCCCAGCAGCATCCCACAACTTTCCTCTCTGCCAGCCTGGGCTCAGCTGTGGATGGCAGAGGATGGAGCAGCGTTGTAGGTGGGAAGCAAATCTGCCTTCCCAGCAGCTCCCAGGTGCCAGAGCCAGGGGACGGTGACGCAGCTCTGCTCTGCTGGCCGCGGTGCTGCAGCCTTGGCAGCTCTCATCCCGAGCTTCCTCCCCACCTATGATCACAGGACTCGCTGCTGGCACTGGGGCACGGCGCTGCCCTCGCAGCACTTTGTAAAAGATAAAATAAACCCGGGGTGTGTTTGAGGAAAGCATCTGGCACAGCTCTGGCTGGGCAGGGGCAGAGCAACCAGCCTGGTGCTCGGGCAAAGCACCGCGGGGCAGTACCCAGCCCCACATACCCAGGACCTCTCCAGCACAAATCTCCTCGTCCCTGGAGGCTGCTCAGCCTTTCATCTGAGTAGCGTTCCCAGGGGGGGAGTTCTTCCCGAGGAGGATTTGCTGCCTGCCTTCTCCTCCAGCCATGGCTGCCTGCTTCTTCCCCCTGGAGACAGGGCCTGGTGACCCCAAGGGCTGCTCCCTGGCACCTGCCCTGCTGTGCCACAGCCCTGGGACCAGACCACCTTACTGAAGAGGCTCCCATTTCTCTCCAGCCTGTCTGTGCATGCTGCTTTTGGGGAACCTCATAGGAAACTCCTTGCCCTGAGACCAGTCAATTGGCTGAAACCAGTCCTGGGCAGGCACCACTACATGGGCAGACACTGCCCCACAAATGCCCACCTTACTTTTCTAGGAAACCAGGCTAAAAATACTGCCATGAAGACTGGGCAGACCCTCAGCTACTGGAAGCCTAAGTGATTTACAGCCTGGAGCCCGTGCAGCCCCTGGGGCTGTGCCTGGGCACTGACAATCCCAGCACGTGGCACCCAGGGCCCAGGCCAGGGCATGCTTCCATCAGGCAGAGGAGCAGGGAGGCTGTGGGTGCCCCCTTCTCCAGCTCTGCCAGGCTTTTGCCTCTCTTGTCTTGCCATTTTTTAGGTGACTGCATCTGAGCCATGCACTGTAGGGGTGTGGAGAGGGGAATGGGGTGCAGCATGATGGGGAGGAGAGCCAGGGGCAGCTCGATGTGTGCCAGCAGAGCCCAGAGCCTGCAGGGACCCATGGCACAAACTGCAGTGTCGGAAAATTCCCCAGCAGAATTTCATGCGCTAAATCTCAGGGCTGAGATTCTGCTGAGGCCTGGCTCTGTAATTGGATCTGTCAGGAACCTGTCACACTTAATGTGCAGCTGCCAACGTGCCAGGCACTTCCTTGCCATTCTCTGCACCTGGTGCCAGCTCTGCCCCTCCAAAGAGCCTTTTCCTGGTGCCCACTCCCCCAGCCCACCACAGAACAGCCCCACTGCTGGCGTCCAGCCTGGTGCTGGGAATGGCTGTGATGGGAGTGCTGCTCATCCCACCCATTCCAGACCCAAGTCCCTGGCATTGCACCTGCTGAGACCTCTCCCTCCATGGGGAGCACCAGGCTGGGAACACCCAGTGCCCTGTCCCACACTGGTGCTGCCAGCTGCAGTTGTGGGTTCCTGTATGAAAAGCAGGAGGTTTTGCACCCAAAGAAAAGTTCAGGTTGGATATTAAGAAGAATTTCCTTACTGCAGGAGTGGTAAGGGATTGGAACAGGCTGCCCAGAGAGGTGGTGGAGTCAGCATCCCTGCAGGGTTTCAAAATCCATGTGGCACTTGAGGCCATGGTTTGATGGCTATGGAGGCATTGGGTGGCAGGTTGGACTGGATGACCTTAGAGGGCTTTTCCAACCTCGATGGTTCTATGCTTCAAAGCACATGGGAAGTGCTGTCACTGGCTGCTTCTGGCCCCTCAGACCTCCCTGTCTCATGCACTGCCTGGCTGCTGTGGCTTGGCTTAGCTGGGTCTTGCCTGGGGATTTGTTTCCCTCGCATGATTTCTCTGCTGGGACTCACACCAGGGCATGGTGGGGCAGTGTCAGCATAAGCAAGCAAGAAGCTGCTTTTTCTTCCTGTCCCATGCAGGACCAAGTGCATGTTTGTGGAAGTTCTTCAGGGCAGTTTATCCTCCCCAGTGTGTTGCAGAGTCCCTTGGACAGACTGGGCTGTGCCTCCCACTCACCCACAAATCCCCCAGGGCTGGGCTGGGCTGTTTGGGGCTTCTGAGGAAAACAGCCAGGGGGTCCCAGCAGTTCCTCTTCCTCTGTGCTGCAGGGACAGGGGAAATCTATCTTCCTGGGATTTCACAGCTGGAGGAAGGATCCAGCTCACATCTGAACTTCCAGCTCTGGGAGCAGGGTGGCACATTTTCCCCCAGGGTGACTCAGTTCCACTCCCTGCTGCCAGGGAAGGTGGTGTTGGTGAGGCAAAGCATGGGAACCCAACAGCCTGCAGCTGCCAAGGAGAAGGATAAGTGTGCCCGGTGTGGTCCTCACCTGAGTGAGCAAAGCCTTCACCCAGGCTTTGATTAGAGGCTGCCAAACAGATTATCTTTGATTCTTTATTTTCACTCCCTTCATTTGTCCCTTGGAGGGGAAGGTTGCTCTGGTACTTATTAGTCACAAAGCCCTAACCCTGTGCTGCTGCGTTCTGCTATCTGAGAAATGAATTATTAATGGTGCATGAAACAGAGACTGGGAAGGGGCCCTGGGACACTGATAATCAGGAGCTAATTGAGGAAGAAATGAGATACTGCTCCCCTTGCAGAACAAGGACTGTGCGGTGCTGGGTACCGAAGGTGACCCTACTGCAGCTCCTGGCCCAACTGTGCCAGGCTATGCCAGCCCAACCCTCACTGGTGGCTCATGTGGGCATGGTCTGGCCTGGCTGGGATGTTATCCTTTGGCTGGGATGCTCTGGCCTGGCTGGGATGCTCTCCTTTGGCTGGGATGCTCTGCTCTCCAGGATGCTTTGCCCTTGTCCCACCGTGGCACTGACTGCTCAGGATGCTGGATCTTACCTAGACCTCAGCTGAGCGTCTGCACAAGTGACTAGAAGATGAAGGATTTCAGCTGCCTTTTATTTATTCTTTTATTGTTTTTCTCTACTGCTTTGAGCTACAGACCTGTCAAACTTGTCCTCTTCCACCCTGGCAGCATTAAAGCATTAAGACAGTCCCCTTTTAGTCTGGAGCCAAACACCAAACCTGTGTGAGCTGTGAAACCTCCCGCAGCAGCCTGGGCCAGGCTGTGAGCTGTGCTGTGGCATGGTGACATCTCCTCACTGCTGGGGAACACTGAACCATTCTGCACAACGAGAGTGGAGAGACACTGGCACAGGTTGTCCAGGGATGTTATTGGAGTCCCCATCCCTGGAGACATTCAAGATCAGACTCCATGTGGCCCTGGGCAGCCTGCTCTAGCTGGAGGCGTCCCTGATCTCTGCAGGACCTTTGAGGGTCCCTTCCAACTCGATGCGATCTGTGACTCCGTGAGTCTGTGACGGCTGGGAGGGCACGGAGGGGCAGGACAGGGTGTGGCAGGGCAGAGGAGACCAACCTGTCTCACTGCCCTCCCAGCCCCACTCCCTGCCAGCTCCAGCAGGGGCTCCCCACTCCGGTTGGGCTCCGCCGTCAGGCAGGAGCAGCGCAGCTCCTCCCGGCTCCTCGCATCAATATTGATGCCTTGCTGCGGCGCTCAGCTAAATATAAACTTTATCTGGAATTTCATTTAAACATTAAGTGTAGATAATTTATTTATAATTAATGTAGACATCAAGTCCCGTCTCTGGAATGCCTCTGAGCTTTCAGTTATAATTGGGAGGTGAGACAGAAGCTAGAGGCTGGGGCCTCTTATCAGTTTCTTTTTAATTTTCCTCCTGCAGCAGAGGAAGCTGCTGCAGTTCATCTCTCATTAGGAGGATGCACAACACCCCCCCCCACCTCCCCCACCCCCAAAAGAGCAGTTTTACAGGGACTGTGGAACATACCCATCCTCATTCCACTCCTCACATGTGATAGTGTTGCCAGGGCTCAGAGCTCCCCCTTCAAAAGATACCATTGCAAATTACCACCCCCCCTTTGCTAGACACTCAAATGCCCTCACCCTGCAGGGCACTCCTTATCTTCCTGCTCTAGGTTTTAATTAAAAGTTACAATGGGAAGGAAGAAAGAAGATTGCCAGAAACACAGAGACATCCCCTGCTAACCATGGTGCTACCTCTTGCTCAGGCCACACAGGAGCTGATGCCACAGCCAAGAAATGATGCCCAGCACTGGCACACGGTCAGGGATGGACAATGACAGAGGACTGGGGCCATGGGGAGTGGTTTCCAGATGCTGGTGTGGAGGGTCCCTCATTGCTCCTGCACCTCTGAGGGGTGTCCCTTGTTACTCCAGTGAGGAGTTCCCTGCAACCACTCGTGCCCAAAAGGGTACTCAGCTTGCCACAAAGCCCATCTGGTGCTGCATCCAGTTGTGTTTTCACTTTAGAAACCAAGGCTTGCTGTGTCTATAGCACCCATGGGTGCAGGAGGCTGGTCTCAGGGTGATGGTGATTGGGGTGCAAACCGGGCTGCCCACACAGCCTGGCTCTGCCAGAGACAGAGTGGCACAGTTCCCAGGAACTGGGGCCAAGTCACTGCCCTTGTCATGCTGCCCTAGGGACGTGCTGGTGAAGCTGGCACTTGGTGGCAGAGGAGCAGCTGTCACCGTGGAGGCGTGGGGACAGACTCACAGACAGGTCACTGTCCCAGAGCTCTTGTCTGGTCCTTAAAAGCAACAGGAAGATGCTGCTGGCCCCACAGGTTGATCTCCGGACCACAGCCCCTGGAGAGCCGCTGGTAATGGCCCTACCCGGGGAGGAGCTGAGATTTAATTAATGAGCCACTTGCAAAGTGCTGCACAAATGGGAAAGCTCAGCCTCGTTGCAGTGCCTGCAGAACACAAACCTCTGCCCCTGGGCACCCCTGACTCCAGATGTGGTCTCACCTCAGCTTCCTTTTCTCCAGGCTGAACAACCTGCGTTCTCTCAGCTGGACCCCACACATCCTGTGCTCTAGGTGAACCCCCACACCCTGACTGTCGACTGAAACCAATCCTGCCCCATGCTGAGGCACAGGCAGGGTCTGCAGCCTTGGCACTAAGGTGGGGACATCTTCCCACGGGCCAGAGCTGCTCGCTGATGCTGTTCCATTAGCTGAGAAATCCTGCAGCCTGTCCCCAACACCTGCCCCTTCTCCTGCCTGGGAAGATGTAACTCCCTCTGATCCAGCTCCAAGACTCTATAGGCTTGTGATAAGCTTTTAATGCCCTGACAGTGCTGCTGCCAGAAAACCCCAAACCCCAGGATGGCTGTGAGCAGTTCCAGCCCCACCAGCTCACACCAGGCCCGGCAGCTGCTGGAGCAGCTTGGCAGGGCTCAGCGTGGGGCTGAGGAGCCAGAGAGGCTTCATGGGAAGTGATGCTGTGGCTGAGCCATCCACACTTCACCCTTCCTGGGATGTGGTTCCCTGGCTCAGCTCCGTGGAACAGCTGCTCCTCTGCCCACCGTCTCCCACAGCATCAGTGCCCAGGCAGGGCTCCCACCTCAGTGGGCACAGACTCAGAGGTCTTGCTGAGGACTATTTGTGGGAGCTCATCAGCCCCTTCCAGACCAGCACCGCCAGCATCCCTTTGGCATAGCAAAGTGTCACCAGCTTGGTTCTGGCTGGAATGGGCAGGGAAGCTCAGTTTGATTTTAAAAATCCCTGCATGGGGGCTTGTTAAATATCCCTCCAGGAGAGGGAAGGGTGAGAGGAATATTGCATTAGCCTGAGAGCAGTCAGAGGTTGTTGTCAGGAGGGGGAGGCCCCCAGGTCCCACAGAAGGAAGCTACTCCTCTGCGCTCCACAGTTCTGGAACGCCAGGAGATGGGTGAGAGGCCTCATCCTCGCATGCCCCCAGTTCCTGTGCCTGGAACAGAGCTGCTACAGCCCCTTCCTCATGGTGGGGTGGAAGCAGGATGAGGCTGAAAGGGTTATTGTGAACAAAACAAATTGGTGCAGGAGCTGCAGCCCTGTCTCTGCTCCTTGGAGAGGAAGGCTCCTGACAGCCAAGGTAATGCAAGGTTTGAGATCCATTAGAGTGCCTGTAATTATTTATAGGGAGGAAAAAATCCACCCAGCACTGTGCAAATCGGATGGCACAGCAAATAAATGCAGCAAACTCTGGAGAGGGACTCCTAAAACCCTGAGTAATTTACGGCTAGAGTGGTGCCAAGGCTTGGTGGTGCCACAGCACTGCCTCGGCTCCTGGAGGCCCAGCCCTGGCTCTGGTGGCAGTGAGGGAAGGGCTCTCAGCTCACCCAGTGCTGCTGGGACAGCTGCTCCTGGCCCAACACCTACAGACCTGGAAATGACTTCTGCAGAGGACCTCAGTGCCCATCTCACTGGTCATGGTTTCCACCTCTCTGTGAGCTGGAGGTACTTGAGCCTTCCCACAGCTGTGGTCCCTCCTGGGATAGGAGCAGCTTGGAGGAGCACTTGGTGTGCCCTCACTTCCAGCAACCTCCAGCCCTCTGTCAGCAACTTCATGAGGCTGCTCAGACTCCTTCACCTTGGCACCAATTCTACTTTTGAGTGGAGGCAAAGCAGGAAGCGGGAGAGAGCTGCCAGGGCTGAGGAGAGAGCCCCTGGCCAGAGATCCTGGCAGGGCCGAGCAGCTGCCCCGCGGCAGGGCTGCAAAGCCTCATTAGCGCTGGTGTGAAGTGCTTCGAGATCCTGCACCTAGCGTGCTGGAGGAGGGCAGGATGTGCTTATGTAAGTGTCTAGACAGCGCGGCCCTCGGGGCGGGCAGAAAGGCTTCCCCCTCCCTGCTCTTCTGTGCCGGCACCACCAGGCCACATGCAAAGGTGCTGGGGGCTGCCGAGCTGTTGACTGTGACGACAACGGTTCCAGGACAGCGCCAGGAGAGCTTTGGTTTTTCAGAGAATGTTGAGCCAGCTGCATGTCAGCAAAGCCACCTGGGCCTGGAGGGTCCTCACGGTCCAGCTGTGGCGACTCCAGAGCAGACAGGACCCCTCCTTCCAGCTCTGACTCATCCTGCAGGATCAGGCAGGGTGTCTAGGAGAGTGTGAGACCTCATCCTAGCGTGATGCCAGGTTCTGCACAGCAATCTTGGGCACAGCCGAGGGCTGAAGCCTCCCAGAAGCCACTTCTATCATCTCCAAGAGTCCTGGAGAGCCAGGCTGGCTGCTGCTCTCAAGATACAGGATTGGAGATCCTCATCCAGGCAGGACTAAGATTTGACCCCTCTGTGCTCTGTGGCACTGGTGCCACTGGGCATCTCTATGCCCAGAGTCAGAGTGCCTTCCTTACAGCCCCGCTGGGTCACCTTCTCTGTCTGCCCAACCACGCACCTTACTGACATCACCATCCACTCTGCGTCCCCCAGATCCCCTGGAAAGAGCCTGGGAAACAACCAGGAGTCCCCGGAGGCTGTAACAGTCCCCCAGGTGCCGCTCCGGCTCTCTGCAGCATGTCCCACCCCGGGGCATCCCATCCCGAGGGCTATGAGTACCTCCCCCGCTCAATCCCGGTCCCGATCGGCGCTGCAGGATGCGGCACCGGGATGTGATTCCCTCCTCCCACCGCGAATAGGCTCACGGCACCGGGAGGGACACACTCACACACACACCGCGGCGGCGCGCGGGCTTCCTTCATCCCCCTTTTCCTCCTCCTTCTCTTCCTCCTCCTCCTTCACCGGGAGCGCGCTCGCCCAGCCGGGAGCGAGCAGCCGGCGAGAGGATGCTGCAAACGGCGGCGGAGCCGGGCGGCTGGGCAGGTAGGGCGGGTAGGAGAGTGGGGGACGGCCTTGGCTCCCCCGGTACCCCCCAACCCCGCTGGCCGGGCTGCGGGCCCGGGAGAGTTGCTGCCGCATCAAAGTTGTGGGAGGGGGGCACAGCTGGAGTGGCAGCGCGGGGCCGGGAGGAGGGAGAGGGATGGGGGGGTGGGTGGATGGGCGGACGGACGGATGGACAGACGGACGGACGGATGGATGGATGGGTGAGTGCCCGGCTGGGGGTTGTTCTGGTTCCGTTCCCCATCCCCGCAGTGCCTGAGAACGGGCAGCAACAGCGTGCGTCAGGGCGAGGGCTGCGGGGGGGCAGCTGAGTCCCGGTCGCGCTGACCCCATCTTGGAAGGTGTTAGGGCAGGAGGAAAACTTCTTCCCAGGAACTTTGTCGAAGCCCCAGCTGCGGCCCCTGCCCTTCCCACGCCAAGTGGGATCCCCGTGGGTGATGGCCCCAGCTCGGCTCTGCCAAAGTGTCCATGCCATTGGGGTGCCCAGCCTGTGATCCCCGTGGGTGGGTGATGGGCTGGGGTCTGCCGGCAGTGCCTGGACTCAGGCAGCATTCACCAAGGTGTCTGTGGGCAGCCAGGGTGGGTGACACGACCTGGGCAGTGGGGCCGTGTCTGTGAGTGGGCAGTGGGGTTGTGCTCATGGACCACGTTGTGCTGCTCAGGGTGTTGGGGTGCACGGGGTACCCTGCACGAGCCCCAGCTCACGGGTGCCCAGCGCTCCTCACATCCCTGCTGTGCCTGAGGCGGGAGAGGTTTGAGTTGCAGTGGAGCCAAGGCTGCCTCTACGAGGGGAACTCTGCTCTTCGAGCACAGGACTTCTGCTGGAGCCTCACAAAGCTCTTTCTGTCCGCGACCTGGGCAGCGAGCGCCGTGTCCCGGAGTGGCTGCAGCCTGGGGCAGAGCCTGCCCACCCCGAGCACCCACAGCATCCGCAGCTGGAAGATCTCCTGCTCGCTCCTCAGCTTCTATCAGTCCTCGTTGCTGCTGACTTGACGCAGCTGAGGTTTGGATGAGTTGTGCTCGGGGTGGGGTAGGGCTGGAGCAAACCCCGTGGATCCTGAGAGCAGGGACGTGCCTCTGCCTGCCCTTGGCGGCGCGGCGGCAGGACTGGGGCTGCCGGTCACGCTGGATGTGCGGGTGGGAGAACAACTTCTTGCTCAGGAGCTGCACTCGCAGCTCTTCTCGGCGCATGGAGCTGCTTTTTATTTTCAGAGCAACGTTTCAAAGTGCTCCTTAGAGAGAGGAGATGACTCTGGGTGAAGGTAAGGGGTCCAGAACGTGGCTTTGCGCTCCTGGGTAGGTTCATTCACTGCTGCGAGAAGGTCAGCGCAGCTCCGTTGCCACCTTTCTGCTCGAGATGCCTGGTCCTGGGCGGGGGGGCTGGTTGTGTCCGTGGCGCCAGCCGCCAGCACCCTCTACCCAGAGTGGAGCGTGGCAGCTTTGGTGAAGATGGGAGGCAGGAGCTGGCCCTGCGCTGCTCAGCGCTGCGCAAAACCCGTCCTGGTCTGCGTGGTTCCCCGGGGTGTCTGCGCCGAGCCGAGCGCTCTGTGAGCTGCTGTGTCTGCATGTGGGGCACGCTGCCCGAAATAGCATCAAGGGGCAGTGCCGCGGTGCGTGACAGGCCGCCGATAAATGAGGCTCTGTCCCTGCTGCCAGCCTGGCCAGGAGTTCCTGCCGACAGCACAAGTCGCATCCACCAGCGTTGACTTTTTGAGGCTTTCAAGTGGCTGCAGGTGTGTGCCAGTGGAGCAGCCAGCCAGGGCCAGCTTCTCTGGGGGATGTTTGTCCCTTTGGCTGAGATGGCTCCACGGGGGTGGCAGGAACCGTGGTGGTCCCTCGCGGGCTGCTGGCGTGAGCCTGATGCTGAGAAACTGCTGCCATGAACAGAGATCAGAGTCGGGCTGAGGTTAAGAGTGCCAGGGGGGTTCTTGTTGTGCAGTCTGCCACGTGTGGCAAACCCAGACTGGCACAATCTGGGCTGTGGCTCCGGGGGTGTGAATGTGCAGAGCTTTACTCACAGGTCTCGGTGATGTCACACCGAGCTGTGACCTCCTGCTGTGTGTCTTGTGCAGGAGTGTCCCTGAGGTCAGGCACTGTGCTCAGCTTGGGCTCTGGGGTGGGCTCTGGAGTGGGCTACTCTGGCTGCTCCAGAGGCATTTGGCTCTGATGGAGCAGGCAAGCCACTGGTAGGGATGGACTGGGAGGTTGGTGGAATAGTCCTGAGAATGAGGAGTATCTGCTGGTAGTTCACTGGCCTCAGGACCTTGTTCCCATCATTGGACTACACAGGGACACACATCCTGGCTCAGAGGTGCTGAGTCTGTTCCTGCTAGCCAGAAAGGATTCAAATACCACAGAACCCGAGGACCAAAAGCAGCTGCATGGCAGCGTCGCACCCAAACCCACAAGGTGCTCCCCTCTGGGCTGGGCTTTGAGCCTGGTTCCCTCCTAGTGCCAACCATTTGTGGCTGGTGTTAGTTGCCTGGCATTACCCAGCCATCATGGCACAGGATGAGGCTCCATCAATGTGCCAGCAGGGATGGGGATGAGGACAGGGGCTTGGGTTGTGTTGTTTTTAACCCACCCCTTTTCCCCTCAGTGCAAACAGCCCTGGGGGGCTGCCAGGGCTCTGGGCCCTCCACACAGCACAAAGCTGTGCTGGCAGGAAATGAGAACGATCCTGAGCTGTAATTTTCCCTGACCTAATTATGGAAATTTTTTAATTAGTTGATAAGAAAGATCACTTGGAAATTGCAAGGGAAACATTTTGAGGTTAAGTTCTAATCCCTGCCTGGGTCTGCTTGAAGAAGGGAACTGCTCTGGCTGTGCCAACCTCTGCAAGGTATGACAGCCACAGTCCCCAGGGTGCCGTGGGCAGGATGGGTGCCAGGGGGCCAAGGAGACCTGGCACACCCTATGGAGAGGTGCTGGGCTCTTTTAGCCAGCAGGTTTGATCGTGGAGGCATGAAACCAGCCTGGACTTGGCTTGGCTTGGCTTTGAGGCTGGGCTGTGTCACACTGCTTGGGCTCAGCTGCTGACCTCCACTTGGCATGGCTGTGGGAGTGAACATCTTTTGCCAGTGTGCTCCATGGCTGTCACTGCCAGCTCATGCCCCATCCTGCTCCAGGCACTCTCTGCTCCATCCCAATGGATGCCCCACACCAGGTTGGTTTTCTCTGTTCCCAGAGCAAGGGGACCCAGTGGTCCAATGGGAGGTATCATGGCACAAGTTTTGGTGCCATGGTCCAGCCCCCAGCCCTGCTCTGTGTGGGTGCCCCTTCTGCTCCCAGCCCAACGCATTGTACCTCCAAGGACATGGGAGTCACTCAATGTCAGCAGGTCAAGGAGCCCTGGACAGGGCAGAGCTTGATAACTGAGAGCTTTTCACTCTGGCACAGAGCTCTCCCAACTCCTCCACCCATGAGCAAGACTCTGCCTCAGACCCACCAGGCAAGGGATGAGCTGGGGTATCTCAGAGTGATCCTGGCAGATGCAGCTCCATGGGGCAGATGCCACCACCTGACAGGGCCTTGCCCAGCATCTTACTTCCAGTTTGGGTATTTCTGGTTCTTCCTCCATGTCAGGAGGAGAGGAAGAGGAGCCTGTCCTATGTGGGGTGGGTTGTGCTGGTGTGAGATCAGAGGCTGCTTCTCACCTTCCTTTCACCTCCCAGTTCATTAAGGCCTCTCCTGCCTATGAGCTGGGAAAGGTCCTGCAGCCCACTGCAGCAGGGAGCAGCAGGTCAGGTCTTTGTAGAGCTGCCTGGCAAAGGCCCAGGAGCTTTTTGGGATTATTTGGTTCCTTTATCTGCTGGAGCAGGAGAGCCCTGTGCTAGCTCCAGTGCCCAGGCATGGGGTCACAGCTCTGCACACAGATGTTCCTCAGTGGCTCTGGCCAAGCAGCTCCCCACAGGCAATTCCTGGCACCTGGTGCTGCTCAAAGCTTTGGCATTTGGTGCCCACATAATTCCACATCAGTAGCTCAGGGTGACCCTGAGCAGGAACTCCTGGGCAGGGAGCTTCAGCAGGAGAGCCCAGCATGAGGTGGAAAAGCAGTGACAGGCTCCATGCTACTCTCTCACCAAGCACCCCTGGGCTTGCCTCTTCTGCTCTGTGAGTCACAGAGGTCTCAGGCAGGAGACTGGAGGCTGACAATTAATATTCTTAAGCCCAAGAACCCCGCTCTGGGATGGGCATCTGAGCTGTCCTGGAGGCTGTGATGTCCTGTCCATGCTGAGGCAATGCCAGGCCCTGTCCAGAACTGTGCCAGGACTAGCCCAGCCCAAGCTGCTGCTCACCACTGGAGCCAGTTTGACCAGTGAGAGATCTCATCCCCAGTGGGATCTAACCCACCTCTGAAGGGGAACTGGTTCTGAAGGACCTTTCCAGCTTCTCTTCCTCAGGCCAAGCCTGGTGGAGGAGAGGCTGACGGGGCCTGGAATGGAGCTGGGCAGGGGAAACTTCCTGTCACATTCCCTGGGAGCAAAGCAGAACTGCCAGGAGCCTCACACCTGTCACTGTGCCCTCCTGGTGCCCCCCAGCCTCCTGGCGGTTGTGGTTTATTGGGAAGAGAATCAACTACAGCCCAGGTGGGGCTGGTCTGGGGGGTGGGAGTTTGAAGTGTCACTTTTCCTGTCGCTGTTTGTCATCCTCTCCCTCTCTCTGCCCTCGTCCTCCTGGGGCAGCTGTGGTGTTGGTGCTGCTGAGGCCCTGCTGGAGGCACTGATGGATGCCAGCACAGAGCCTGTCTGTGCGCTGGGGCTGGAGGCTCTTCTGGGGAACCCTGAAATGGATACAGGAAAAAAAAACAAAACTCCCAAACAAGGGAAGTCTGTTACTGAGCCAGCGAGAGCCAGGGAGCGGCACAGGGCGGGCACTGGCAGGGCTGGGGGGTGGTGATGGTGAGACATGGAGGTGGGGGCCTGGCAGTGAGTCCCCCCCTGCTGCAGAGCCCATGGCTGCATCGCACGCAAGGGCAGAGCCTAAAAATATCCCAACTCCAAAATTTCAAGAAGTATCAGGAACTCTCCAGGCTTANGGGCGTGGGGGGGCTTTGCTGGGGGTCCCTGCTCCGCATTCTCAGTCAGGCTGTGGGGCCGTGGTTGGTGGGGCAGGGAGGGATACTCCAGCAGCTGCCCCATTTCCAGTCCCCCATTTGCTCTCCATCCTCCCTGGGCAGCCCAGTCCCATCCAGTGTCCGTGGGGCTGCATTTCCACAGCTCAATGTCACATTTCTGTCCTCCTCAGTTTCCAGGGGAGGTTAATTAGGCAGCAGGCAGCAGAGCAGTTTAATAAGTGTGTCAAACTGGGGAGTCAGGCCTGGTGCTGTGCCTTCAGAGGAGCCTTCACCAGATGGGGACGTGCCAGGTGGCTTTAAAAATGGGGACATGGCCATCCCCTGCCCGAGGTGGGGTCAGGCTGTGGTCACTCATGAGCTGGCTCCTGGCCTTGAGCTGCTGTGGGGGGAGCTGAGATGGGCTCCTGGCATTTTGGTCCCAAATTTCCCTGACCAGATGCAGAAGGTGGATTATTGGCACTGCTCTATTCCTGCTGGCAGGGACAGGAACAGGAGGGGGAGGGTGACCCAAAGGGATTTATGGACACCCAACAGCTTCCTGCTCCTCCGGGTGCTGGCTGATGCTGGTGCTTCCATGGCACCTGTGTGGCTTCAGGGAGCAGCAGAATGGCTCAGGGACTCACCAAGGTGGGTTCCAAGAATCCTGGCTCCAGCACCTGCCTGGCTCTGGCCTCTGCTTAGCAGTAGGAAAACTTTTCAGTTTGTCCTTAGGGACATTCAATCTCCAAAGTATTTGACCCAGCCCCCTCTTGGCACATACTGGGGAGATGCTGGCAGGAGGCAGAATCCCCCTGAGTGGCCTGGGGGGCAATTCCCTGCTTCCTGCCCACATCCACCTGATCCACCAGGGTCACAAAGATGCTTCTGTGGAGAATTTGGCCTCCTTCTGCCTGACCCAGCCCCTGGGGTGTAAATCAAGGGCAGGCAGACTCCACAGAGCCCAGACATTGGCAGTGTGGAGGGGGCCTCACCCTTTCTCTGGCACCACCAAGCCCTGTCCTGCTACAGGACCATGGGCAGGTCCCCAAGGTTGCAGTCCAGAGCCCTCTCCCCATGGCCAAAGCCAACATTTCTGCCTTCACCTGCCAACAAGGCACCAGGGAGGGAGAATCCTTTAAAACACAAAACAAATAAAATTAGGGCTTCTGGTGAGGGATTAAACGAGAGCCCTCAGCTGTATTTATAGAAGTTCAAAAGTAAATCTGTTCCCAGACTGAATAAATATTTCGCTCAGGCAGGCACAAGCTGTAGTTCATCTGTCTTGGAAAGCCTTGAGTGAGAGGGGAATTGATTTTCCTTAGCCTGAACCGGGAGAGCAGCTCTGGGAGGCAGGCAGGGAGTGGAGCTCCCATTAGCAGCTCAAACGGGGAGCAGCTGGGAAATCATTACCCAGAAAGTGAGAGTGAAGCCTTTTAGGCAGGCAGCAACTCCCTGGCCCCGCTGTGGCCGAGGTGGCTCTGGCCCCACAGCAGGGATTGGTGGCACTGGGTGGTTGTCTGCCACCGACACCAGCAGGTCTCCCAGGCAGATGGCACTGGTAGTACTGGTCACACTGGCACAGGGTCCACCTACCCATGGCCCTGAGCTGAGCCAGGACAAAGGGAAATTGGTGCAGGCACAATGGTGGTGCCAAGGATGTGGACCTCAGGCTCTGCTCCTGTGCTGGCCGCCCAGGGACATGAGAATGCCAGCAGTGAGGCTGGCACCACCAAGCAGGGAGCCCCCTCAGGCTCTAGCACTCAGGTGGTTATGTGCTGTGGCTGCCCTGTCTGTAAGAATGAGAAGAATTCATGACATGTCCCCATCGATGTCCTCAGCCCACGGGGATGTGGCCATTGGGCTGCCAGTGCAGTCTGGGCAGGCTCAGCGCTCCCATGCTGCTGCTGCTGCAGATGGCACGGGCAGAGGTCGTCAGTGGCAGCAGAATTGTGGCTCAAAGAGTTTGGTAGGTCCAGCCCACAGCCGCTATCAGACGGCAACTACAGCTGGGACAGGAGCTCAGCACTTTGCTCTGGACAGACGCTGCTGCCAGGTCAGCTCCAGCATGACCTGAACCACACTGCCAGGGCTGCCACAGTCCCTCGGCCCACCGGGGCTGGAGCTCTCCCCTTTCCCTTGTCCAGGTCACTCAGGAAGGAAGAAAGGGGAGAACTAAAGAGAAGCCAAAGCTCTTGGCAGCATTGCCTGAGTTCTTCCTCATCTTCCAGAGCACATCAGGTTGGCACTTGGTCTGCAGGAGCTCCTAGCCCAGGTGGGTAGCCCCGGGGTGGGGGGTGGGGG
>VWZE01025752.1:200826-221188 GCA_013396675.1 Eubucco bourcierii | reverse complement strand
GGTGGGGGGTGCGGTGGCGGTGCCAGGCGAGGGTTTGCCGTGAGAGCTCTGTCCGCCCCGTGCTAAAAAAAGGCAGGAGCTGAGCGGAGCGCTCCGCTGAGTCACCAATCACTCACCGCTGCTTTAGTCACAGCTCCCCCACACCGGGGGGACGCTCGCTGCTGGGGGGGCACAGCCCGAGCCGCCACCGCTTCGGAGCTGCGGCTGCAAGGAGCAGCTTGCGGCTGCAAGGAGCAGCTAGCGGCTGCTGCTCGCCTGGCACCCGGCAGCTGATGGATCACCGGGCGATGCGGTCACCGGAGCTGCTCAATTAACGATGACTCCCTTTAAAAAAAACCCCATTAATTAACAGCCTGCGGTGCTGCGGCTCCCAGGTGTGCGGCCCGGGGGCGATGGCAGCCAAGCAGTTGCTACCCGTGTCCCGTGTCGGCTCGGGTCACTGTGTCCCTGCCCATCCATGCCCCCCCAGCCCCTCTCCATGGGCATTGGAGCTCCCACCTGGGCACGAGCCACTTTCCCACGGGATGTTGGGGAGCTGGGAGCAGCCCCTGCTTGGGAAGGGGTGCTGGGGGCTGGGACTGTGGTTGGACGGCCAGGGTGGAGCATGTCTGAGGTCCTGGGTCAGCAAAGCTGCCTCCTGCTCCCTTGCCTTGAGCTGGAGGCTCTTGTCCTGCCGGAGAGCTAGGATTTGCCCTGCTGCTGCCTCGGGTGCGGCACCTGGAGATACCCAGGCAGGACGGATCCAGGGCTTGGGAAGCCCCCTGGTCAGGGGACTGTTGCTCGCCTCCTGCTTGTCGCCTGACCTGGCTGCTAGCAAACACCTCCTCCTGGGTGCCCGCAGTGCTTTGCCCGAAGCATCTCATTGAGGAGCAGGGATCCTCGCTCAAGTGCCAACGCCTGCAGCTGGGAGCCGAGGGTCGGATGCTGCTGGAGCTGCCGCCCGCGCTGCTGGGGGGGCTGGGGGGTGTCACGCTGCTGGAGCCTCTAGACAGAAATAGCTCCCTGCACAGCCCAGGGAGCCTGCGGGGCTGGGGAGTGGGAGGTGGCAGAGCGCAGTACTGGTACAGGGAGCTTGGCATCAGCTGCTCTGACCCTGGAAGGGGCATGCTATGGTGAGGGGGTGGCTGCGAGGGGCAGGAGGGAGTTGGAAGCAGTGGGGGAGCCCCAGGTCTGCCAAGGTGTGCCTGAAGCAGAAGCTTCTCCGGGTTAGGTGCAAACTGGTGTGGGATTGGGCTATGAATGGGCCCTTGGTGTGCTGGTGCTGTGCTATGTGGGCTGAAGGGCATTGCTAGGTGCAGGGCAGTCCTGTCCCAGAGCCTCATCGGGAAGGATGCCCCAGGATCACCATGGGATGCTCCAGGGTGGGCACTGCACGGCATCTCTGGCACCCATCCAGCTCACTCAGCACTGCACCTTACTGTCCCCATTGCTGTTGCCCTCTACTCTGTCCCAAACCTGGTCTTTGCCCATCCCAGGTGGGTGCTGGCATGGTGGGGCTAGGCATGGCAGTTTGGGCATGGGATTTCTGTGCCACGACTCTCAGCCTCCCCATCTGCCCCCATGCCACCATGAAGAGCTCTGTTAGCCGGGTAGCTGTGCTGCAGCCAGAGCCGGGGAAAGGCCGCGCCTGGGCGTGGGCAGAGCCATGAAGGGTCTGTTTGTGTGGCTGGCTCCCGGCAGTGTTTGCAGACACAGCCCTCGCGTGTTTGCTCAGCAGCGACGCCTCCACCCCTCACCAGCTGCCAGCACAGATGAGCCTTTTGCCGCTGTCCTCCACTCGCATCCCCACGGGCCCTAAGTGGCTGCAGACGGTGCCAGGGCAGTGTCAGTCTCAGCAGGGTGGGCATGGGCCCTTCAGGACTGGCTGCCTGGCACAGGGCTGGCACGCTGGACACCTGTCTTGGTGATGCTTCAGATGTCCTTCCCAGATAGCGAGCACCTGGGTAGTCCAGGGGTGTGATCAGTGCCAGGGCAGTGTGCTGGGGCCCATACCAGGAGCCACTCACCTACCCTTCTGCACATCTCTCTTGGGAGTCTCCCCCACAGCTGTCCCATTCACCCCGGGGCTGGCTGGGTCCTGTGTTCCCATTGGGATGGCAGCCGTGGCACATGCCCCAGAGGCAGCCCGCAGGATCGTGCCTTGGCTACCTCCCCCAGTCCCATCTGCAAGGGTGGCACAGTGCCTGCTCATGGACACACTTGGACACTTGGCATGGCAGGGCTGCATTTTCTGGTGGCTGTGCATCCTGGGAGACCAACTTGCCAGCACCTCTGCCCAGGCCACCTCGCCACCTGGGACTGCAAGATCCAGGGGTCATGTCCAGTGTCTCGTGGGGGCCAGAGGCTGCCAAGCTTGAAGACAACTGAAGGAAGCAAAGCAGTGTGAAGGAGGTGACACACTCAGGCCAAGCTTAGCACTGGACTGATTAAAGCTGAGTTCCACAACTCTTGTTCTCTTCCTTCTGTCTTCTGGACAGTGAGAAAACTTCAGCAGTGCCTGTGCAGGAGGTGCTGGTGCAGACAGTTCATTACCATCTGTCCCCTTCACAGCCCAGCCTGGCAGCGACGGCTCCTGGACAAGTCAGTGCCTGCAGAAGTGAGGCCAAGCTGACACCAGGGCTCCAGCACAGCTCTGCTCACTGCTGTGACCCTGTGCCCCTATCAGTCTTGGGCACCTCTCAGTGGCACTGCTGCCAGGCTCTGGGGGCTCAGCTGTGCAAATCAGGGCATTGGGAACAGCTCAGCTGTCTCAGACTGATCCCCACTTGGGCTGGATGAATGGAGCTCTGGGAGGGGGTTAGTGGACACCTCAGAATAAACAAAGGAAAGGTTGCCAAAGCATTCTGCAGCTGGAGGGGTTGTCAAGGCCAGGCTGAAGATGGCAGCTGTTGCCCAGTCACTCTCTAGCCCAGGGAAGAGACCAGGGTGGATGCAGCAGTGAGGGATGGTTCCAGGCCTCAATTTCTGGCTCCTCTCCTCTCTGTGGCTGTGGTGCTGTTCAGCTTTGCCTCCCTCAGATCCATCCTTCCTGTTGGCACTGCCAGCTTGGCCATGTCCCCTGAGCAGGCATAAAAAGGCTCATTGTGGGGCTGACACTCCCAGAGCCCCAAGGAGAGTGGCAGTGGGTCTGGGGGGGTCCTGCCCATGCAGTGCTGACCTTGGGTGCTGATTGCTGGTTCCTGGTTGCTCTGCAGAAAGTGCTCCTGACAGGTGTCTCCAGTGAGCTGCAGCAGACACAGACTTTGATCAAGTTCTCCTCTCCTTTCTTCCTCTCTTTTCTTCCCCTTCCTACCCCGACTGCAGGAACCTTTTTGATCGTGCCAGGCTCAGAGGCTGCTGCAGCACAGTGCCACGACAACCTGTCTGCTCCTCGTCTCACACAGTGAATTATTTCTTCTGTTCTTTGCTGTTTCCCATCCCAGGTGTAAATGACTGCTCTCAGGGTTATCAGATGGGCCTGGCAGTCAGTGGGGCATCCCTGCACCCTCAGGTGATGCCCTGTCCAGTATAGAGTGCTGGCTGCTGTGGCTCGGCCAAAGCTGCAGCGAGGTGTTTGTGTGGGGAGGTGCCAGCCTGGCTTGGAAGCAAATTGCTTTGTGAATTTATTTCCCTGCCTGTGTATGAAAATGTGTTTCTTAAAGGGCTGCTGTCACACGGAATGTGGAGCTACCAGCTGCAGGCATTAAAAAATCATGGGTGTCCCATTTTCCTTCCTCCCACTCTGGATTTGAGACAACAACAAATTGGGGGTTCTTTGGGTTTGTCATTTGCCTTCCAGCTCAGCTACAGAGACTTTTTCAAGCTCTTCCTGGCAGCTGGGAACTTTGGGAACTTCAGCTCCATGACAGGCACAGCAGATCTGGGGCAAGTCGTGCCAGGGTGGAGCAGTGAGGGTGGCTCCTCTGCAGTGCCCTCAGTGAGGTCCGGCACTCACTCCTGGTCCCCTCTCTCCCAGGCTCTGCCCAGACGCAGCTGTTTCGGTGCTGGATGCTCAAGAGCCCTCAGTATGTGGAGAGGGCAAGTTCAGGCAGCAGGAGGCAGAAGCAGGCCTAAACTGCTGGATGAGAGCAGCTCCCAGAGTGGTGCTCTCAGGACAGCTCAGCGGTGCCCAGGCTTGGTTTGTTTTCCCTGCCCCCAGCCATGGAGCTCCACGCGTGGGCTCTGGAGCCACCTCCAGATGAGGTGTTTGATAGCTTTGATTTTAACACAGCCCTGGCCTTGGGCCTGCGTTTCAGCAGATCCCCTTGCAACTGTCTGTGTGTGACAGCCCTGCCCAGGCTGCACTGCAAATGCCACTTGCTTGGCACTGTGAAATACTTAATTTAGGTTGGAATGCAGGAGCTTGCTCGAGCTCCAACTGGAACCTTCCCTGTGCCATAACCTGGTTCTGGATTTCATGTTCCAAGAGCAAATAACCTGTAGCAGGTTCATTGAGGAGATGGGAGAGGGTCAGGATCAGGGCAGGGGATGCCTGGAGCAGCACAGAGTGGCACAGTGCAATGAGGGAGCTCCAGACCCAGCAAAGCCAAGGTGAGTTCAGCATCACCTCATTGTTTATGGGTCTGTGTGAGTCACCACAAGTGTCAGGGCTCTGTCAGGGTGACAGGAGCCATCCTTATGCCCAAAGGAGCCATTGCCACCTCTCCAGTGGTGCCTGGGTTTGCTTTCAGGGAGATTTGAAGGAAAAAAACCCCACCAAACCCATTTGTCACAGCTAGGAAGAGGCAACTTGGAGCAGCTCAGACAAGACTTGCCCTGTGGCTGTGATGGGTTTGCTCCTCAGCTCTATTTTAAGACTCAGGAGAGCAGCTGGGGACAGCATCTGCTGGATCACTTTGGCTGGGCACTCTTCCCCAGCAGCCACCCTGTGATGGTTGCTGTGCCAGGGTGGCAGCCCCACTTTCTCCCCAGAGCTTGTCCAACCTGCCTCTTCTGCTGTGATGTTTTACATCCCCACCTCTCTGGATCCTCCCTGTCCTGGATGATGCCTGTGGGCCACCAGCTCAGCTCTGAGGCTCTGCCCACTTGCATCCTGCAGGAGCTTTGTGCCCTTCTTGAATTCTGGCACCGTGTGAGGGCTCAGTGCTGGGCTGCTGTGCCAAGGGCAGGCACAGCCTCAGCTGGCTGCGGTTGTGGAGTTGGTGACTCTGCCCTGGTCTTTGTGCTGATCACAAGAAACCTGAAGGATATTGTGATCTTGCAAGCACTGTGCCAGGTGTCCCTCAGCTGGCAGTGTGTGGGGCATCCAGGGGAGCAGCTGGCACCTTGATCTTCCCTTTCCCTCTGCTCTCTTGTGCTGTGCCAACATTTACAGCTGAACCCCTGGGACTCAGCTTCAGGCTCCTGCCTCTTTGGTTTACTTTTCTTCTCTGCTGATGCAAGAGCAGTTAGGATGCTGCCAGGGGCCCACCCAGCCCATCCTCACCCACCCTGGAGTGAGACATGACCAGACAGGGGGTGCCCAGGACAGCATGCTGGCCAGAGCAGTGCCAGCTCATTTATCATTCCCAAAGGACACAGCCCATGTGCCCTGCCACCACCACAGCTGCTCTCATTACTCTGCCTGTTTGGTCCCAGATGAAAGTGATTAATCAGCTCATTAGGTGGTGTTAGAAGCTGAGGATCTGCACGAGCCCGGGGTGGGAGCTGAGAGGCACTTCCTGGGTGTTGGCTCCTGGGCATTTTCTCTTCAGCACTGTTCCTCCCCACCCCAGCATCTCCTGCTGGGGTTTTTGCTGTCCTGGCTGCTCGGGAGTAGGGCTGGGATCTGCTGATTCAGGGGACACACAGCCCTGCGGTGCTGCCGAGCGCTGACGTGCAGAGCAGAGCACCACTAGTGTGCCTGTGCAATGCCCTCTGTGTGCCCATGCTGCTGCAGGGTGTCCCGCTGCCCTTCAGCATGTGAAAGTGGGCCTGAGGGGGACTCTGGTGGACATCCAAGGGTAAGAGTTATTCTGGATGTCTGGGGGCCTGAGATCTGGTATCTAAGGATGGTCCAAACCCCGTGGTGGCCCAGGTCCTGGGGCCAAGAGCCAGGCTGCATCCCTGAGCCCTTTGGGAGAGATGGTTCATGCTGACCCTTGCTCTGGAAAGCCTAAAATGTGCCTCCCTGGCATCAGCAGAGCTTGTGCTGGGGCTGGGGTGAGGCAGAAGGGGGCTGGTTTGCTGCCCTGTTAGGAAATGCTGAAAGGGGGTGAGGGCATGGAGGGTCCTCTGAAACCTCTGAGCTGCCCATGCCTGCCCAGCCCTTAGCCGAGCCACCAGAGCATCTCTCGATGATGTAGCAGATCTCCTGCGCCACCCCACGTCGGGGACCCCAAGCATCCCTGTGCCTGCTGCAGCCTAGCCCAGCTGCCCTCAGCCCTTCCCCCCAGCTCCTGGTGCCCCTTCACGAAGCCACTCGGGGAACTTTCTGGGTCTGACCTCTGAGGCAGCCCGGGAAGCTCCCCTGCCTGCCTGCTCCCCGGCAGTGCTGATGTCAGGTGCCTTCTCCTGCGCCTGGCTCAGGGCAGCTCCTCCAGCCTGGCTCCTGCCAGCTGGCACCGGCAGCCCCGCGTGACGCTGGGGGCTTTTTGGAGACTGCTGCGCCGCGGGCACTCGGCTCTCGCCCGGAGCCTGCTGATGAGCGCTGATTTAGTGGCCATCGAACAGCATTAGAAGTGCTCCTTGAAATGTGAGACAAAAGCTGGAAGCTCTCAGGGTGCCCGCGGTGCCCGGGCGGCCACAGGACACGGGCAGGAGCCGGCTCGGCGGCTGCGGAGGGCAGAGCTCGGTGCTCGCTTTGCTGCCCAGGTAAGAGCCTCTGGCACGGGCTGGGGGCACCGGGCGCTGCCTCTCCAGCACTGCCTTAATGGGTGGGTGGGCTGGAAACTGCCCGTGCCAGCCGTGAGGGGGCTGTGCGAAGGCAGGATGCGGCGGCTGCCTCCCCTCAGCTGGCTCCTCTACGCCCTAAGCAGGGTCTGGGATTCCCTGGGACTGCGGCCGAGGGTCACTGGTGGCAATACCCACCCGGCCTCGGTGCGTGATGGCCACGGAGCTGCTCCAGGACTGGAGCTGCCCCTCTGTTGACCACGGGTGGGGCATTCAGGGCAGTTGGAAGGGGGCAGCTCCGANTGACGCTCGGTGGCTTTCCTGTGGGTCCCGAGGGTGCAAATAGGGTGGCTGCAGACAAGGTCAGTGCTGAAGGGGTTGAAGTGAGTTTTGTGCCAGCTGCTGGTGGTGACTTTTGGACTCATTCTGGTGCCTGTGAGCTCCCATCGCCTGTGCTCGGGGAGTGGATTCGGGGCCCTGAGATCATCTCGACTCGGATCAGATGTTTGGTTTTAGATTTCTTGCTCTCTTGGCAAGTTCACTTCAGGTTCAGGTGGTGGTTTCCTGATTCCACACTGGGACAGATCCTCAGATGTACACTTTGATGCTGCTCCAGCTCCGTGCCAAAGTCAGGTTAGCCTGAGTGGAAGTTTTGGCTGCATGTGTTGGGACCATTCAGGCCCCACAGAAGATCCACGGGAAACAAACTGGTGCTAAAGGCAGGAGGGTCCTTGCTGGGGTGGGCCTGGAAGAATGACCTGGGCAGGTACTTGGGCTGCAGCAGCATGGAAGCCTCTGGCTGGTCTGTGCTCTGCTGTGTCCCCTGCATGCCAGGATGGGCTCAGCAGGGCTGTCTGTGAGTTACCTGCGCAGTGTCAGACTTGAGGCAACATCAGAGCCACCTTCTCAGCAGGATTTCATAGCTTGGCAGGAACCCACCACCCTGTTGGCTTGATTTGTGCCCAGGCAGATGCTTTTCTGGGTGCAAGCCTGTTGCCCTGGCTAAAAAGCAGCTATTGGAAGATCTGTGGGGGGCACACAGAAGGTGGGTGGCTGCAAGATCCTTGCCACGCTCCCTGAGCTCCTTTGCAGGCTGAGGCTGTGCAATGTGTCAGCATGCTGCAGGTGTCTGGTGGCATCTCCTCACTAATCCCCCTCACTCCTGCTGGCTGCCATCGAGGGCTGCTGTCACCCACAGGCTGCTGGATGAGCCACTGGGCAGGAGGTGGTGGCCAACTGTGGCACAGAGCACTGTCTGGCCCATCTGCACAGCCCACTCTCAGCTCGCTGAGAGTTGGCTGTCCCTGGGTGCAGAGCTGAGGGACACTGTCCCTGTGTCAGCATGGAACTGCTCCAATGCCCACAGCCCCTGTGGGAAGCTCCTGAACAGTTTGGATCATTTAGGAGCTGAAGAAAAGGATGTCCCAGTGTGGGGTTGCTTCCAGAACTCTGCTGATGACTGCACAGGGCACCCCCAAGGATGTGGTCAGAGAGGGGACCATGGGGCAAGGCTGATTCCTGCAGAGGGAACCTAGAGGGGCTGGGTTCTCAGGAAATGGGATCTCACTGCTATGTGTGTGACAAGGACAAGGCAAGGCCAGGGCTCAGGTGCTCAGGAGACCAGCTGGGGTTCTCCAGAGGCTGGAATTAATGTTGTGGCATCAGCTTTGTGGCTACTCCAATGCCCAGGGATGCAGTGTCCTTGGGGCAGCACCAGCACTGGGACAGAGTCTTGCTGCCAGAGCTCCTGGTGCAAATGTATCTGGCTTCTGGGAGGAGAAAAGGCAGTTGGTGGGGAAGTGTGGCCTGTGGTGGGCTGCACTGGGGCAGTCAGGGAATGGAACAGCTGCAATGACTCTGGAGTAGACGAAGTGATGTGTCCTCACCTGGCACAGCCTGGCTTTGCCATATCCCTTCCACCTGCTCTGAAGAGGAGATGAGCTCTGCCCTCGTGCCCTTGATAAGCTGGGGTGGTTTTGTTTCTCAGTGCAGAGATTAAATGTCTGGATTTTAAATTCTCCCTAGCCCTTGTCAGCACTTTACAGCCTTTTGCAGCATGTTTATGGTGCCATTAAAGAGAGGGAGAGACCCTGAGGTTAGAGGCTACTGTACAAGAGTATAAAACTGACCTTAAAGTTATGAACTCACTGCACAGCCTGCCAGGCTGCTTGGTTGGGCAGACCAGTCTGGCTGCTGGGAGTGATGGGGGGTGAGAGGATGGCAATCCCAGAATCATTTTGTGGTTGGGCCAGGGACTGGCCATGCTGGGTGGACAGCATGTCCTAGGAATGCTGTATGGTGGGAGGACAGCCCCCATGACGCTCTGCTCACCCCTGCACTGACACCCAAACTGCTGGACATCTGTCAGGGAGCTTTGCACACCCACTCAGTTGGCACAACCCTTAAAGGCTCCAAGCAAAGGGCCAGCTAGTGGGAGACACGGGGGCCCTGGGAGGTGTGGTTGGTGTTGATCAGTTGAACAAAATCTGGGCAGAGGCAGGCAGGTGCTGGCTCAGAAGCCCCATCCCAGTGGAGCCCTGAACCCCTTGGGAAGGCCACCCAAGAGCTGAGGCTGCTCACAGTCCTCCATGGAGAACAGAAGCTTGGCCTCATGGGCCCCAGATTGGGGCCAGCTGGTGGGTAAGGAGTGGGTAAGGAGTGGGTAAGGAGTGGCTCTGTGCTGCTGAGTCACCCTGGGGTTGTGGGCAGTGTCACTTAACCTTCACCATGCCTCAGTTTCCCCCCCTGTGAGAGGGGGCAGCAGACCCCAAAAGATTCCCAATAACTTTGCTGGAAAGGCAAAATCTGACCCAAAGCAGTCGTGGGTCAGGGACCTGCAGGTCCTGACACGAGCAATGACCTGGCCCGGCCAGGAAAGGCCAAATTTATGGCCCTGACACCCGAGAAGCAGAACAGGAGCAGCAGCAATTAAGTGAATGAGCGCAGCGTGCAATTAGGGAAGACCTTTCAAAGGCTGCCACGAGCAGGGCAGGAGCTGCCGCTCATCAAAGCAGCAGCAGCAGCGGCAGCTCCGCTAGGAGGGGAGAGGACTTTGGGGAGACTGTCCGCAGAATGTTCCAAGTTTAGCTCGCGGCCTGGGTGTAATTGCATCAAAAATACCCGGGGAGGGGGAGGATGCCAAGGGCACCCGGGGACCTGGTTCGGCTGGCGCGAACCCCCCGGAGCTCCACGTGTCCTGCCGAGCTCCTGTCTCGCATTCCTGGTGCTGATCATCTCCCAGATCTGCTTTCCGCTGCCCCGCTAATGGTTATTCTGGGCAGGGCCCCTCCCCGGGGGGCCGCGGGGCTCCCTGCCCGTCAGGCATCGATTGCTGCCAGCTCTGGGGAGGGACCACAAATGATGCGGTTGGTTGGACAGGGCAGCTCTGCTGCGGAGATCTTCCCTCGGTGTGAGGTGGCTCTACCCTGCCCCTATGCCGGTCCTGAGTGTGGCAAATCCAGGAGGTTTCACTTGAAAATCAGCAGCTGGTTTTTGTAAAGAGGATTTACAGGATTCTTGAGCCTTTTGGGGCTGGGCCTTGGGCTCTCACTCACCTCAAGCACCAGGGCTGGGCATTTTCTCTCCTTTTCATTAGAAGGTGAAGCTGGAGCTTCAAGAGCAGCCTGGGGTCTTCAGAGTCCAGGTACCAGAGAGTTGTGTGTGAACTTCAGATTCCCAAATCCTTCTGCCCAAACCTTAGATTTACTTCTTTTTATTGGGAAGCTCTTTTTGGTTCCTCTTCTTTATTTTAAGTGCTGGAGCAGGAGGTTAAGGACCTGCTTGTGAATGCTTTGGGCTAATCATGGACTGATTTAGGCTGGAAGGGACCCTTGGTGGCTGGTCCAGCACAGCTGGCTTTGAGGCTGGAGTATGTTACACAGGTCCTGGTTCAACCCCATGGCAAGTGGTGCAGGGGGTGAGTGTTGGTGACATCCCTTAGAGTGACCATCAGGCTGGCTCCACTTGCCACAGGGCTGGGGATCAGCCTGGATCCGTCCCGGCAGGTCCAGCTTTGGCTCCAGTAACAGCTGGTGGAAGCTTTGGGCGGACCCAGCGGCGTACGGGGCCTCTCCTTGCATACCTTCAGCTGGCAGAGCCACGGCTCTGGCACGGTGAAAGTGTCGGGACCCGCTGAGGCCTGCGGTGCTCACCACACGAGTCGGGGCACCCCTGCGCCCAGACCGGGAGTACCCTCTGCTGGCTCCGGGTCTCGGTGCTCGCCCCAGACCCGACCCAGTTTGTGGGGACCGGGGCGCGGAGCCTCTGCGCCCTCACGGGGCCGCGGCCGGGGCTGCAACACCCGGCGACTCCCACCTTGCACCCGTGCCCCCTTCCCTCCCGGTACCCGGCTGCTCTCAGCGCAGCGAGACCCGCCCTCTCCGTGGGCTGAGTGGGCAGCATCCAGCCGACCCACTCACGACGGACTCCTGAGATGCTCTGAAGGCCTTGTGGGGATCCAGTGGCACCTCTCTGGGTGCTGCAGTGGATCACCTTAGGGGACAGACGAGGTGACTTGGCCCCTCGGGATGTCTCGGCCCAGCGTGTCTGTGTGTGTAACGGGGAGCTGCCAGCTCCGAGGTGGTAACAGGATCGCAGGGCTTGGGTGACCTTCAATCCTCTCCGAGGCTCAGTTCTGGATGTCTCAGCAGCTCCCAGTTTGGGGTTGGGTAGTGTGGACAGTGTGGCTTGAGGCAAAGGCTGCGGGAGGGTCCCCAGCTGACCCAAACTCCTCCGTGGGCAGGTCCTCCACATGGTGGCCGTGTGTGGGTCTGGGACTGGAGGTCCCAGTGCAGGCTGGTCCCACAAAGCTCTGAGCTGAGAACAGGCTCCTGATGCTCAAGAAAGTGATCAAGGGACTGGTACCAGTCCTCCTACTGTGCTGGGACACCAGAGCAGCACACAGCTCCTTCCAGCCTGATTGCTGCCTGCAAGGTTCATGACCACCCCAGCTCAACCCATGATGCTGCCTCGGAGCCAGCAAAGAGTTCAACTGACCCAAAATGAGTCTCCTGGTGCTAGAAACTTGGAAATTCCCTGCTCCAGCACTGGCATCCCGGGAATGCTGCTGCTCCGTTGTCTTCCCCGGTGCAGCTTCTTGCAGAGCTGCAGATGTTGTGTCCTGGGGAATCCCCACATGTCCAGGCGGTCCTGGGCACCCCACAGGTGCGGATCCAGCGCTGGGTTCCTGCTTCACCTGGCCCCCTGCTCCCGTCCCCCTGTCCTCACGGCAGGCATGTCCTTCCTCCCGCAGGCATGAAGCGACCCCTGAGCCCATCCCACAGCCCCGAGAGCGGGGTGAGGTTGGTGGAGGTGGGCAGCTGCCCACCCAGTCAGCCTGAGCAGCGCCTGAAGCGGGAGAAGAAGCAGCAATCGTTCACCCTCTGCGAGGTCTGCAACATCCAGCTCAACTCTGCCGCGCAGGCGCAGGTCCACTACAACGGCAAGTCCCACCAGAAGCGCCTCAAGCAGCTCAACAAGGGCAAGCTGCCAGCAGCACAAGGTAGGAGCCCACCACGGCTCGAGGCTGCCCAAAGGCTGCCCCTGCAATGGGCTCGGCCCGGCTCGGCACGTCAGATCTGTGGGGTGCTCGGCAATGCTGCATCCTGTCTCTTGCTGCCCTGCCTGGGCTCTGGGGGCTTCCCTGCCCCATGGTCACTGCTGGTCCTCAGGGATTTTAGGGCCTGAGAGCCCAGGGTGCTGTGCCAGGTAGATGGAGAGCTGTGGGTCCTGCCCGTGTGCAAGTGTGGCTGCTGGTGCTGTGTCCTCATGAGCATCTTCTTGGGTTTCTGGTAGATGACTGGTAGGTGGTCTCAGCCCCTCACCACCAGTGGTGGCAGGGATGCTGGCACATGGTGGGTGCTGTGCTGTTGGGCAGAAACTCATGTGATGATATGGACTGGTTTGCCCTCTGCCATCTGTTGGCTTCTACCTGCCCAGGGCATGCACAGCTGCCTGCTGCAGATTTTCTCCTGCATGAAAGCAGGGAAATGTGCCCACAGATGTCAGTCTGTGCCAGTGACTGGCCAGCGCCACCTGAGCCTTTTGTGCCAGGGTCTGTGGCATCAAGCAGCAAGCTTGAGGGAATCTGTCTTTCCTGTGGCTGTTGCAGACATCTGTGCTCAGGTCAGTGCCCAGAGCCATGTCCTTAGCCTGGAACTGGAGCTTCCTCTGGGACCTCACTGCTCTTTGAGGGAGCCACAGGCTGGGCACCCCATGGCTGCTCTGGAGGGAGCTGAGGGCTCCAAAGCACTTTGCAGCTGATCTTCATCTGGAGCAAGGGGATGAGAAGAGGGCACGGAGAAGGAGCAGGAGTGTGCTGGAAGCCTGTCAGATGTTGTGATGGTGCCAGCCACTTGCAGACACCCTGTGCCCTGTCCGTCCTTTGGCAGCCCACGGCGTGTGGCCACGTGAGGAGCTGCTCTGCTAAGGAGCAGTGAAGGGTTGGAGTCTGGTCCTGGTGTTGTCAGGAAATGTTTGTTTAATAACTTCTGAAGGGTTGGCAAATAAACCTGCAAGGCTTGGGAAACAGCCAGGCAGCAGGGTGAGGAAACCTACAGCCAGCCCCTCAGCCCTGGGCAGTGCATGGGTGCTGATGGCAGTGTCCCACACACAGCTATGGTGCTGTCTGGGTGGGTGCTGATGGCAGTGTCCCACACACAGCTATGGTGCTGTCTGGGTGGGTGCTGATGGCAGTGTCTCACACCTGTGGTGCTGTCTGGGTGGGTGCTGATGGCAGTGTCCCACACACTGTGGTGCTGTCTGGGAGGGTGCTGATGGCAGTGTCTCACACACAGCTATGGTGCTGTCTGGGTGGGTGCTGATGGCAGTGTCTCACACCTCTGGTGCTGTCTGGGTGGGTGCTGATGGCAGTGTCTCACACCTGTGGTGCTGTCTGGGTGGGTGCTGATGGCAGTGTCCCACACACTGTGGTGCTGTCTGGGTGGGTGCTGATGGCAGTGTCCCACACACTGTGGTGCTGTCTGGGTGGGTGCTGATGGCAGTGTCCCACACACTGTGGTGCTGTCTGGGTGGGTGCTGATGGCAGTGTCCCACACACTGTGGTGCTGTCTGGGTGGGTGCTGATGGCAGTGTCCCACACACTGTGGTGCTGTCTGGGTGGGTGCTGATGGCAGTGTCCCACACACTGTGGTGCTGTCTGGGTGGGTGCTGATGGCAGTGTCCCACACACTGTGGTGCTGTCTGGGTGGGTGCTGATGGCAGTGTCCCACACACTGTGGTGCTGTCTGGGTGGGTGCTGATGGCAGTGTCTCACACCTCTGGTGCTGTCTGGGTGGGTGCTGATGGCAGTGTCTCACACCTCTGGTGCTGTCTGGGTGGGTGCTGATGGCAGTGTCCCACACACTGTGGTGCTGTCTGGGTGGGTGCTGATGGCAGTGTCCCACACACTGTGGTGCTGTCTGGGTGGGTGCTGATGGCAGTGTCCCACACACTGTGGTGCTGTCTGGGTGGGTGCTGATGGCAGTGTCACACAAACTGTGGTGCTTGGTTGGTGTTGTGGTGACTTTGCTGTTCTACTAACTGGTGGCCTCTGGTACACTGCATGGGGGTCCTGGGTATGAACCTGGACCTGTGCCCCCCACCATCAGTTTCCATCCTGCTGATCACCTCAATGGCAGGGAAGTGCTGACAGGACCTGGCTTACAGCTGGGTCAGGAGGGTATTTGTCTCGAAGTAAACCAGCAGGGTGGGCAGCTGGGTGCTGCAGTTAGTGCCAGGGCCTTGGCAGAGCCCTGTGGGTCAGTCTGTAGAGAAACCTGCTCCTGCTAGAGACCAGGCATGGGCTGGAGATACAAATTCCTAGCATGGCAATGGGCATCTGTGTGCCAAATCCTGCCCTCCCTGGTGGTGACTCTGTGTGGGCAGGGCCTGGGACACGCGAAGGAGTTGCTGTGTTTGACACCATTTAGTGACAGCTGGGAGCATCCTCTGCTGTTTAACAGGAACAGGGCTCGTAAATTCCAGCCTGCAGCTTCCAGATCCTGCCCTGCACCCGCGGTGGCTCGGTGGGCAGCTGCCCAGGACGTGTTTCCTCCCGAGCCAAGGAGGAAAGCTCCCTGCAGCCTCCTGCCCTCGGCCAGGGCTCCAGCCACAGCCCTCGGGACTCTGCTGCTCATGGTGAAGTTGGCTGCTGCTGGCTGGGATTTGCTCAGGTGTGGAAATTGCAGGTGGCATCGGCCCCCCGACTGCCCCAGCCCCCTGCCCACCCTGCTCCTGACCTTCTTCCCCACGCTTTTGGTGCAAAATGTCACTTGAGCTTTGTCACAGACAACCTTTCCCAGCTCCTGAGGCGTGAGTTGGAGGAGGGGGGCCACACAAGGCTGTGAATCAGACACCAGGGCTGGCAACTGGCTGACAACACACATGTCACCATCGTGTCACTGGCACTGTGGGTGTTTGGCATCACCTGCCCCAGTGTCACCAACGTTGGGAGAGAGGCTGATCCCCCTCAAACCCGACCATGCACTGTACCTGCCTGCACTCCCTGGAGCAGTGGCCTCTCCTTGGGCAGCTCCTGGCCAAGCTGGTGATGGGCTTAGTCCAGCACAGCCTGTGGAGAGGGCCAAGCTAAGGTGGTGCTCTGCCAGTGCCGGGGGAGTCTGGGGAGGAGCAGAGGTGTTGGTAAAGACAATGAATTAATTAGAGCTATGAGTCGGGCAGAGCAAGGCTCTCCCTCCCAGTCGGAACCTCTGTCTCGCACTGACATCTACAGCTACACCAAAGCAGCTCCCACAGGCGCTGCTCCATCTCCCTGGTGTCGCCCTCAGCTGCTCCGGTCGCTGATTGCTGCAGAAGCTGCAGCCGCTCGCGTTCGGTGGAGCGGAGCTGCGTGGAGGGGGGGGGGGAGGGGGTCTGGGCCGGCTCACGGGGGTACTGCTGGGGTCCTCACCATCGACTAGCTCCGAGCCACAAAGATTCCTCAGCTTAAGCCCAGCTGCCGCTCGCCGGGCAGGTGATCGATTGCCGCTGTCGCTTGAGTCGCGGCGCAGGCGGAGAGCGGGCACAAGGTGCCCACAGACGAAAGATGTTTCCGTGTTGCAGATGCCCGTTCAAATCGAGCTGGGTTGAGAGTGATTCAGTTGCCACCTGTGATGGTTAGGGATGCCCAAGCGATCTCAGTTTGCTCTTGGTGTCTTCCTGCTCCCGCAGATGGGTTCCCTTTTCCGATGCTGAATGAGCAAAGGGCTTTCGTCCCGCAAAATAGGGGAGCAGGGGCTGCAGGCATAGCCTCTGGCACTGCTTTCGTGCCAGTGGAAGCTGCTGGGTGAGAGCAGGGGATGGGGACCTGGATCATCATTCCTCATGGATCACCTCAGGGGCTGCTCATCCCAGGACAACCTGAGCTGGAACGTTTTAGGAATTCACTCCCCAAAAAGGGCTTCCCACCAGTGTCCCAGGAGGGTTCCCCTTCGCAGTGGGATATTTCAGCTTCTCAGCAGACCTGAGCAGGCAGCAGCTCATAACCCCACTTGGAGGTGGTGGGAAGCACACCCTGCCCAGGCATCTCCTGTCCAAACCCTAAGCCCACCTTGAATCGTCATTCCCAGCCCTGGGGGCTGCCAGGCTGCTCCCCCAAAAGCCAGTGTCATTGAGAGGGCAGGGCTGGGCCAAACCACCTAGAGCCAGCTGTGCCCTGTTGCAAATGCATGCCACAAGCTCTTCCTCTGTACCATGTGCTCCCACGGCATTATTTCCCTAGGCCCTCTCCAGTGCTGTCTGGTACCATGCCCAGTGCTTGCACTGGAGCTTCCTGTGTTGCCTACTGCCCCGCTGGGCAGCTGCACCCGGAGGGTCGGCTCCTTGCACGGAGAACGATCCCAGTTTCCCCAGTTAACCGCTGCGGGGTCTGTCTGTGCGCGTTTGCAGGGCAGGAAGGGCTGAGAGGAGCAGAGCAATCGCTGTGACAGCTCTGGCAGCGCTGGCTCTGCAGCGGTGGGGGGGTGGGGGCTGGGCCCCCTGCAGGGGACTTGGGGACCCTGTGAGAGCTGGAACCAGGAGGGGCTGAGAGGTGCTGGTAGGACTTTCTTGAGTGACAGCTGTACCCCCATATTTTGGCAGCAAATGGGGCTGCTCGTGGGTGCTGGGGGGAAAGTGCTCCCCTCAAATGGTTCCTCCACCGCAGCCCCCGGGACAGCCCCGGGGCAGCAGTGCACGGAGTCTGATTGGTTTGTCCAGAGGTGGTTGCTGCGGTGTCAGATGTGGGAGACCTCAGAAGGGTCCCATGGGGACTGCCCTTCCAGATGGAGCCTGGTGACCTTGGGCATCACCCAGGCTGGGAGCTGAGCTCAGCCAGCGCATGGAAGGTCCCTGCAGCCTGCGGTGCAGAATGAAGAGCTCAAGCTCCTGCTCCCTGAGGGGCTGGGATAAGGCAGAGGGCAGTGGGCAAGCCCTGAAACACCCAGAGCATCACCGGGGAAAGCAGTGCCCTGGAGTGGGGAGCTGGTGGCTCCTGGCAGGAACAGTCTGGCTGCTCCATGGTCCAGCTCCATAAGCTCTGGCATCTCTGGGGTCAGCTGCAGAGTGCTTCCTCCTGCCTTCCCCCCTGCTCTTTGCTGTCAGAGCTTTTCAGCTCCTAATTACCAAGGAAACTGGTGCCAATCTCATGTTTTTCAGTTTCATGTTATGCACGGAATCCTTTAATTGTCTTTAATAAACAGGGCGATGCTCAGTGGCCCTTTGTCTGCAAGAAAATCCACTGTGCTGATTGGAAATGCAGCAAACATGGGATTAGAGCCTAATTGGGCTCTAATCAGGGTGCAGCAGCCCCAGCACCAGCTGGGCTGGGACTGGGATGGCCTCAGAGCTGGGGCAGGTATGGTGGGCAGGTGCTGTGCCAGCCCTTGCTGGTCTGGCTTCCCTCTGAAATCCTGCAGTGGGTTGCTGCTCTCCTACTTTTGGGGCTGTTTGGAGAAATTTGGCAGCAGAAGACAGGGAGCTGCATGTACTGGACATGGCCAAGTGGGCTCCTGGGTGTGGTGTTGGGTGGGGAAAGGAGAGGCTGGGAAGGTAAAAGGGCTGAGGGTGAGTGGGGAAGGGCAGTGGTGGGGCCAGGTTGGGGAATGCTCCTGCCTGACCCCAGCCAAGAGCCATCAGGTTCTCCTGCTACCCAACAGCAGCCCTGCACCCACCCTGTGTTAAAGGGTCTTTGACACTCAGCTGAGATGGAGGCTGCCCAGTCGATCCCCAGGGTGGATCCATCACCTCGTGGCCAAGCAGAAGCCAGGTTGAGGTTTTAAGCCTCTGTAAACTGAGCGAGGGCCGAGCAGACAGAGCCCTCCTGAGCTGCCAGCCTCAGCTGCTCCCCCAGAGACAGCTAAAAATAAGTCTTCAGATCAGATGGAACAACCTGGGATCTCGGTGGGAAAATTGGATGCTTTCTTATGTCTTGGAGATGTTTGCTGGGATCAGGTGTTGTCTGAAGGAGAGCAGTTGTGTAATTGTACATTTCCTTCCCTCTGACATTCCCAGGCTTGTTTCCCCCCCTCCCTGTGCAGGGACATCCCTCGAGGCTCCTGAGGCAGAGCTGGGGTCAAGCACTGGGCAGAGCTGGGCTGGGGGGGGGAGCAGCTGCAAGAGGCAAGAAGGGGAGAGATTTACCCCCATCCCCAGGCACAGGCAGAGAAGCTCTGTTCACTAAATGCCTTTGCTGTACTCAAAAAAACCATTTCACATGGGGCAAAGGGGTTGTGGGCTCCATGCCAGGCCAGACCCCATCTTGGCACAGCAGTCTTGTGCCAGTCTGTGTATCCAGGGAAAACTGCTCCCTTTTTAAAGCCTCTGAAAATAACCCATTGAGTTGCTCTCCCTCTGCAAGGCTCAGCCCTTCAGATGATGGTGGATTAATAACTGGATCATAATTAATCTCTGCTTTTATTGAGTCACTGACTTGAAGTGAAAGCCAAATTGATTAGCTGTGAACTGATGAAAGGATCTCTTGGAGCAGCGTGTTTGCTGTCAGGTCATGGCCCCTCTGCTCTGCTCTGCTCCCTCATCTTGGGCCAAAAGCTTCAGAAATATTTTTCTGACACAGTTATTCTAAGAAAGTCCTTTAAACTTAAACTTCTGGCACAAATACTGACCCAGAGAAGCTGCTGGGCCGGGCAGTGCAAAGCCAAAAGGTCCTGAACTAAGATAACCTTTGGTTGGGCTGAGTTAGAGGCCCAAGGTTGGAGAGCAGGAGGGATGAGCTCTGTCCCAAACCTTCACCTTCACTGACACCCTGGCCAGGTCATCTCCTCATCACTGTCGCCCTGCTCCAGTCCCCCCAGTTCATCCCTGGTGACCTGTGGGACCTTGGCACAGGGCAGCTGTGTAGCCCTCACAGGCACAGCCTGGTGTTTCATCTGGCACCTCTAATCCCCAGTGACAGCAGCTGGGATGCAGTGGGACACTTCCTCTTCCTCCCACACGGGAGCAGGACAGTGGCAGCCCCATTCCCTGAGGAGATGCCCTCCTGGGACAGGGATCAGAGGGCACCACTGAGCTGAGCTCTCCCATGGTTAGCTGCCACTTTTACGATTGATTTATTTATTTATTTTCCCACTCCCCTACTTAAATCTCAGATTTTCCCCTTCCCAATCTGCTGAGCTGGGGAAGCTGTGAACTAGTCCAGGGCAACCTTCCCTGTTGCTCTTAATCTGCTGCTAATGAAGCTCACGTGCGATGCGTGCCTGAGCTAAGTGCCCATAAAATGCTGTTGCTGCAACTCAAAAGCAACCCAAATGGAAGGAAATTACAGCAAATTCCAAGATTAAGGATCCTAGCTCAAAATACAGCACTCAAAAATAACGCAAGGCCATTTCTTCCTGGTGTGGGGAAAAACTGCCACCGCCAGCAGCATCCTCTGTGCACAACTCAGCCTCTGCCCATACCCATCCTGACACCTCCTGGGCACAGATCAGCCAGGCTGCTGCTGTCCCCTGACCCCTCTGACTGCCACAGCCCTGCCATGACCCCATGTCCAGCTTGTCCCTGCAGCCCCATGCCCCTCTGGGTGCTCGCTGCTCCTCTGCACGCCTGTCCTAGCCCTGCAGCTCTCCCGGGGAAAATGGGGTGAAAAAAAGGCAAATGGGGAGGGGAGGTGGGGAGGAGGGAGCTGGCTGAGGGCGAGCTGAGGTTTGTGGGTAGTGTAAAGCTGTCAGTGTGATTTAGGGTCTGCTGCTTACCCTGGGTTATGTTCACAGACAGTAAGTCGTGAGCAATATGAAATTCTCTCTGAGGAGATGATCTGCCCTCGTCGCGCTCTGCGCCAGCTCCCCCAGAGCCAGCTCGGCGCTGCCTCGGCCCTCGGTGTCTGTGGCACGGCTGCGCAGAGACAGCCAGAGCCTGGCAATCATGGAATTATGGAAGAGAGGCTTTGAGATAGAATCACAGAATCATAGAATGGTAAGGTTGGAAGGGACCTCAAGGATCATCTAGTTCCAACCCCCTGCCATAGGCAGGGACACCTCCCACTAGTACAGGGCACTCAAGGCCTCATCCAATCTGGCCTTGAACACCTCCAGGGAGGGAGCATCCACAACCTCCCTGGGCA
>VWZE01025752.1:187026-200728 GCA_013396675.1 Eubucco bourcierii | reverse complement strand
CTCAGCCTGTCCTCATAGGAGAGCTGCTCCAGCCCTCTGATCATCTTTGTGGCCCTCCTCTGGACCCGCTCCAACACTTCCATGTCCTGGAGCTCAGCCATTAACCTGGCATTGCCAGGGCACCAGCAAACCATGGTCCTCAGCACCACATCTCCTCCCTAGCTTTGAAACTTCTCCAGGGATGAGGACTCTGCCACTGCCCTGGGTAGCCTGTGCCAGGGTTTGGCAACCCTTTTTGGGGAAGAAATTGTTCCTCATGTTGCCTGCAGCAACTTGAGGCTGTTTCCTCTTGACCTATTGCTTGTTACTAAGGGAGAAGAGACCAACCCCCACCTGGTTCCAACATCTTTTCAGGGAGCTGTAGAGAGCCAGAAGGTCTCCCTTCAGCCTCCTTTTCTCCAGCAAGTCAGCCCTAAGAGTTCTGCTCCAGAAGCAGCAGCAGCCCCACTGCTGGGTCTGTGCCCAGAGGGGAGTGAGGAGCTGAGCTGCTCTCAGTGTGAGGGAGGCCTGGGCCGTGGGTGCAGGGCTGTGTCTGAATCAGGTTTTCTTGCCTGCCTTTGCTCCCCAGCTGCTGCTTTCAGGAGCTTGCTCAGCCAGTGTGCAGTGCTGCCTGCACTCACCTTTGGCATTTCTGCAGCCTCAGATTTATCAGCAATAGTTTTGTACCATGCCAGCAGGATTGGCTCAGCCTGCCCTGCACAGAGGCACTGGAGCATGGCCCTGTTCCCATGGTGCTGCCACACAGCTGGATGTGTTCCCCATCACTGGCAGGTCCCCAAGGAGCCCCCCAGGATCAGGAGAGCTGTGACCCCCCCTGGAAGTCTGAATGGGGCCTAGAGGAATGGGCACAGTCAGGAGGATGAGGATAGAAGAGGAAGGGCACTGCCTAGGATGCTGCATGGGGGAACCCTTGGCCATGGGAAGATGATGATGGTACTAGGCCATGTTGGGTGCTGCCTGGCTCGAGCTCCTGGAGGTCTGCCTCCAGTGCTGGGTGTGCTGGGGCTGGAGTCCCAGAGAGAGGGAACTGTGGCAGGTGTTGGGGTGAAAAGGGCAACCAATGTGGGGGGTCACACCCTGAGGGCCGACAGAGGCTTTTAGATTGTGTGGGATTCCTTGTGGCTCTGCAAGCTGCTCCCAGGCTGTCCCCTCTTGTCACAGAGCCTCTTGCCAAGCACTTCCAAGCTGTTGAGCTGCTGCTGGTGCCACTCATTGGGGCTGAGGTGCCAGGTGAGCTCTGTGCTGGCAGCCCTAGGTGCCTTCAGGTGAGTTTGGAGGTTCTGGGTGTGCATACTGGGGGGTCGCTGGTGTATGGAGGGTTTCTCAGTGCACTGAAGTGTGGCTGCAGGTGAAATCCTCTGCCCCACTCCTTCCTAAAATAGATGGAAAATATTGCACCTTTTCTCTGAAGCTATTTCAGGTGTAATTTCCATCCCTTCTCCTGATAATTAAACATTTTTAGGTCAGTCAGCTTCTCCACCCTAGTTGTGGACCTGTCCTGGATGCCTTTGTAATTAGACATCTCCCTGGGAAGGTTGCAGGCGGAGGCGGCCGCGGCTCTCCCGCAGCCCTGCCTGAGGCCGCTCCTGTCTTTGAGCAGCTGCTCGTCCTTGGGGCTCCTCCAGCCTGGGGCTCACCGGAGTCCACTCCCCTCGGAGGAGGGTGATGATGGATGGAGCAGCCCCTAATTAACATCCGCAGGCCTGGGGACACGGTGGTGGCTGTCCTCTGCCGTGACACCCAGCCCGCAGCAATCACGGTCTCGTTGTTTGAAGGGTGAGGGTTTTGAGCACAGTTTAAGTAATCTGAAGCCGCCTGTTTAGTTTTGTTTTGTTGTTTTGTTTTCACACGGCTCTTTACAAGGGAGAAAAGAAAGTTTTCACATCTTGCCCTGCCACAAAAAGGTCCTGAGCCGGCTGGTTTAAAGCTGAGATGCTGCACAGGAGCTGGGATTAATGAAAGGGCAACATTGTTCTGGGCTGCTGAGAGGAGGGAGATTAGAGGAGCCCTCAGCAGAGCAGCCGAGGAGCTTGGCTCTTCTCCTGGCTCTTACCAACCCGGTGAGACCAGAGCTTCCCTTTAAGGGAAAAGAGAGGTTGCATCCCAGCCCCCGCCCCAGCCAGGGTCTGTGTGGGTCACCCCCCCGCACAAAGGCGTCGGCAGCTCCCCTGGGTTACCTCTGCGCAGTCTTCGGGAAGAGTTAATTAAAAACTCGAGATGCCCTGCTCTGGGATGGGCACCTGCAGCCTTGGTTTGACTGAGTGCCTCTTTATCGGGGGGGTCGTGGGGGGAACGTGAGCCACAAATCCCATCCCCTTTGTGTGAGAATCCCCCGAGGGGAGGGTCCAGCCCTGAAAATCTGTTATCTTAATCCAAGCAAACTCGGGAGCAGGAAAGGTCATAGCCTGGGGGTCGAACCACCGACGGCTGCTCCACGCCTCAGCCTTCTGATTCTGGCGAGCTCAGGTTACAGAGCGGAGGAAAACCGATCCCTGTCCTCCAGGTGGATCGCTCCTGATCCTATCTGGCATCTTTCACCCCCAAATTATACCCTAAATCCTCAAAGTCAGCCAGAATGGCTCTGGGAGGCTTGGCAGACCTGGGGAAGCGGAGGGAGGGAGGCTTCCCTATGGTTTTCATCCCTCTGTTTCCCTTCTCCTTTGTGCCCATTGCTCAGTTCTGCTTTTGTAGCCTCAGGCTGGGCGCTGCCAGGGCTGTGGGACAAACTCTCCCCCGCACCGCGTCTGAAGAGGAACCTCTGCTCCATCACTGCTCTTTGCTAACCAACCTTCTGCCACCAAGGCCCTGAGCTTGGGGAGCGACTGCAGTGACCCTGGTGGGGGGTACAAAGATGCCCATTGGGTTTGATTCATGTTGATGCCCTGCCAAGGCGTTTTTCAGGGCTGGTGAAGCCAGCCGTTGTGGTGTCCAGGTCCCCTTCCCTGTGGCAGCCCCTAAGAGGACACTGGGCAGCAGCTGCTCCATCCCATGGAGGATGTTGTAGGAAGAAGTGGCTGTGGGCTTTGCCCCCTGGTCAAGGCTGATTGGTGGTGGGGAGTGAGATGGGTCCAGGCCCAGTGTGTGGGGTTTGTGCTGCTGCCATGTGCCAGCCCCAGGGTCCACATACAAATATAGCAAGTTATGCCCGGGCCAGACCCACGCCGTGTCCCTGGCAAATTCCAGGGGGCGGTGGTGGCTGGGCAGGAGGTGTTAAAGGCTGGGTCTGAGACCAGAAACTGCCATCAGCCTCTGCTCCAGCTGGCCACAAAGGCTTGGCCATCAAATGCACCGTCCCACGCTGCCGTTCCTCTCCCACCCCGCCGTGCTGTGCCAGCTCAACCTCTTTCAGCTGTGGTGATGCCAGCTGGGACCTGCCCAGCCAACTGGGACAAACTGGGCACTGGCTGGAGCAGGAAGATTGCATATTGCTGAAATCGTTATGAGCAGCTCGAGGGGCTGCTGGGGGCTGGGGAGCGAGGGTGGGTGGAGGATGGGCTTGGAGGGTTCACAGCTCCGTGCTGGTCTGGCTGGGTCTTGCCAGCAGAACTGGAGGTCAGGAGATGCCAAACTTGCTCATGGTAAGAAGGGGGAACAGGAGAACAGCCCCAGGATGGCTCATCCTGGTCTTTACACCTCCACACTCCCCTCCGCCGGCGCTGGCAGCAGTGAGGCTAAAGTGCTGCTGACATTAAACAAATTAATATCAGGTTTAAATAGCTGCTGGGAACAGGCGGCGCGGGCCCGGCTGTCAGCCCCGGATTAGCGGCTGCCCAGGCTAAACTTACTGCTGTCGCTAACGACCCCGAGGGCAATGCCCTCTGCAGGGCACCCGGGGCTGTGCCACTGCCCCTGTGCCAGCCCGGGCGGGTGGTGAGATAAGGACCCGTGGACTGCCCTGGCGCAGCAGCAGTTCTTGGGGTGCCCTCCCCAGGTCTTCAGGTGCTTCTCAGAGCACAAAAGTGTGAAAAGTCAGCCCAGAAGTGCCTGCTCTGACTGCAGGGCAGGAACTGAGCATCTTGTGGTTAACCTCTGGGTTTTGTTGTGCTGGTGACTGGGCGAGGGTGGGGCTGAGGCTCCTGCCTGACCCTGAGTTGTTCGATTTGAGGGCAGCGTTTAAATCTCTGCCTGTTCCCCTTTTCCTTCGGGGGTATGATCCTTTCCGCTTTCCACAAGCAGCTTTGTCATCATTTCCCTCTTGAAAAGGCAGCCACAGCCTGAACCTCCCTGCCCCTGTGAAGATCCTGGGGCCAAAAATTCAGTGCCAAGAAGGTGCTGCCATGGCAGGGGAAGTCCAACTGCCTCTGCCTGTAGTCACAAAAATGATATGGAGTGCAACAAGCCCTGAGCACCAAGGCATCTGCAACACCTCAACCCTGGATGATCAGACCCTGCAGCCCCTTCCCCAGACAGGTGGTCTGGCACCCTGTGGGGTCGGACCTTTCCCACATGGGTGGTGGAGGAAGGGCTGAGCTCGCACTGCTGCTGGTGAGGCAGTGCCAGCGTCTCAGTGCTGAACCCCAAAAGCTGAGGGATGTGCTGGGAACTGGAAGGGGTTGGTACCAGCGTGTATGGGACGTGCTCAGCTGGCACCACGGCCAGACCGAACTTCACTCAGTCTTGGGGGGATGTGGACTCAGCCCATCCATATGACTTTGCCCAAGGGACTGTTTAGGGGGTGCTCTCCCAGGGACATTCAGGGTGGGGGGCTCCCGCTGTGGCGTCGTTCCGCCCTCCCACCTTGGCGGGGACCCAGCATGGGGCATCCCAGCAAGTGCCTGTCCCCGACCATCTCAAAACAGCCCCATTAGAGGGGGGTAGTCCTGGGCCCTCTGAGCGTCACCTGGGGGTGCAGGCGGAGCGGGTCAGGGGTTCCCTCAAAGTTTCCTGTCTTCGGCAATTCCGGCCCCTCCCTTCCCTCCGCCCCCCGCCCGGTTCCACTCTGGTTCTCCCGCTGCTGCTCACCGGCACCTCCGAGGCGGGGCCGGGTGCGGCGGTAAGGGGCTGGCAGCGCATTGGGCGGCCGAGAGGGGCTGCGGGGGGGCTGCCCGCCTCTTCCCGCCCCTGCCCTCAGCCCAGCCGGGCGAGCGGGAGGCACCAGCAGCACCGAGCCGAGGCAGCCGCATCCAAAATGCTTCTAGGTGGGTGAAACGCAACTTCCCTCCAGCCCCAGCTCCCCGCTGCTTCTTCCAGCGCTCCGAGCCGCCCCCTGCTCTCTCATTAACGCCCAGGGGACCCGTGCTGCGGAGCTCAGTTCCCAGGCTGGGTGCGGGGGATGCGTTACCGAAGCACGGCGATAAACGAAGCCCTGGCAGCCTGCGGGGCTCGGGGGCTCGGGCGGCATCGCGTGGGCGGCGAAAGGGGTCTGGCCGTGGTGATGGGTCCGGTGGCGGTGGCAAGGGGTCTGACGGCGATGGAAGGGATCCGGCGGCTGTGGCAGAGGGTCTGTGGGGTCAAGGTCCGCGGTGCTCCCCCCGTTGCTGTCCCGTGGATGTTCCTGTCTGCATCGACCCCATTCAGGCGTTGGGTGGGCAGCCGAGCAGCTCCGGGCAGCGCCGAGTTACTTGAGCTTGAGAAAATGGAAACAAACCAAGGTGCGAGCTGTGCTGTGAAGAAAAAACAGCTCTGTTCCGTATCCCTGCTCGAGGCTGGTGTGTGTGTGTGTGTGTGTGTGTGTTGGGATGTGTGGGGGTGTGTGTGTCTGCTCCCCTGTGCTGTTGTGATCGCAGTGATTATTTACTGCCAAAAACGAGCTCCAGCAATTGGTGGTATTGGAGGAGTCCGAGTTCGGGAGCCGAGGGGCCGGTAGCAGCCTCAGCATCACACACAAATATTGTTTCTTCTGTGGGCTCCCAATCCTGCTCCCACCAGGGCTCTGAGTGCTGAGTTACCCTCCGGAGATTTTCCTCTTTCCAAGTGAATCGAGTGGCTTCTGTTCCCCGTTGCCCCAAACCCACCCGAAGAGCTGCTCTTTCGATTGGCATCCCCCGAGCCGTGCTCCGATCACCTACAAAATGGTCCCTGCCAGCCCCGGCGCGGGCAGTCTGTGCCTTCGGCTGCCAGTTTATGAGCCCAGTCACTTACAGGATCCTAGCTGAGTTGGGTTCGCTGCATCTGATTGATTTTTCCTAGGACTGCAAAAACGGGAAGAAAAAGGTCGGGCACTGGCACGGCTTTGTTGTGCCCTTGCTCTTCGCTTGGGGGTCACCCCCGAGTCGCGTCCCTGCTGCGCTCCCTGTTCAAAGCAGTGATGGTTTTGTGTGAAATGAGGCTGGGGCAGAGACCGGCGGTGCCTTGGCAGGGAAAAGCTGGCAGTGGGGTGCTGGAGGGGCTTTGCTCTGGCTTTGGCTGTGCTGGGCTGGCGGAGCTGCGGCAGCAAGCGGAGCGTGACGGTAACGTTGCCCTCGGACCCGCTTGAGGCGCAGACTCAGGCTGGGGATGTCGCTGGTTTGGGGATAATTGACATTAACTTTCTGGGGGTGAAGGAGCATCGCCCCTGGGTGCCACCCATGCTGACTGCCATGGCTCTGGCTGATTCCCTCCATGCATGCAGAGTGTGCCCATACGTGTACCGTGCCTGTCCCCAAGCCCGCGTGTGCTCGTTCCCCACACCCCCCCACCCCCCCACGATGGCACAGCGCTGGCATCTTGTGGGTGCCTGTGGCAGCGGAAGAGCGGCCAGGCTGAGGGATGGCATTGACCTGGCACATCTGATGAGCTCCTCCAAGGACTCACCCGGACGTGGCCGCAGCCTTGCCCGGCAGCTGTCTCCTGTGCATCACTTCAATTTTTCTGATAATCTGAAACTCAATCTTTTCCCGGAGCTGTCGCTGCCTGCGCCTCCGGAACGCCTGACGCTGCCCGGGTGCTTGTCTGGAATACTCCTCGGGAAGGGCAGGTTTAAAAAAGAACAACGACCAAACCAACCTCCCAAAGCTCCTGCTTGGCCTTGAGGGCTCAGGGACGAAGGGAATGGTGTAAAGTCACCAAGGCTTCAGTTCTGAACCTGCAGTGCTGGCAGCTTGCTGGTGATCCCTGTGCTGGGGCCAGAGCCGTGGGTCTGTGGGGTGCTGGGTAGAGGAGTGTGGTGGCTGCCAGGTGCTGGTGTGGTGCCTGCTCCCCCCGGGGGTTAAATGTGCTCCCCCCAGTCATGGTTTGAAGGTCCCTTCTAAAAATTGGGGACTTGAAGTCACAGCAAAAAGCCAGGGTGGGCAGTGCAGGATGGGACCACCTGTGCGTGCTGCTGCTGGGAGTCTGCTGTTCTTAATTGGCTGTTTAATTAGGCTTCCAATCTCCTCTGTGGAGGCTAATGGGCAGGAGAGCCTGGCCCCAGCCAAAAGCTGAGTTTGCCTTGAGGCTCCTTCCTCAGAGGTGGGAGTGAGCTTCCCCTGAGGTGGTCTTGGGTGAATTTCCCTGTAAATGCAGCAGTTGTTTGTACTGCCAGGGACAGTCTCTGGTTCCAACCACGACCTGGGGCTCTGGGGGCTCTGAGCAGTAACGACAGCCTCAGCCTCCCCTTCTGAATATTTTTAGACTGGGCTGTCATCTAATCTTGACCTCCAGGATGATGTGGGCTAGAAAACATCACTGCATTTCCAGCACCAAGCCAAGGGTGTAATTCACCAGTTCATTTAGTCCCTTTGTAATCCCACCTCCCCGTGCTGGAACCCCGAGGTGCCCACAGGTATTCTGAGCAAACTGGAAGTTTTTGGAAGTTTAGGCAGTGAGGATGCTGCCAGCAAGCTGCTAGTGGCTGCACTTTGGTTCTCTCCAGCACCTGCCCGATGTCCCCGAGCCCGTTGTGACTGCAGGCATTTAGCAGAGCTGCTTCTGCCTTTTCTGAGCAGGCTGCTGGCAGGAGTGGGCTGCCTGCTCCCACTCTCCTCCGAAGCGCTGATATTAGCACGGCCTGGGTAGGAGTGACGGAAATTACAATGAAATACTAGAGGTAGGACATAAAAATTTAATTAAAAAATAATGACAGATATGTGTCATCTTCCCAGCCCCAACTATGACCAGCCTGGCCCCAGGGCAGCTGTGCTGGGAGCTGTGCCGTTCAGTTGCTGTCTGTGTCAGTGTGACTGGCACAGGGGCCCCCCCAAAAAATAATGATGTGAGCAGAAAGTGGGCAGGTGGGGGCAAGAGGTTTGACCTCTCTGAAGCTTAGGGGCAGGGGGGAATGCCAATGGCTTAGGGTTTGAAAGTCCTTTTGACTCCCCAGGATTTGCACCCCTGAAGTCTGAGCTGGTGGGACCCCCTTGAGACCCTGGCAGGGTCTGGCTGAAGCCCATGTGGCTGGGGTTCATCAGGGTCAACCACAATGCCATCACATGCCATGGTTTGAGCCTCACCAGTGGTCTGTGGCATCACTCCAGCACATCTAGGATGGGGCTGCCACCAGCCTGGAGCCTGGTACTGCCACCAACCTGCTGGATGGCCCTGGCCATGTCACTTGCTCCTCTGAGCCCATCTGTCTCCTCATAACTCTTTGCAGTCTAAGGGCTCAGTGTCCCCATGGAAGGGCCAGCCCAGCCCCAGCTGGGCAAGGGAGGCACCTGCCCAGTGCTTCCCTAACAGAAATCATTAATTTTTGCTGCTAATGGAGCAAAGGCTGCACTATGAAAAATGTGCGTTGGCTCAGAGGCAATTGGAGAGCTGGGAGAGACAGGAGCCCCTTAATTTGTTCCAAATTGGTTATTTCACTGGAATGGTGAGAAAGCATCAATTTGAGGCTCTTCCCTCCCTTTTCATTTCTGTCAGTTGCTCCCTGGCTGTAATGAATTGGGCTCGGCTGTGATTTTGATGATTTAAATGGTGCCCAGAATAAAGGCTGCACTAATCTGGGCCCAGCTCTGGACTGCCCTCTGAGTTTTCTGTGTTTTGGAAAGACCCTGAGCTCTGCCTGCCTCCACACAGGAGGAGCTGATGGTGGGGAGGGTCGAGCAGGGGAGTGGACCTCTGCTCTGTGTTCAGCCCTCACTGCCTCTGCTGCCTGGGGTCAGGATTAGCCCTTCTGGTCCCCAACTCCTTGGTACTTGTCATGAGGATCAGTGAGGTCCTGGCTGGGCTGTGGCAGCCCCAGTAGTGATGCTGGCTGAAATGTAGGGGTACTGGGATGGCCTGGGGCTTTGTAAGGTGGGGCACCACAAAATGCCCGTTTTGGATAGTGAACTGGCACAGGGCAGTTAAAGTCCAAGGGGAGGTGAGCTTGGTGCTGGTGGGCACAGGTAGGAAAAGGGCTCAACAGAGCAAGACCTGCACCCAGGTGTGCTCCTCAGGGACAGTTGGTTGAGTCAGTGCTGTGGGGCTCCCACGGCTCCGGGTGCTGCATGTGGCTGAGTTGCTCCCCGGGGACATGTGGGTGAGCTTCAGGAAAGCCCAGGGCAGGAGGTGACCTTGTCCCTGCTCCCTCGCGAAAGGGCTTTGCCCTTCTCAGCTGCTGTGTTGTGGAGAGCAAACTGGCTTGGTCTGATCAGAGCCGGGGCTGCGGGTGGGGGGGGAAATGGGCACTGCCTACCGCCCCCTCCCGCCGTTCCAGCCCCGCCGAATCGCCCGGTTGCAGCCGTGCCCGGCAGTTGCGGAGATGTCATCTGGGTTTATTTCAAGGCTCATTCCCTGCCAGCTCAAGTCACGCAGCAAAGGGCTGCGAGGAGCTGTGCAGGAGGAGGCAGCGTCCTGCGAGCTGCTTGTGGCTGGGGGTTTAGGAGGCCTGTGTCAGTATCTCGGGGGGTTTCCTCCTCTAACAGCACCCTCACAGTCCCTTCCCATGGCCCACTGCCCAGTCAGGCACCTTCACAAGGACTTGGTCTGCCCCTGTGTGCAGCTGGAAGGAATGCCCCGGCGGTTGGGGACCACCTCCCACAAATACCCTGGAGATGTACAGGACGCGGCAGGGAAATACTGGGGGCCCCCAGCCTGTGCCCCACCCCCTTCCCTCAGCCAAGGGGCATTCTCCTCCTCCTCTCTGCAGCAGCAGATCCTGTCAGTGGAGCCCTCCCTGCCCACTGTGCCCTCTCTCCCAGCTCTGGCAGGTGCCCGGGGGTGGCTGCAGGAGTGTTTTCAGTTGGTCTGAGCTGGCAGGGTGCTGAGCACTGCCTCTCTCTCAGGGTACGGCAGCAGCTCTGCACAGCCTGCCACGCACCGTGGGGATTAAATGGAGCTGGCACCGCCTTCGGGTGCCAGGGATGCTGCTGTGCAATAGGGCGAAGCCTGGTGAGGGGTCCCTTCCACCCCCTTGAACATGCCCCTGTGCATGCCCCCCTGTCAGGGGTCACTGGTTCATCTTGAGGTCTGTCAGAGATTGGGCTCTGGGTGCAGAGGCAGGGTAGGGATGCACAGGGCAGTGTGTGCTCTCCCTACCCCCCAAAACTCTCCTCTTTGCCCATGTGTGGGCAGGAGGGTGGCTGGCGGAGCCGGGCATGGTACGGTGGGCAGGAGAGCCGGTGGGCAGCTCCGGCAGCACCAGCAGCTCCATTTCCCTGCTGGAAAACTGAGAGTCATTGCCGGAGCCCCGGAGCTTGCCTCAGAGCTCTCAGTGCAGAGAAGGAACCCAAAAAATCTGATCCGTGTGTTCGACCTCGGAGGTTTGATCTCTCCAGGGGGCTCNGAACCCCCTGGCTGTGGGGCTGAATTGTGGGCAGGAGGTGTTGGGATCTGACCCCTCAACACCCCCAACTGTGCCTCGGGGTTGGTTTGGCTGCCGAAGGACTCAAGTGGAAACTGTGGCTCATGGGGCAGCAGCCGCCCGCATGCCATGCGGATGATGGATGTGCCCATGCAGGAGGGCAGGTGCCCGCTGTGCATTTGGCCTGGCATGAGGGAAATAGCAACCATCCAATGGAAGTGAGGAGGCTGCTGCTGCAGGGGAGCAAGGGAATATTTCCATCTGGGTTCTCTTAGGAAGGACTGTCTGCCACCCTGGGCAGGGGTACTTGTGGGGGTGCAAACACTGCCCCAAATCCATGGTGAAGCTGGAGGCTTCCAGCAGAAATGGCAACTTATGGAGAAAAGACAGGAAAAGAGGCAACTAAAGGACTGTTTCATGTGAGGGGCTTTGGGTTTCTCCTGTCACAGGACCCCAGGCAGAGGCACACAAGACAGAGGCCAGTGGTTGAGCCATATCCCCAGCATGAAGCAGGCAGAGCCCATGTTCTGACCCCAGTGCCCACGGGGCTCCCCCCAGCCTATCCTCGTTTCCCAGCCCTCTCCCCAGGGTCAGTGTGCTTGGTGGCACCTGGGATCTCTAACCCATTGAGCCTTCCACCTGCCCTATCTCCTGGTGCCCGCTGTGGTGCCATGTTTGGTTTGCCCAACAGCACTGGAGACCAGTGACAAGTGGTGTCCCTCAGGGGTCAGTGCTGGGACCAGTGCTGTTTAACATCTTTGTCAGTGACATGGACAGAGGAATGGAGTGCACCCTCAGCAAGTTTGCAGATGACACCAAGCTGTGTGGCACAGTCGACTTGCTAGAGGGCAGGGATGCCATCCAGAGGGACCTGGACAGGCTGGAGAGTTGGGCCCAGGCCAACCTGATGAAATTCAATAAGGCCAAGTGTAAGGTCCTGCACCTGGGTAGGCACAATCCCAAGCACAAATACAGGCTGGGTGGTGAATGGCTGGAGAGCAGCCCTGAGGAAAGGGACCTTGGAGTCTGGGTTGATGAAAAGCTCAACATGAGCCTGCAGTGTGCACATGCAGCCCAGATAGCCAACCGAGTCCTAGGCTGCATCAAGAGAAGCGTGGCCAGCAGGGCAAGGGAGGTGATTCTGCCCCTTTACTCTGCTCTCGTCAGACCCCACCTGGAGTACTGTGTGCAGTTCTGGAACCCTCAGCACAGGAAGGACATGGAAGTGTTGGAGCGGGTCCAGAGGAGGGCCACAAAGATGATCAGAGGGCTGGAGCAGCTCTCCTATGAGGACAGGCTGAGGGAGTTGGGGCTCTTCAGCCTGGAGAAGAGAAGGCTTCGCGGGGACCTGATAGTAGCCTTCCAGTATCTGAAGGGGGCCTACAGGAAGGCTGGGGAAGGATTATTTACAAGGTCCTGCAATGACAGGACAAGGGGCAATGGGCTTAAACTGGCAGAGGGGAGATTTAGATTAGATGTTAGGAGGAAGTTCTTTACAGTGAGGGTAGTGAGGCACTGGAACAGGTTGCCCAGGGAGGTTGTGGATGCTCCCTCCCTGGATGTGTTCAAGGCCAGATTGGATGAGGCCTTGAGTAACCTGTGCTAGTGGGAGGTGTCCCTGCCTATGGCAGGGGGTTGGAACTAGATGATCCTTGAGGTCCCTTCCAACCTTACCATTCTATGATTCTATGATTCTATGATTTGGGTCTCCTGCCTGGTCACAGCTGCTGCTTTTCTTGGGTGGTTTTGTTCCCCCACTGCAGGTTTCTCTTCCTGGGCTCCCTTAGTTCATGATGACTCTAAGGATTTCTATCTGGTGCTGGTGGAGAGCAGGGGGCAGTGGGAGGTTTCTGCCAATGCCATTGTTTTTCCAAGGCTTTGCGGGGGCTCTTGGTGCCCCGAATCCCTGTGTTCCAGATCTGTGTGCCTTATGGAGGCTGTGGGATGGGATCAGCTGCTCCCATTGGAAGCCAGGGGGAACAGCAAACCTGTTTCTGGCTGGACTCCCCCAAATGTGCTACTGAGTCCTGGTGTGGGGGCTCAGAGAGGCCCCAGCCTGCGGGACCGCTGCAGAACTGCTGACCTCAGCAATCTGCCCTGGTTGCTGGGTCCAGGGCCTGCAGCAGCCTCCAACCTGGAAGCGATGGAGGGGGCACAGGGATCAGTGGGTGCTCAGCCCTGAGCCCCTCTCTGGTTTCAGGTTAACCCGGGGCTGGGCAGGAATGTCGAGGAAGCAGGAAGAGTCTCTTGCCCCGGGACATGTGGAGGAGCCTGAAGAGAGGAATTCAGTGGGGGCCCCCCCGGCCCCTCGCGGAGCCAGGTACAATGCAGCCCCTAATCCAGGCACATACCGAGGGGCTGCCTGAATGCACCGGCAGCAGCTGAGAGCATCTACCAGTGCCCGGGCACCGTGTCAGTGCTGGGGGAATGGGTGGGAGGCTTCCACTGGGGGCTCCCGCCGGGCATCGGTGCCGTTTGAGGTTTTAGTGTCCTTAGGAATCTTGCTTGGGGCAAACCCAAAGTTACTGTAAAATCCCAAGCTGAGTAGCTTTGAGTTTTGCCTGCCTTTAGTGCCGAAAGGTTCTTTAGACATCAGCAGCACTCCTTTGCGGGGGCACAGTTAAGTGGAGTTCGCGTGGGAGCTTGGTCTGAGTCCTGCTGCGAGATTCACTGAGGGCTCAGACCTGCCAGTAGCTCAGTGCCATGGGCAGGGCAGGAACTGCTTTGCCCACAGCTGCCCGCTCGCGGAGCACACAGGTCCTGGATCTGCCAAAATACATCCTGTCTGGATGCAAACGCATTTACAGCTTCTCCTGCTGCGTGTGGCTTGGCCAGGGGACTGAGGTGCAGTTCCCGGGGGGCCATGAACCTGGCACCCGATGCCCATCACCTCTGCTCTCCTTGCATCCCGGGCGAAGGCGTCGTGGCAGGGAGCGTGCTGCGATCAGGGTGCCCAGCTCCGTGAGCTCCTCTTGCCCAAGGGGCAGAGCCCATCGCCGGCCACTGCGGCCACCATCCGCACCGTCGCAGTGGCCACGGCCGCGCGGCCTTCCCGGTTCCCGTCCGCCGCTAGTGGCCACT
>VWZE01025752.1:160757-178990 GCA_013396675.1 Eubucco bourcierii | reverse complement strand
AGAGCCACAGGCAGTGCTGTGGGAGAGGCCAGCCCTGTTTCAGAACTGCAGACCGAGCATCTGGGGGTGCCATTCACAGCAGAGCCCACCCTGCTGTGGCCGTGGCTGTCACCTTGGCTAAGGTCGTGTCATTCTATACAGACCTGGGGGCTCTGCCACTCTCCCCAGAGCAAATCCCCTTAATTAAGTGTCTAATTAATACCTAAAAATACAGCCCGCAGCTGCTGCCGGAATCTGCCCTGCAGCAAAGGTAAGGCAGGAGCCTCAGCGGCACAGCCATAACCTTGGGAAGGTGCCCAAACAGCATGGGGTGGGTGCCCTGTGCCAGCTGCCACTTGTCCTTTCTATGGCACGTGCTGGCTTCCCTCCTTTTAGAATCATAGAATCATAGAATGGTAAGGTTGGAAGGGACCTCAAGGATCATCTAGTTCAAATCCCCTGCCATAGGCAGGGACACCTCCCACTAGTACAGGTTACTCAAGGCCTCATCCAATCTGGCCTTGAACACCTCCAGGGAGGGAGCATCCACAACCTCCCTGGGCAACCTGGTCCAGTGCCTCACCACCCTCACTGGAAAGAACTTCCTCCTGACATCCAGTCTAAATCTCCCCTCTGCCAGTTTAAGCCCATTGCCCCTTGTCCTGTCATTGCAGGACCTTGTAAATAATCCTTCCCCAGCCTTCCTGTAGGCCCCCTTCGGATACTGGAAGGCTACTATCAGGTCCCCTCGAAGCCTTCTCTTCTCCAGGCTGAAGAGCCCCAACTCCCTCAGCCTGTCCTCATAGGAGAGCTGCTCCAGCCCTCTGATCATCTTTGTGGCCCTCCTCTGGACCCGCTCCAACACTTCCATGTCCTTCCTTTGCTGGCTGCAGACCTGTGACTGCTCTTCACATGGTGCCTGGATGAGGATGATGATGCTGTTGGAGGCCTTCAGCCTCTGTTCTGCTCGCGGGGATCTTGTCCTGTGCAGAACCATGATGGAAAGATTTTGTCCCCTCCACAGGCTCCTGTCCCAGATGGGGTTCTGGGCTCTCTCCTGGTTTGCCCTGGCTGCAGACCCAACCCAGGGTTGTGTTTGATCCACAGATCTGGGCTCAAGGATGTGCCATAGCATCTTGGGAATTGCTTCCTTCCCACGTCGGTGGGCAGCAGCTGCTGTGGTCAGTGACCATCTCTTTGTTCCCCCCACCAGCACCCTGGGGCCAGCCACCAGGTGCAGGAGCTGCTCCTGATGCTCTATCACGGGGCCAGGTGGCAGCAGCCGGGTCTGGCTGGCACGGTGACATCGGCTGAGCTGCAAACCCCTTTACTGGGCTCCGGAGGATGGGAAGGTGGCGACTGCCTGCCCTCTGTTCCTCCCGGTGGTGAGTGGAGCACAGACTCGGAGCTGCACTTTGGGGGCTGGAGTAAGCAGTGCAAAGTGCCCTGACCACGGCCGGCGCAAACCCTGGCGATGCAGCCCCAAACCTTTTGTGGTGGGGTCCTTGCTGCCTGTGTGGGCCAGGGGAGCCCCCCGGTGCAGCTCCCCAGGCGCCGGCCGCTGCCGTCTCAGCTGACGTGAGGCAGAAGCGCAGCTTCACGCCTCAGAAGGTTTAATTGTGCGGCGCTCACCCAGTCCTGCTGGCTCTGGCCCCTCCCTGCTCGCCGTGTCTGGAGCCTTATTTATTTATTTCGGACAGTTTCGCAGATTTCCCTCCTGGGTGACTCTGGAATTAACTCGATCAGCTCACGCCTGGTGAAGCAAGATGTAATTTTCCCCCCGAGTCAGCCCTGACTCGGGGACGGCTCCGGAGCCGCTGCAGAGCCGCCCGTGTGCGCTCTCCCAGAAAGAGGTCGTTGGTGCCCGCGGGGCCTGCGCTGCTCAGCCACAGAACATCCTCCGAACTTTGCATTTCACATTGGTGCCTCAGCTCCTGCATCAGCTGCTCCCCTCCAGTGGGGAGTCCTCGTCCCGCACGGGCAGTGTTGGGGTGCAGGGGGATGAGTGAGGTGAGCGTCCTGGCCCTGTGCCAAACCCACGCTGGTGACCGTGGCTCCTGGTGGCCGTGGCTCCTGGTGGCTGAGGCTCCTGGCCAGTGTTTCTGCTGCAGGAGCACTGTTTCAATCTGGCCAGGCTGGATCAATTAGCTGAGGTCTATGGGGTGAGGTTCACCAAGCCCAAGTGCCGAGTCATGACGATCCCCTGAGCACTCCAGGCTTGGGCCAGTGGCTGGGGACTGCCTAGAGGAAAAGGACCTCGGGGTGCTGGGCAACAGCAGCTGAAGATGGGCTAGCATGTGCCCAGCTGGTTTTGAGCTCAAGAGGCAGAAGGAGGCCCAGGGTCACCCTTTCACTGAAGAGGGTTCAGAGCCCACAGCAGAGGGCCCCATATGCCAAGTGCCCACAAGCTCTGTCCCCGTGTGCCACGTCCCTGCGCTGCAGCAGAGGCCACCGCTGCTAACACTGCTCTTTCCCCTCTGCCTGCCAGGTCCCTCCGGACACAGCAGCCCCCTCTTAGCGTCGTTACCCATCCCTGGCCGTCCCCTTCACCCTCCCTTGGACATCAAGCACTTTCTGACCTTCAGGCTCAACGGGACATCACCGCTCAACCTCTTCCCCAACTTCAACACGGTGAGTTGAGGGGGGTGGGTGGCCAGACTCCTTGCCCACAGCAGTGCCTCTTCTCCATGGCACTCCTTGTACTCTGCCAGATAATTTCTGGTTTAATCACTGCAGTCTGCTGGGTGCTGGAGCAGTGCCCCTGCCCTACCGTTAGCTGGGAGCGGCTCCTGCCCAACCATTGCCCTTCTGGACCAGAATTCAAAGATGATTCATTTTAACCAAGATCAATTGGATTTTGCTGCTGGAATCAATAGTAATAAAGTAGCTCTGGAGAGCAGTTCCTTAGATGGAAAATAAATAGAGGAAACCAAAGAAAGAAGGTTGGGAATGTGGCTGGTGCTGGCGTGGCTCTAGGTGTCAGGACAGCTTGGTTGCTGTGGAACTTCTCCCACTGCCTCTTGGGCTCTAGGTCCCCAACCCTGAACCACTGGACCAGGTGCTTGGGTCATGTAGTTCAGTGTGTCTGGAGATGTCTGTACCTGAAGTGCCATGGATGTGGCCAAAGATGTACAACAGTCTCAGGTGTGAAATGGAGATTTCCTCCCCATGCTGCTCTCCTCAGGTGATCTCAACCCAGATGGGGTCTGTGTCCACCCAGGGTCTGCCCCGTGATTCCCACTGATGGGAGGGCTGGGATCTGCTCCTGAAACCCCTCTTTTGCCATGCTGTGGGTCCCTGTCCTGGTGTTTTAGCTGCCTAGGATGCTGCTGCGATCACCGAGGAGCAGGTTTTGCTCTGCTGAGGAAAGCGGCGGTGGCGAACAGGAGCAGGACCTGGGGCTGCTCCTCCCTCTCCCCCAGCAGAGACAGGGTGGGCGTCTCTGCGTTTGGTAAATGCCTCTCGTGAGCCTGGAAATGGGAATTTCCTGAGCTCCCTCCGCGCTCGCCCTCCGGCCTTTTGTAAGTGGCTTTGGGATTAACGTGTGCGGAAGGTGCAAATTATCGCGGAGATCTTCAAAGGCAGCGCAGACATTAAGAGAAGATTCCTGCGGCTGCTGAATGGGACTCAGCCCTCTAACTCCAGTAAGCTCCTCCGAAAGCTGGGCTCTCGCCTGCCCCTCCCCTCTGCTAACAAGCAGAAACACAGGAGAGAAGGATTTTTGGATGCCATTAACGCTGCTGTTCTTTGTCTGAGCTCCTTTTTTTAGTCGCTGGAGTCAGGAGCTGACTTGTTTGTTCTGCCTGGCTCCTGCCAGCCTCTGCCTTGGTACGTGCCCTCCAGAACCCTGTTGCTATGAAAATAATAACAACAACTAATAATAATCGTTTGGGAAAGGTATCCTTGGCGCTTACTGGAGCTGCCGCGCTGTGTCCAGGCTTGGTGGGGATGGAGATGCTTGGGACTGGCCACTCAGGCTGTGCAGGCTCCTTAGGTTAGCTGCTCTGAGCTCAGACCCAAGCCTAGCACCTGGTGTTGGGTGGTCTGGGGTGGGAGCTGCCCCTTCTGGATGCGTTTGTGTCGGAGAGGACGCTGAGGGTGGCACTGTGAGGGCTCGAGCACCCCTGTGCCCTGGAGCCAGGCTGGCAGCTCCTGGTTTCTCAGCCCATGGTGGCTGAGGCTCTGCTCGGCAGCTGAAGTTCAGGATTGTCTAAGGGGCAGGTGTCAGCTCAAATCGTCTCAGAGGGAGCTGCCAGGTCTGAGCTCCTGTGAGGAGAGCTCAGGAGGCTGCCTCTGCTCCCCGGGGCTGCTGGTGGCGCTGAGCTGGGCAAAGGAGCTCTCTGCTGTGACCCTATGCAGGTCACGAAGCTCTCATGAACCCAGCAGATGTTTTACTCTGGGGAGAGCAAAACCTTCACAAGCTGAGCTCTGCTACCACTGGGAGCAACCGCAACAGGGAGCAAACCTCCCAATGCCACCTGAAGGGGCCGTGCTCGGCAGGTCCTCTCCAGCTGTTGCAGATCCCCAGGAGCCGGCAGCTCCTCGCAGACCCTCGCAGGAGCCGCAATCCCAGTGGATGCTGTGTCCCTGTGAACTCCCGGTGCTGACCCTGGAGGCGGGAGCCGGGCAGGGAGCTCTATTTATATCGTGAGGAACATCCAGAGATAAATAAAGCCAAGTGAGTCAATGCCAATGGACTATAAAGCTCAGATCTTTGTTCTCTGAGTGTATAGTGCCCACAGCCTGCCGGGCCAGCTCTGCTGGAATCGCTCAGGAATAGCCTCTCCCCCACCCCATGCCGGCTGCAGGCACCGGTAGGTTCTGCTGTGTCACAGCCCCTTGCCAGCCCCTGGGGATGGCTGTGGGGGTTCTCGTTCCTCTCTGAGATAGTGGTGGGGGCAAGGCAGCATGTTTGGAGAGGCTGCCCGGAGAGGTTGTGAAGCCTTCTTCTCTGGAGAGCTTCCAAACCCACCTGGATATTGTGCACCTGGGCAAGCTGCTGTGGGTGCCCTGCTGGAACAGGGGGGTTGGACTGGATGAGCTCTGCAGGCCCCTCGCCACCCCACCTGACTGGGATTTGGGGATTTTTATTTGGAGAGGAGCACAAGGGCTCTCAGGTGGTCTCTGGGCTTTCAAGGAGCTGGATGGAGCTGGACTGGGCCTCCAGCAGAGCATCCTGCATGCCACCAAGTGCTCACCAAGGGTGCTTGAGAGAGCAAGAGCAGCCTTAGTAGGGGCTCATTAAGCCTCTGGGTGAGCACCTGCAGGACCTGGGTGCCCAAAGGCTTTTGAGGACAAGGTGTTTGCTTTGGGATACAGAAGCAGCAACAACCACCAGCTGCACCAGCCTCAGCTGGCAAAACCACGGGGGTGTAAAGGCCCAGGTTGGTGCCATCTGTTTATGACGGAGGAGGGTGAGTATGGTCCTCAGCAGCTTTTGCACCCTTGTGCTGGCATCTCCCTTTCCTCTGCCCCTTGCCCTGCACTTGCCCCAGTGCTCAGAGGTGGATGAATCTCTGGCAGCTACTGCCTGGGCCCTGCCCAGGCGTCTGTTGCTGCTGTGAAGGTTTGAGCAGCATGGAGAAGGTGGGTTCTGTAAACAAGCAGCACCAGCCCTACTCTGCTGCTGCCTGCAGCACAGAGACATGTTTGCTGTCAGGGCTGGGGCATCATCTTTGCCACCTGTAGCTTCCCTGCGGGGCTCCTTGGAACCCCAAGCAGCTCTGTATTGATATGCCAAGGCAGTCAGCAAAACCTGCCCGCAAACAGGCAGTGCATTTAATCACCTGCTCACCATTCCGCTCACTCCTGGGCAGGAATCCGGGCTCTGGATAATGGCTCTGTTGTCCAGGCATGTGCCGGCAGGACTGATGCACCTGTCTGAGCCGCCAGAGAGCTCTGCAGCGAAAGGCGATCGCCCGCGGCCCGCGGCGCTGCTGACAGCAGCACTCAGATAAGATAATCTGAGGCAGGGGCACAATGCCTGCATTATAGATGGGAGCCACGGTCAGACAAAGGCTGATTCTTGTGTGTGTGTCCCCCCTAATAAATGCATTTTGTTTAACACAATTATGGCTTTGCCAACAAGTTTGCTGCCCCGGGCCGAGCAGTGACGCCGAGCCCTGGAGAGGGACAGAAGCGCCAGGGGCTGTCAGCAGCCGGCACGCATCTGCCCGGAGCCCTCGCACTGCCCGTGCCAAGGGGCTATGGGGACATGGGTGGAACCAGGGCTGCTGTGTCCCTCTGCACACCCACCGAGGTACCGAGGGCTGCACAGGTTGGGAAGTCATGGAGTCATGGAACTGTTTTGGTTTGAAAGGATCTTTAAGGTCATTGAGCCTGACCACTCACCACTGCCAGGTCACCACCAAATCCTGTCCCTCAGCACCAAGGCTAGGAAACCCCTCCAGGGATGGAAACTCCACCACTGCCCTGGGCAGCCTGGGCCAGGGCTTGGCAACTCTCAAGGGGTAGAAATTGTTCCTCGTCTCCTATCTAAAGCTCCCCTCGGGCAATCTGAAGCTGTTTCCTCTCATCCTATCACTTGGGCAAGCAGCAGACCTGTGTGGCTCCACTCGCGCCTTCAGCTTTGCGTGTGGAGGTTTCAGCTCCCTGCTGAGGGCACGTGCAGGATTAGTGCCTGCTTGCTCATTCGGGTGGTCTCCAGTCCTACTAAGCCTCTGGGGAGGCTGCCCGGGCACGGGGAGGTCGAGGGCAGCAGCTGGGAGCTCAAACTGAACCCGATAATTTGCCACCTGGTGTCTGTGGTGGGGGAAGGGGATGAGAGCACATGCTGGGGAGGCTGGTGCCCATGGGCTGTGCCCAGCAGCAGCTTCAGCCCCTCTGCCAGACCACAGCAGACCACAGTGCCCCCCAGGGTATGAGCTCTGCTGGTGTTTGCAGTAGCTCTGTGGTGGGTGTGGGCAGTTGCTGGGCCACAGTGCCATGCCAGGGTGGCCATCACGATGTGACACCCAGCTGCCCCCTCTCCCCTTGCAGATGGACCCGGTGCAGAAGGCAGTGATCAGCCACACCTTCGGCATGCCTGCCCCCCTCAAGAAGAAGCAGTTCATCTCCTGCAACATCTGCCACCTGCGCTTCAACTCGGCGGTGAGCGGGCAGGGGGCTGGGTGGGCAGGGGTCTGGGTGGGCAGCTGTGATGGGGTTGCAGCCATGCAGGAGCATCTCATGGGCATCACACTGGCAACAGCTCCTCGGGTCTCTGCCTGCCCTCACTCTGTGCCTGTTCTGGTGCTTTCACCACCATCTCTGAGCCCATGGAACCAGGTGTTCCCGGGTCCTGTTTGCCACGCTGGCTCTATCTGCTTCTCGTTTGGTCTGAGTCTGGTCCCTGCTACCTTGGTCTTGGTGTTTGTGCTTGAGCTGCTTTAACAGCCTGGACATCTCATGTCTGGTCCTTGGGAACTGAGGAGAATCTTCCCTGTCTTGGTTTGGCAGAGCTGTGCTGTGGCAGGAGGCTCTTCCTCCAGCCTTTGTTCTAAGGCAATCAAGCAGCTTGCAGAGGGCAGGAAGGATGTGCCCGCTGATCCCCATGGTGATCCCCAGCATGCTGCCCGCCTGTGGGGAATGTGGATAAAAGAGTTGGAGGAGGAATTCTGGCTCAGGGCTGGCAGGAGTGGGATGGGAGTTGCTAAGAGTGGATCTGGAACTGGAGCAGTGAGAGCCTTCTGAGCCTGGGCAGCAGCTCAGGGTCTTTGCTGGGGCTGGTCTGACTCAAACTTGCACAAGTCCACCTACTCCTGCTCCTGCAGGAGCCTGGGTACAAGCATTACCTATGGAGTTGCCAGCCCAGAGCATCCCCTGGGCTTGGCCGTCCCTTCCTGGTGACTGAGGTAGCGCTATGGCCCCTGGCACCCTGCCCTGGAGGCTCCTTTACCAGAGCTGCTGCCGGTGTGCTCGGTGTGCCGCCGTGCTCAGTGTGCTGCTGGGAGCTGCTCTCAGCTGTCCCCGGGTGGCAGCAGCTGCTTGGACACTGTGCCTTTGCCATGCTGGCACCGAGCTGCATCAGCAGAGCCCGGGGCTGCTGCTGCTGTGCCAGCAAAAATCTGCGTTTCTGGGCTGAATCTTTCTGCTCCGCAGCCAAGCGGCTCAGAGAAAAGCACCAGGGAAAAGCATCACATTGCCCATCCGAGCTGCATCCCAGCTGGAAGCGCGGTGCTGGGGGTGTTGATCCTGCCACATACTCCCGCTGCCCTCCTGGGCACCCTGTACCACTCTGCTCGACACTGCCCATCCCTGCCCCTGTGCCCCCTGGTGCCAGCACCAGCAGCGTGCCCCGCACGGTGCCTCGCACACCACGTGGGTCCCTGCGCGGCTGCGGTGCCGATGACCTACTTAGGCTGGAGCCCAGCCCCGTCCCAGCGCCACTACCGGGGGGCAGTTGATTGCATTTGCTAATGAGGCCCCACGCTCGGGTGGGCTCTGCACTTTCCCACGTCCCAGCTGGTGCTGCGAACCCTGGACACCATTCCCAACCCTTGGAAAACCACAGGAGGAGGGAAGGGATGCTTCGTCCTGCCACTCACAGGACGCCTCTGAGAACGCCGTGCCGACGAATCCGTGCTACTCACTGCTGCCGTGTCTTAATTCCCCTTGGATCGGCTCCCTAGGAATTGCCAAGCCGCGGCTGGTTTTGGGGACAATGCAGCTTTGTCCCCGGCCGCCGAGCACGCAACTGCTTGGGTTTTGCTTTTGTCTGCCTTGTTATCAGTTGGGTGCAGGCAGGAGCCCATCCCCAAGCAATTCATTATTCAGCCTTGGCCGGGAGAAAGGAGCTGGGAACGTGAGCGACGCCTTGGGCAGCCGCGAGGTTACGAAGGCAGCCGAGTCCTCCCCCCAGCCTTCTTTTGCAGTTTGTTTTTGCAGCCAGCAGTCCCCTGGACGCTGCTGAAGCCATAGATTTTGCCTGAAAGCTGCTTTTAGAAATGTCTGGATGCATTTGATCAGAGCAGGGCCCTGGTCTCACCGAGCAGCGTGGTGATGCTGCAGCAGAGCCAACCCTCGGCCAGATCCTTCCTGCACCGAGCAGTCTGGCAGGAGGAGGGACCTGGCCCTGTGCTGCACCCAGCCAAAGCCACTACCTCCGGGGTGCCCTGGGCGTGAATGTCACCAGGGACCTGGCTGCACTGGAAATGTGTCTGAAGCTGACCCCTTGCCCATCCATCTGCCCAGAGCTGTCCCTGTCTGCCTCTCCCCAGAACCAGGCAGAAGCTCACTATAAGGGCCACAAGCACGCACGGAGGCTGAAGGCCATCGAGGCCATGAAGAGCAAGCAGAAGACAGCAGGGGCAGTGGTGGTGGCTGCTGGGCAGGATGGTTCAGCCGACTTCACTCCCAGCCCGGAGGGCAGTGGGGAGCCTGGCAGCACAGGTATGTGGGCAAGGGGTATGGGGGAGTCCTGGGCCAGCAGCCTGAGACCAGAGTAAGCAACCTGGGCAGCTGCCAGGGGCAGCCCTGAAGCATCCCAGAGAGCTGATTCAATCTGGAGTGAGCCTTGAGTCAGAGCACTGGGCCATGGGTGCTGGTGGGGCAGAGGAGGGTCATGGTTGGCATGGTGTAAATGGCACTGCCAGCCTTCATACATGAGCCGATTCCCAACCTGGGAATCCAGCCCAGGAATCAGGGCAGTTCAAGTGCCCAGGAGCATCCTGGTGCTGTGTCCTGCAGCTGGCAGGGAAATGTTGAGTGTTTGCCCTTGATTTGATGTCTCTGGGAGGTGTTCTGGGTGGCCGCCCGGGCAGACATGTTCCCTGCCCATCCCTGCCCAGTGCTTGCCCATCCCAGGGCTCTGCTGCCACATGGGGCAAAGGCTGGTGGAAGCCAGATCCCCCTGAGCCAAGGCAGCACTGGAGCTCACCAGGCTGCCGTCAGCTGCCCGTAACGGAGGTAACGGAGTGACTTTGGCAAGAGCTGTCCACAGGGATGAGTGTAAGCAGACGGAGCTGGAGATGGTCTTGGGGAGTCCGGAGATGGTCTGAGATCCGGCAAAGCCCCCAGGCACAGGGAACTTTTGCTTTCTGCCCATTTCTTTCTGTTTCCCTCCTTTCCCTTTTGCCAGCTCAAGCCAGTGGGCTGCCAGAGCCGGAGGGTGAGTGCAGCACCTTGACACCAATGCCCAGCACCGAGGAGCTGCCTGCAGAGCTGTCGGGCAGCATCGCTCCGCTGGGCTCCCCGCTGGCCTCGGAGCTCTCGGAGGGCACCTCGGACGTCACCAGCGTGGCCTCCTCCTCCACTGTGCAGGCTGCCGAGGCACAGGCGACTGAGTCGGGCAGCAGCATCAGCTCAACCCCTGAAAGCGAGAAGGAGGGGAAAACGAGCAAGCAGCAGCTGTACTGCCAAACTTGCAAAGTGACTGTCAACTCCCTGTCTCAGCTACAGGCTCACAACACCGGTAAGGGCACCGGGGACTGGGGGACACAAGGACAGGGACAGGTCAACAGGTCCCTTGCAGGTCTGTCCTGGGCTCCACGCAGGACCCTGCCACCAAAACTCTGGCCCGGCACGGAAGGGCAGAGAGAGCATTAATGAACCTTGCTGTAATTAACAAAGGTTCTTTCAGGCGGCATGCAGGGAGCAGCGGGAGGGCTGCACCTGAACCGCGGCCCCGTGGGGTGAGCGCTGGCAAGGTCAAATGCACCCTCATTGTTCCAGGCTCTTAATTAAAGGCAGTTTCAGATAGATTTAATCAAATTATTTGAGGCTGCTTTACATTCCTTGACAGTTCGGCTCCAAGCTGGCAGCAGCCTGAGCGCCAGCGCCAGTTGCAGCCTGGGGTCAGCCCTGTGCTCTTGGCTCCTGCTCACCTTGAGGAGCCCTTGGGGACCCTAAGGAGCTTTGGAGCCCATGATCAAGCAGAGGTCACACGTGGGCAGGGCAGCGCTGGGAGCTTGCAATGGTGCCCCTGAAGCCTGGAGGTAGCTGGGTGGAAGGAGGGGGCAGCCAGAACCTCTACAGCCATGTGGGGGATCCCCAGTGGGGTCTATGGCCCTACTCACTCCTTCCTCTGGAGGCTGCAGAGCAAGGGCAGACACCCTGGGTTTAAAGGGAAGGGGCTTCTTGCCCTCAGCTGAGCAAGAGCTGGGGTCCAGCTCCCCCAGCCCAGAGCAGCAGCAGCAGCAGCAGCCGTCGTGGTTCAGCTCAGGTCACTGCTGCGGCTTAGCTGCAGCCCTGCCCCTGTGCTGTTGTCAGCTCCAGTTACGGATCCTGGAGCTGATTTGGGGGAAAAGGACAAACAAACAAACAGTTCCAGGCCTGCGCCACTCCGTGGCCGCTGCTCTGGCTCAGCCTCCTTGCTTCATGCCTTAAAAAGCAGAAGGAATTATCAGGGCTTTGGTTACTTTGCCCACCCCCATGCTGCCATCCCCCGGCTGGCAGGGCCGGGACAGAGCACCCTGTCCCCAGGTGTGGCAGCATTTCGGGTTTCTCCTTGCCTGCCTGCTGTAACCCTGCTGAGCTATTCCTGGCTCTGTGGCCAGATCCTCTCTGACCTTGGGCACAGCTCAGATGCTGCAGCACAGTGGGCGACGTGTGCCCGGCTCTGCAGACGGTGCCACTGCCCAGGGCCAGGCAGCAGCTCTGGCACACGCTTAAAATAGCAGCTTCTGTGGTGGGGTCTCCAGGAAGCTGAGTGTTCCTGGTCTGCCCACGAAGTGCAGCTGCCCACCGGAGCTTGGCAGGGTTTGGGCATGGGCTGCCTGCGTACACGGTGAGTCCAGTCCCCCAGGCAGCCCCTGGTCTCTCTGCCCACAAGTGCTGCCCACCATGGGAGGGGGATGCAGAGCACGGGTGGGTGGGTTGCTGGAGGATTCTTCCTGTGCCACGGAACTCAGCATGGCACTGGGCTTGTTTGCAATGTCAGTGTTTGCCAAGCGTCCCTCTGCCACCCAGGTGCCAAGCACAAGTCGATGCTGGAAGGTCATGGCACCCAGCTGCGGCGGGGCCGGGGCAAGCTCCTGTCCCGGGCAGGGCACAAGTCCAAGCGGATTGGCACCAAGGGGAGCATCAACATCCAGAACAAAGCCTTCCACTGCCAAGTGTGCGAGATCTACGTCAACTCGGAGACACAGCTCAAACAGGTGATGATGCCAGGCCCGTGCCCTGCGAACGCAGAGGGTCACTGAGCAGAGGCAGGAAGACCCCTTGGGTGGGGGGTACCTGTCAGTGCCCTGACCCAGCTGTTTCCCTCACCCAGCACATGAGCAGCCGGCGGCACAAAGACCGACTGGCAGGGAAGCCTCCCAAGCCCAAGTACAGCCCCTACAGCAAGCTGCAGAAGAACGCTGCCCTCGCAGTGAGTATTCTCCAGGTACCTGTCTGCCACCCTGCCAGCCACCATCACCTGCTGTCACCACCTGACGTGGCACAGGCACAGAGGTTGCTTCTCTTAAACCCTTGGTTTCTGTGGTTGTACTGGAGTTGTGCCCTTTGGGGAGGCTGGGCTGAGGTGGTGAGAGGAGCTTTGAGTCTTTTTGTGGAAAGGAAAGCACAGGCAGGGTTCCTGGGCACGAGCAGGACTCAGGAGCCTGCTGGCACCAGCATTCACACCTCTGGGATCTGCCACCTGCTCTGTGATTTCCAAACGGGAGCAGTTGGGTGCTTGGGTTTGGCATGGCTCAGGCAAACCAAACCTGGGGCTTTGCCTGCAGACAGCAGAGACCTTGGCAGCTGAAGTCATGCCAGGGCAGCAGAGGGAAGGACCAAAGCAGGGCCCAGCCCAGCCACTGCAAAAGCCAGAGCAGGGCTCTGGGCTGGCATAGTAGAGCTGAGGACCTCCTGGGAAGGTCATCACAGCTGGAGCATCCCTGCATGCTCTGGCCTGGGGGGGAGCTGAGCTGAGGGAGCAGAGCTGGGTTTGGGCACGGGTTGGGGCCAGACACTGTGGTTACTGCAGAGAGATCAGCCGACAGTGACTCGGGCTGGGACCCTCCCGCGGGTGGGCGCCTCACAGCCTCCTCCTCCTCCCTCCCTGCAGTCGAAGCTGGCTCTGCAGAAGCAGCTCACCAAGACGCTGGCGACTCGCTTCCTGCCCAGCCCGCTCGCTGCGGCCGCCGTCTGCGCCATGCCAGGGCCCCTGGCCCTCAGACCAGCTGCTGCCACCACCCTGTTCCAGGCCCCGATCCTCGGACCAGCTCTCTTTCGGACGCCGCCGGCCCACGTCCGCCCCACGCCGGGCCCCATCGTCTTTGCGCCCTACTAGAGCTGCTCCCAGGTCTGGCCGCCGCGGACCAGCCTGTGCCACGGGGGCTGCACGGCGCAGGGCAGTGCCCCCCGGCACGCCGCTCGTCTGGCTGGTGGGAAACCATAGCTGTAGGCATCAACCCCAGCTTCTCCTTTGCTTCGAGCTGGCTCCTGCTGGAGGAAGGTGCCCCAGCAGGGCCCAGCCAGCCCTGCCATGCGTCTCTCTGCCCCTCAGCCCGTGCCAGCCCTGTGCTCAGCAGAGGAGCCCATCTCGTGGCCGGGTGGCACATGGGAGAGGACCATGCCCCAGTCACCAGGACTTGCTCATGGCCAGGAGATCCCTGGCTCCTTGTCCATCATCCTCCCAGTCACCAGACTGGAAGAAGAAGAGTGGCCTGGTCCCTGGGTGAAGGAGCATCCTCTGCCCAGCCAGGCCCTGCCAGCCCAGGGGGAAGGGAACTGCAAGGGCAGTCTCTGCCCAGCTCTTACTGGGTGAAACGACCCCAGCAGAGGTGGGAAGTTGGCAGTTCCCTCTCAGACTGGGCTGGCTGTGGCCACTCCAACCCCGCACCTGCCTGGACTGGACAGAGACTTCTGTGCTGCCCACCAGCCCTCTGCGCCCCACAAGCCCCCTATGTCCCACCAGCCAAAGAGTCCCTGCCATGGTGGGCACCAGCCACATTGACTGTACCCTCACTCCGAGAGCAATAGCCAACGGCCAGGGCTGGCACCTCTGCCCGCTGAAAGCACACTGCCCGTCCTGGCCCCCAGAAGCACACGGCCTGGGCATGCAGCCAGGGACAGGCTCTGCTGCAGCCCAGCCAGGACAGCAGAGCTGGGCTCCCCGAGGAGGTGACCTGGTGCCAGCTGTTTGCCTCTGTCCCAGCCGCGGGGCACAGCCCTGCCCCTACCTCGCGGGCGATGCTGTGAACCTGTGAATGTCCCTCTGGCACTCCTGGTTCTGCAGGCCAAGGCAGTGCTGCTCGCCCCACTGCCAGGCACTCTGCCCGGCCCCCCACACCCATCCCCTTTGGAGCTTCCAGGGAGTTACCAACAGTTCCTGATGAGAAAGTGACCCCAGCAGCCTGGACAATCAGGCCCAAAAGCAGCGGGTGGCACCCACTGGAGGGACCCTGAAGCTGTGGCCTCTTGCTGTGCCCAGTGCACCCAGCACCCACCCGCCCCGAGTGCTGCACTTGTGGCCCCAGGACACTGCTGGATGCAGAAGTGTGCAGGAAAGCTACACCCCAAGTGGAGCTCAGGCTGGAAGTGAAGACCCCCCCCAGATCTATGCAATCCCAGGGAGCAGCTCACTGCTGGCTGCGCCTCCCCTTGGTGCTTGCCTGACAGTGGTGCCCCCAACGCAAGGCTTGGCTCTGTGCAGCCAGCTCCCTGCCCAGGACAGGCTGTGGCCCCTGTGCCCTCCTGTCCCCTGGCAGAGGCAGGTGGGTTTGTGTCCCTGGGAAGCCACACGCACAAGCATGCAGCCCCCTGCGCCTCAGCCACAAAGCAGCACCCAGCTTCCAGGAGGGCTCTGCCCAGCTTGTGCCAAGGGGTATGGGCACCTCGTGGTTGAAATGCTTCTGCTTCTCAGAGCTGGAGCCTGGGGTGGGGGCAGGAGTGCCTGGTGGCACAGGGCTGGATGCCCATGTCTGCAGGGCCTGCTCCTCAGGCCATGGGCAGCCTCAACCTGTGGTGCCACTGCTGTGCTCTGGCCACGAGGGAGCCCCTTGGTATGGATTCATCTGCTCAGGGCATTTCCTCTCCACCCCAGGGGAGGAAAGAGGGCGGCACTAGAAGAGCTGAGTGCAAAACTGGGGTGGAGACATCCGAGTAGGATCAGCGATGCTGGGAGCTGTGGCTCAGAGAGCAGCCCTGGGGAAGAGGTTGCCAGCAGCAGTGGCTGGGACCGGGACACAGAGCTGGTCCCACAGCCCAGGGCGGGTGTACAGCCTGCACTCCACAGCCCATGGGCCAGCAGCCTGTGCTGGCAGGAGGGACGCAGCTCTGTCAATGTCACAGTGCCAAGCAGCCTGTGGTCAGCCCAGCTCCAGCCATACCCTTGTTCATCTCACTGTGCTCTGCCCCAGGCCACCTCACTGGACACTCCCAGCCCTGGCCGCAGCAGAGAGCAGCACATCCCCTCCTGCACTGTGCCCACCAGCCTCAGGAGTGTGGGGAGCAGCCATGCTCCAGCCTGCAGGAGCTGCTTGGCACTGGTGGGGCCATTTCCCTGCTCTTGTTCTCAAGCACCTGAGCTGGAGCCAGCTGTGGCTGCTCCCTGTCCTCCCTCCAGCAGCGGAGTCCTGGTAACTCCCACACTTGGCACTTTAACCCCGTGAAAGCCATTCCTCCCAACACCCACACTGCAACCAGCTGCGTACAAACACCCTATGGCACCCCCCCAGGATCCCCTGCTCCTGTGCTATCCAAAGCATTTACTGCCTTTGACTTAGCAGATCAGTTCTAGCTGTAGGGCTTAGGCCATAGCTCGGTAAGCTGTGCCCCTCTGTAAATAACCTTGGAGTGATGTGAACAGTTTGAGTCCAAAATGAACAACCCTCCCCTCCATCCCAAAAAAAGGAGTAACCAGACTCTAGGGACTTGGCCAGTATCCTCCTCTCATGCTCAGTGTATATTTTTTTTTTTTTTTTGGATGTACTATAACTGTTGGGAAAAAAAAAAAAAAGGAAAATATTTTGATAATTGAATCTCCTCTTGTGGTATTCAGTAAATAAAAGGAACAGGCACAAACACTCAGGGCTCCCTGGGCAGTTTCCTTCCCCACATCCAGAGGGAACAGGGCTGCTGGGTGGTTCCCTTGGCTTGTTGCAGTTCTGGGAGGAGAGTGAGCACCGTGCCAGGTGGGCAGTGAGAGCTGAGCCTATGCAAGGAGGGCTGCAGCGTGGTGGATGTGAGCACCTTGCTCTCCAGAGCAGCATCCTGCCCTCCAGAGCAGCACCTTGCCCTGCTTTGTGTCCTCCCTTGGGCAGGATGCCTGCTTCTGCCTGGGGACCGCGGCTGAACCTGTGGGGCAGGACAAGGGTCAGCTGCTCTGGTCGTGGCTGTGCTGGTGGCAGGGCCACTACCCGGCTCTGCTCACACGGTGGCAGTAAGCTGAGAGCAGTTCCAGAGGCAGTCTTGTCCCCGGGCTGGCTGTGGCAGCCCTGCCGCGGATCCCCACCTGCCGGCCGGCCCCGCACTACCTCCCCTCCGGGACTCCTGCTTGTCCTGGAGCCCCTCCAGCACCTTCGGGGGCTAGGCAGAGAACAGAGCAACCCCTGCACCGCTACAAGAAGAGGGGACACCACCCTTGTCCTCAGAGGCCATCTCCCATCTTCATGCTCTGACACCGCAGAGGCTCAGCAGGAGGTGATGTGAAGGAACAGAGAGGTGAGGAAGAGGAGGTGGCGAGGGAGGGCAGAAGGAGGCTCAGCCGTCCAGGGAGCCACTGCCCTTGTTCTTGCGGCTCAGGGGGAAGGCAGACTTGCTCTGGGGCTGTGTCATCTTGCTGGCCAGGTAGATGAAGGGCTCGATCAGCGTGCGCCGGTCAGCCACTGACACCTCCCACAACTTCACCTTCTCACCCTTGGCCCAGTGCTGGGCTGCCTCGTGGTCCACCCTGCGCTGCTCCTGCAGGTCACACTTGTTGCCCAAAACCACAATGGTTACCTGTTCAAAACAGGGTGAGAAGACTCACAGGGTGAGAAGCATCAGACTTTGAGCTGCATGTCTGCTCTGAAGACCCCCAGGGCCAACCCAGTTCTGCTCTGTGCTCAGGGGTTTTACACCATCACAGCTCCCAGTGCTCCCTTCTGGCAACTTCCCCTCCTGTTTGCCCCTGCCAGCCTCAAAGCAGCCTTGGAGGAGAAGGGCCTGCTGAGCACCTGCATGCTCAGAGAGTATCTCAGTACAACACAGTTGAGTGTCTCAGGGAACAGGGACCCCTGCCACCACCCTGTCACAAAAGGGAAAAGGAGCCTCTGGGTGAGAACTTGAAAAGGGGCACTGATCCCACCCTGCTGCCCTTTCCTTTAAGGCACTCACCTCCTTCTTGTCTTTGGACTTGTCAATCTCTTTCTTAAGGAGCTCCACCCGCTTGAAGGACTCCTTGCTGTCGGTGCTGTAGACCAGCACGTAGCCGTCGGTGCAGGAGAAGCAGTGCTTGGGCAGCTCCAGGCCGTCCCGCAGGCCCCGCGTGTCATAGAAGCGGACCTGCTCCCGTACCCCCCGGTCCGTCTCGATGGAGCCCACGTAAATGTCCTCCTGAGTCTCGATCATCTCGGAGCCTGCCGGGAAGGTGGGCAGGGCAGTCGTGGGCACCCCGACAGGAAGCTGGCCCTGGCACGACATGGACAACAGCCCAGCCTGGTGGCCTGGACAGGGCAGCGAACTCCTCCTGCCTCAGTGCCAGCGCGTTTGGGGGTCTCCAGGTACAGCCCTGCCCAAGGGGCCAGGCCCTGCCCAGCACGAGGCAGAGCAGCAGGGCAGATCCCGGGCAGGCTCCGTCCCGGTCCCCCCACACTCACCGACCACATGGTTCCCGTACAGCAGCTGCTCCAGGATGGACGTTTTCCCGACAGAGGCCTGCCCGCACACCACCACCTTGCAGCTCTTCCCCATACTGCCTCACCGGGGGCCTCTGCAGCGATCCGCCTACAGGACACGGCTGTCAGCGGAGGGTTGCGGGCCCGGGGGCCGCTGCCGCTGCTCCGTGCTTACACCCTCGGCTCGGCCCGGTGGTGGAACGGGCACAAAGCCCACGGGGACACCGGTGATGCTGGATGATGAACGCAGTCGTGACCGTAACCGGCCCAGGTCTGCGCACGCAGGAGCTCCCTGGGCAGAGCAGCGGCGGGGCCGTGCCGCGGAGCCTCACCCGCACGACGGCGGCGGCCGGCGGGCCCACAGCGCCCCCTGCGGGCGGGCGGACCGAGGCACGGCGGGACCCACGGGTCGCAGGGACGGTCGGTGCCGAGCTCCTCCCCGGTGCTCCTCGGTGCCCGGCCCCGGCCTCCCCATGGTGGGCGGCCCCTGCGGCAACCCCACCTCCCCGC
>VWZE01025752.1:43734-156194 GCA_013396675.1 Eubucco bourcierii | reverse complement strand
AGGGTCAGCAGGGGAGCCACAACAGGATCAGCTAGGGGGCTGGAGGGTCAGCAGGGGAGCCGCAGCAGGGTCAGCAGGAGAGCCACAGCAGGGTCAGCTAGGGGGCTGGAGGGTCAGCAGGGGAGCCACAACAGGATCAGCTAGGGGGCTGGAGGGTCAGCAGGGGAGCCGCAGCAGGGTCAGCAGGAGAGCCACAGCAGGGTCAGCTAGGGGGCTGGAGGGTCAGCAGGGGAGCCACAACAGGATCAGCTAGGGGGCTGGAGGGTCAGCAGGGGAGCTGCAGTAGGCTCAGCAGGGCACTGTGGGGACTGAGCACCCCGGGGGGGTTGTTTCCTGCAGCAGAGGCAGAGGACACGACCACTGCTGATGGAGGCTGGTTCGGGACATGCCTCCCTCTGGCTCTAGATCCTCACTCAGAGTAAACCAGGGAAGCTGCACCCCTTGGCCTGCTCCTCTGAGCCCTGAAAGGAGGGAGAGCAGAGGCTTAGATGCTGGAGCTAATTTTAAGCTTAGACATCACCCAACTTTTTTTACCCAGCAGCTGAGTAACATCTGACAGCTGAGAATGTACCCTGGGAGTCAGCCCCTAGGAATGCTGCAGGAGGGCACCAGGCCCTGCCAGGGCCTCTGCAGGAAGCCCTCAGTAACGGCAGGTGTGTGGCAGAGCATCTCTAGAGAGCCTGCTGGGCCAGGGCTGCGTTCTGCAGCCTCTCTGGAGTTGCTATTTCAGGTCTGTCACTGTTGCATAATGGAGGCAGGAAAGGGAGTGGGAGTGAGGGTCAGGAGAGCTGGGGGAGCAAAGCTACCGCCTGCTTCTGTGCTGGGTTTTTGGAGTTGAGTGCAGAGAGACTGTGCCAGCACACCCAGAGCCCCTCAGAACTTGGAGCAAGCCCTTTGGAGTGCTGAGTGCTGCTGGGGTGCCAGCATGGGGACCGCCTGTGGGAGCTGCCAGGGGGAGGCAGAAGTTGTGAGGCAGACGTGGGGGGGCTGTGCTCAGAGCCCTGCGGTTCTGAGGCCGGGCAGGGGTCATGGAAAGACCTTGCAATGGCACTTTCTGCCACCAGGCAGAGTGCTGAGCCCCAGCATGTGCAGGGGCAGCGGCAGAGCCTGAGGCTGCTGCTTGAGGGCAGGTCCTGCAGGGTGCCAGGGGCTGGAGCACTTCAAGAGGGCACAGATCCTGACAGATGTTGTAAAAGAGGGGGGAGAAAATTGCTGAGCTCGCAGGGAGAGTCCCTGCAGGCAGCTCCTTGCTGGCGAGCCCCGGGGCACAGCAGCGGTGAGAGGGCAGCTCCTGGCTGTCTGCTGCACGGAGCCGCACCCCCAGCCCGGGGGTATTTTTAGCCGAGCACGATTCGGCTTCAGCTTCCCAAGCAGGAGTGTGGAGTGCAGCCTACAGCAGCGCGGGCGCAGAATGAGCTCATTCAGGCTGCAGCATCTGCTCGGGGTGGAACAATCAGCAGCGAGCTGCAGCTCTGCTTGTCACAGCCAGGGAGGGAGGTAAACAGGAGCTGTGTGCCAGGGGTGCTTTCTGTGTCAGTGGGGCACGGGTGGGCAGAGCTGACTGCTGCCTGGTATCTCAGACCTGCAGCTCTGCCAATCTCTTCCCATCTCAGAACCTGGGCCCTCACCTTCCCTGCTGCTCTCTGTTGCTCTCTCAGGCTGTGCTGAAAGCAGAGGAGGCAGGAGTAGGGATCCTGGTGCTGTGCTCTCTGCACGCCTCAGGCTTGGATGTGTTCTTTCCCGTGTTCCCAGCTCTTCCCAACAGCTGTTGGCACCCAGGGTGCTCTGGCATCCAGAAGCCCTCCAGCTCCATCAGAGGATGTTTCCATCTCACCTGGCAGTGAAGTTGCTGAAGGGCTGTGGAGCCAGGGGCTGGGTGCTGAGCAGGGTGCATTGCTGGCTCTGGGGGGGTTCTGCCTTTGATGCTCAGCAGAGCTGCCCAGGGCAAGGCCTTCAGGGGCTCTTAAGTTTCCTTCTCTTTTTGTGGCTACAGAAACAAGAATCCACTCTGGGCTCAGCCCCTGCCCAGACTCCCAGTGCAGAGCTGCTGAGTGGCTTTTCCTTTGGAGCTTTTGCATCTTTGAGCTGTGATGTTCAGAGCTGTACTGGGACAGATTTCCCAGCGTGCAGAGTTGGAGTCCTGGCGGCAGGATCCAGCTCATGGGCACAGGATGGCTGCCAGCTCTGGTGGCCCTAGGGAAGGAGGAGCAGGGAGGAAGCTGGCATGTGGGGAACCTGAGGTGGCAATTTCCCGTCTCAGGCCAGTTCATCGCTTGCTGGAGCAGGAGTAACAGGGATGGACCAAGCCTGGGATCCCTGATGAGCCCCTCCTGAGGTGTTGGGGTGCTGGCATTGCCTGTTTCTGTGCCACACTTCCACTCACTGCTCTGATTGGCAGTGAGCTGCGGTGGGGCTGGGCGCTGCTGGGCTGTGGCTGGTCCCACGCTGGAGATGAGCTGACAGGAGAAACTCAAAATGAAAGTGAAGAGTGCACTTGAGCTGTGCCACCTCCTGTATCTATTGTTTTGCCAGCTGGCAGCACTGGGCCGGTGCAGGGAAAACAACCCTCTGCATGAGGCAGCTGTGTGGGAATGGCCAATGGCAGGCCCCAGCCAGCACAATTCCCTTTGTTCTGGCCCTGCTCGGCTGCCTGAACATTGCCTCCTTCTCTGCTGGGCTCCCTCCTCCCTGCTGCTGCTCACAGACGTGACCTGGGACAGCCGGGCAGGGGGGGGCTCTGGCACCGCTGCCCCCTCGCTGAGCACACCAAGCCTCAGGCAGCTCGCAGCAGCTGACTGCACTTGTCCCAGCAGGAGCTGATCTGAAGTAGCCTCCCCAGGCAAGACTCATAAGGATGGGCAGTGCTGAGCTGCTCTGCACCCTGGTCTGGGGGTTGGCAGCTTGGCAGCCTCCCCTGCTGCAGGGGACCTGGTGACAGCTGCAGTGGCAGTGGGCACAGGCAGAGATCTGCTCTGGGCTTGCTGAGGGTCTCTGCTCCCTCTGGGCAAGCCCTGTCCTGTGACACAACCAAAGCTGCTCTGGGCTTTGGGAGCTCTGAGAAAGGTGCAGAAGTGGCTCACTTGCATTGGACTTTCTGTGGCATGAGCCTGGGTGTGCCCCAGGGGAGCTAAATCCTGGTTCTGACTCAGGCTTTTGGCTGTTGTGTGGCATCTCTCAGCCCCAACAGCAGCTGCCTGGAGGTGTTTGAGGTTCTCCACTCCCAGTGCTGTGCTCTCTGGCCTGGCCTGATTCTGTTTTGCTCACCTTGGGTTTCCATCTGAGCAGCTTCCCTGCAGCAATGGCTCCAAGAGGCCCCTGCCTGCCCAGGGCCTTCTCTGAAGCCCAACCTGGTAGCCACCCTCCTGGTGCAGCTCTGCCTGGCACACTGGGGCTCACCCAGCTGGTTGGGCTTCCTTGGCTCCTGCTGCAGTGAGGGTGACCTTAGGAGCACTTGGTGACCATCCAGGAGGACAATGGTGACCTGCAGCCACCAGCTGCTCAGTCCCTGCTGTGCCATGGCCATGTCCCAGGCAGCAGAGCCCTGCAGGGCACTGTTTGGTGACGGAACCGAGATGCTGGGGCTGGGACTGCTGCCCACACCCTGGTGGGACATGGAGGCTGAGCTGGTCCTTGTTCTGGGGCTAGAATTTGGTCTTTGTCTGGGGGCAGGCTCCTGGTGGTGTGTGTGGAGAGCAGACAAACAGTGTCTGTCCCTGGCTGCCCCAACGGGGTCCTGGGGCCATGCAGCTCTTGGGCTGCTTAGCCCTGACCAGGACCTGTTCTGGTGCTCAGCTGCTCCTCAGCTCTGGTGTTCTGGTTCCTTGCAGAGAAGCAGAATCGTTCAAGGAGCAGGGCAATGCCTACTATGCCAAGAAGGACTACAACGAGGCCTACAACTACTACACGAAAGCCATAGGTGAGGGACTTGTGGTGGTCTCCCAAAGCCACCATGGGCCTCCAGCTGGGCCTCCCCCAGCACAGGCTGGGTGTGAAGTGTCCCCAGGCTGTTGCAGCAGGTCCTTGTTTGTCCTCCAGCCGAGGTATTCTTCACCCTGGTGCTACAGGGCCAGCAGTGCTGCCAGGCTGAGCTCCTTAGGCTGCTGTCCCGGGTGGGTTTGCTCCTCTCTTCAGAGTCAGGAGCAGCAGTTCCCTGGCTCTCTGTGGTGTCACTCAAGGCCACTCAGGTGGCATTACAGAGTTGGGGGAAGTGGGAGGTTTTCATCCAACCACAGCCTCTGGAGGTGCTCTCCAAGCTGCTTGCATTGCCCTAACCATGAGTACTCCTTCTGCAGACACCTGTCCCAACAATGCCAGCTACTATGGGAACAGAGCTGCCACCCTGATGATGCTGGGCAGGTTCCGGGAGGCCCTGGCAGATGCCCAGCAGTCGGTCAGGCTGGACGACAGCTTCGTGCGGGTAGGTGGCAGCTCCACACCTCCCAGCTGTGCTCTGCTCCCCTGCTCTCCAGCTCCTGCAGCTCCGTTTTGCTGTCCCCTCAGGGCCACCTCCGGGAAGGGAAGTGCCACCTCTCCCTAGGCAATGCCATGGCTGCCAGCCGCTGCTTCCAGCGAGTTCTAGAGCTGGACCACAAGAACTGCCAGGCACAGCAAGAGGTAGGGGCTGCTCACAGGGCAGTGCTCCCAGCACCTGAGGCTGGCAGAGGGAGTAGCTTGAACCGGTAAAACCTCTTGCTTCAGGCCTGCAGGGTGGGTCCCGGTGGTGTGAGCAGTGGCTGTGTGCTGGGAGGGGGTGGGGAGGGCAGGGGGCTGCTGGTCAAGCCTCTAGGCCTGGCCCTCAGCAGAGTTTTCTTGTTACTTTGCTGTGTGGTTGTTCCTCCTTGGCAGAGGAGTGGAAGCTGAGCTGGGCCTTCTCCCAGCGGGAGGAGGAGTGGGAGTGGTGCCAGGGAGCTCAGGGCTGGGGCATGTAACCACCCCTGAGTCACTCCCAGGGGTCTCCCTGGGCTGCCAGCTGGGTCTGGATTTCAAAGCAGCTGGCAGAGTGGGGGAGGTGCTACTGTGGTCACTGCCCCATGCCCTGCAGTGGGGTTTGTTTTAGAGATTGGCCACTGAAATGCTGTTGGAAGGTGCCTGAGGGCAGTGCATGCCATGCTGCCAGTGCTGTGCTCTCCTCCCACAGCTGAAGAGTGCCAGCACTGTGCTGGAGTATGAGAAGATCGCGGAGGTGGACTTTGAGAAGAGAGACTTCAGGAAGGTGAGGCTCAGCTGCTGCCTCCTGCAACCCTGCGAGCCCACAGCTGCCACCTACCTGCTTCCCTGCCTGGCACCAGCCAGGTGGCACAGGGGCTGCACAGCTTCCACTGGTGGAGCAGGGCTGGCTCCTGAGCTGTGGACATGGCAGAGCTCACTCCAAGCACTCTGGGGGAGCTGTCTGGGGCTGTGGGTGAGGCCCTTTAGAAAAGAGAGCAAAATCCATGCCTGTGGAGAGAATTCCCTAGGGAAACAGGCCTCCAGCAGCAGGCTGTCCACAGGCTCCCCTTGCTGCCCAGAGGCAGGCCTGAGGAGCAGCCTGGCAGAGCAGGCCTGTGACCAGCAGCTGAGAGCTGTGCTCCTGCAGGTGGTGTTCTGCATGGATCGGGCCCTGGAGTTCGCCCCTGCCTGCCACCGCTTCAAGATCCTCAAGGCCGAGTGCCTGGCACTGCTGGGCAGATACCCTGAGGCCCAATCTGTGGCCAGGTGAGACCCCCACGGGCTGGTACTGTGTGGGTGCTGCTGGGGGGGTGCTGTGGGCGCTGTGCTGACGCTGGGGGGCGCTGTGCTGGTACTGGGGGTGCCATGGGTGCCATGCTGAGGCTGGGCCGTGTTGCAGCGACATCCTGCGCATGGACTCCACCAACGCCGACGCTCTCTACGTGCGGGGGCTGTGCCTCTACTACGAGGACTGCATCGAGAAGGCAGTGCAGTTCTTCGTGCAGGCCCTCAGGATGGCTCCCGACCACGAGAAGGCCTGCCTGGCCTGCAGGGTGAGTGGAGGGCACTGGGGGGGGCACTGCTGCACTGCCAACCTTGCCTTGTTTCCAACCGAGTGCCCAACTGGATCCCGCCAGAGCACTCCCCTCTGCCTCCCTGCCCACTGCTGTGCCCCACAGCTCCAGCAGCCTGCCCAGCCCTGCCCCAGGACATGCAGCTGCTGCCTGGGCCAACCAGAGCTGCTGGAAGCTCCTTCCGTGATGCTTTGGGGGCTACCTCCCTTCATGCTTCTTCACCCCTTGGTCAGATACAGGAGTGGTGGAGCTTGATGTGCCAGTTCTGGGGGAGCTCCTGGCTTCCAGCTTCTCTCCTGGTGCCAGGAGCTTGCCCTGCATTTAAAACTCTTCCTTTGCTGTTACTCCTTCCCTCATTTCTGCTCTCCTGTAGTTCTTTCAGTGACTTCTTACATCTCCTTCCATGTAGAAGGGAAGTTTCCTGTCCCTAACCATCACGTGCCTGGTGCTTTAAAACCCATCAGTTTGCTTCCCTGCCGTGTTCTGATCTGAGACCCTGGGCAACCTTTGTGCCCACAGTGGTGCCTGCAGCTGGCACTGGCTGTCCTGTGCCCCTACTGGGGAACTCAGGCTGCTGCCAGCTTAGCTGCTGCAGCAAACTGGGACCTTGGTGTCCTGCAAGGGGTTTGAACCCAAACTGCAACAATTGTTTGAGGACCCTCAACCAGTGAAGAGTTGCTTGGTGCCCTTGGGCCACTGCTCTCAGGGCCTTATCCAGGGTTTCTTTGCTTCCAGAATGCCAAAGCACTTAAAGCAAAGAAGGAAGATGGAAACAAAGCATTCAAGGAAGGCAACTACAAACTAGCTCATGAACTGTACACAGAGGCCCTGGGCATAGACCCCAACAACATCAAAACCAATGCCAAGCTCTACTGCAACCGAGGGACAGTGAACTCCAAGGTAAGGAACCCCTGAGCCTTCACCTCCCTCACCACCTCCCTCAGCAGCTGCAGGGTGGTTGAACTGGAAGCAAGAGCTGCTGTGGCTGCTGCAGCAGCTGCTATGCCAGGGCTGTGGGCAACGCTGCAGGGTTTTGTGCTTGCACAATGCTTGGATCTGCTCCAAGCAGTGAAGCTGACTCCTGAAGACACCAAACTCCAGAGCCTGGGCTACACGGAGTGGGAGGGAGAGTGGAGTGGAGCTCAGGCCCCTTGTGAGCAGCATAAAGGCAGCCTTATTTGTTTGCTCCCCAGTGAGGAGGAGAAAGCTTAGCTCAGCTGTGCAGGCCTCCAGCATCGCTGCCCTGCCTTGCTCTGCCTCTGAGCCATAGCAGGGCACCTAGTTCCAAACCCTGGGTGCTGTCCCCAGCTTCACTCCTGGATTTCAGTCACAGATGCAGCTCCCAGCTCCCACCCTGCACCTCCTCTAGGCACAACTGCTCCTCCTCAGGGTTCTCCAGGCCTTTAGTCAGGAGGCAGATGCTGTGCTGCAGCCCTGGGCTGCAGGGTGAGCCCAGGCAGCAGTGGGCAGAGGATGTTTCATGTGCCTGAAAACAAACAGTGACACTGAAAACAACAAACCCTCTTGTCCATGCTTTTATTTCCTGTCAGGACACTAGAAGGTGGTACTCAGGCTGCTCTCAGGAAGGTCCTTGTTTCCCAGAGCCCTTCTTGGAGAGAAACTCCCTCCCCATAGTTCACCATTTCCCTGGCCAGGCTTCCCTAGGAAACAAAAGCTATGTCCTGGGGAAAAAAGCATTCCTAGGCAGTCAGCCACCCAAGTGAAGTGTTCAGAGGTGCTTTACACCTTCCTGTGGCCTGGAGACGCAGCACAGGTGGTCAGGGTTGGCTCTGCTGGGGCTCACTCCTGTCTGCTTTGCAGCTGAGGAAGCTGGAGGAAGCCATCGACGACTGCACGAACGCGGTGAAGCTGGACGAGACCTACATCAAAGCCTACCTGAGGAGAGCACAGTGGTGAGCAGAGCCCTGGGGGCAGGCTTCTCCCTGCAGCAGGCACCGAGGGGCAGGGCAGGCAAATGTGAAGCTTCCCTGAGCAGAAATTTCTGTCCTAAGGGGTCCTGAATTCGTTCCTCCTGCTGGCAGGGGGAGCAAGGAAGCTCTGTGTGTGCTGCGGCCCTGGGGCTGCCTGTGGCTGCTGTGCTGAGGCAAGGCTGGTTCTCAAGTTGCTCTTGCTGTGCCCTTGGGCTACTGTGAGACCTCCTGAGCCTCAGAGCCACTCTGAAGTTCTTTCAGGACTGCAGTGAGTATAAGAGAGCTGGCAGAGCTGAGGTTCTGAGATTCTGCCCTGCTTGCCCTGCAGGAGAACCAGCTGAGAGCCCATCCTCAGCCATAGGCAGTGCCCCAGTGTGGTGCAGAGGGGCTGTGCAGGTTGTGAGATGAGCTTTGGTCTTCTTTGGAGTAACCAGGGCAGCAGTCCAGGCTCTGTTCTGGCTTTCTTGGCTGCTCTCAGGGTTGGTTATTCCCAGACTGGGGCAAAACTGCCTGGCTTGCAGGTGAAGCAAAGCCCTTCTTGCAGCCTTCTTTACATTGACAGCCTCCAGTGTCCTTCTCCAGCTCCATCTCAGGAGCTGCTGAGGCTGCAGTACCAACAGGTGGACACATGTCCCTCTGAGGTGCCAAGATTGTCACTTCCAGCTAGCCTCACTGCTCTCCACAGCTGCAGCAGCCTCTTTGGAGTCTTGCTGGCTGTGCTGAGCTCCTGTGGCAGGGCAAAGCCATTGCCAGGTGGCTGAACCACAGCCTGTGCTGCTGAGGGAGGCTGCAGGCTCCTCTGGGAGCTCCAAGCGCAGGTCCCTGCGGCAGGAATTCCCCTGGGCAGTAGGTGCTGGGCTCCCAACCAGGCCAGCAGTGCCCCTTGCTGGCTTCCTTTGCTGGCTGCTTGCTGCACCCAGTAGAGAGCTGTTCCCTGTAGCCCCCTGGCCGTTGCCTGTGGCCAGCAGTGTCCTTCCCACAGCTACATGGACACGGAGCAGTACGAGGATGCAGTGCGGGACTACGAAAAGGTTTACCAGACAGAGAAGACAAAAGGTGAGCTCCTGCCCCCTCTGCCCCTGCACCTCCCCAGCACTGGCACTGCTTCATGGTTGCTTTATGCCTTGCTTTGCACCCTGCTACTCCAGCAGGACCACACTGGTGTCCTGCTTTGGGCTGGAACAGAACCAGTCCGGCCCTGATGCTGGGCAGCTGGAAGAGCCCTCAGGAGCACTCTGAGTGCCTCTCTCAGCAGCTGCTTTCTCTCTGCCCTTGGGTGCTGAGGAGGTTGTCCAACTCATGGCTGAAGCAGTGCCCTGGTTCTGTTTCTTCTTGGCTTCTCCCCTTGCTTTCTTGGCCTGAGGTGGACAGAGGGACCTTGGACCTTGTGGTTCGGTGCCCACTTGGTTCAGTGCATTTCCCTATGCTGGGAACCAGCCTTGGGTGGGCCCCAAGGCTGCAGTTAGCTGCCTGGCACTGTCCAGCTGTGCTGGTTTGCTGTGGCACTGGAATCCTGCAAGCCAGGTCCACTCAAGGCATTGATCTCTGTCCTCTTGCAAAGCAGGAGGCTGTGCCCAGCAGTGACACTGCTCTCCTTTGGCACTGCCCCTTGCAGAGCACAAACAGCTGCTCAAGAATGCCCAAGTGGAGCTGAAGAAGAGCAAGAGGAAAGACTACTACAAAATCCTGGGGGTGGACAAGAATGCCTCAGAAGATGAAATTAAGAAGGCTTACAGGAAAAGGGCACTGATGCATCACCCAGGTACCCACAGCCAGCCTGGGGCCAGAGTGGGCACTGTGGCTTTGGGGCCCTTGCCCCCTGCCCACACAGCAGTCCCTCAGGGCAGCAATGAGGAGGGACCCCTGGATGAGATGCAGCTCTGAACCCACAGAGCTGGCACACCCTGGGAGTGGGGCATGGCTGTCTCCCCTGGGCACTGAGGGCTCTGCTGCTGCCTGGCTTTGTGTCCCCAGACAGACACAGTGGGGCCAGTGCGGAGGTGCAGAAGGAGGAGGAGAAGAAGTTCAAGGAGGTGGGGGAGGCCTTCACCATCCTGTCAGACCCCAAGAAGAAGGCTCGCTACGACAGCGGGCAGGACCTGGAGGAGGATGGGCTCAACATGGGAGGTCAGTGCCCCCCAGGGCCCAGGCACAGCAGCCTTTGGGAAGGGCACAGAAGGGTTTCAGTTGGAAAAGAACTTCCAGATCATGGAGTCCTGAGGCCACCCAGAACCTGCCCTCTCTAAAGCAGACCTCCCCTTTGACTCGGGCTCTGGGTGGGTGGCAGATCTGTGCTGGTTGAAGCTGTGGAGCCCTGAGTGGTGAGCTGGAGGCTGCCCCTGCCCGAGCCTGCAGGCTGCTGAGGGAGGAATCGCTCCCGGGCAGCAGCACAGCAGCACACAGACTGTGGCCCTGAGTGCTGCTCATCCACAGCTATCGTGTTGCCCTGGGTCTGAAATGGTCTCTCAGGCAGCTGCTGCTCTTCTGCTGGTGCTTGGCCCTGCCCTCTGTGCCTCAGTGCCTGGAGCAGGCTGCTGGTTGGTGACTGTGTGCCTGCAAGCAGGGTGCTGGCTGGGCCCCAGCTCAGAGGCACTTCCCGAGGCAAAGGCTGTAAATGGCAGCTTCAGTTTCACTCCAGCTCACAGTTTCCTTTTCCTTCCTCTAGACTTTGATGCAAATAACATCTTCAAGGCCTTCTTTGGTGGGCCAGGTGGCTTCAGCTTTGAAGGTAGGTGGAGGACTTCTGCCAGCTGCAGAGCTGTAGCCGCACAAACCCCTGGGAGGGCACCTGAACTGCCCAGGGTGGATGTGCTCCTCCAGGAGAGGTTTTGCCTTTGCCACCTCAGTATCTGAGAGCTTCTGGGCAGTTCCATCTTCATCCCAACCATGGTCTGGCCTGGTTCTTTTGTGTTCAGAGGCAGGGATCCCAGGGGATGCTTACTGCCATCCCATGGGGCTGGGCTGCCCAGAGGAGCTGCCATAGTGTGGGGGCAGCTGCTACTGGCACAGTGAGAGGCAGCTCTTGGTCAGAGGCCTGTGCCTGTGCAGCACAGCTCTGCTGAGCCCTCCCGGGGCCTTCTGCCTGCAGGCATCTTGCAGGTTGCTCCTCAGGGTCACCCCAGACCTCTTGTGTGGAGAGAGGCTCCTCAGGCAGCCTGCAGCAGGAGGCTTTGCACAGCAGAGCTCTGGGCACAGCCCCTGGGCAGCCTGGAGCCTGCCAGGTTCCCTCTGCAGTTACAGAATCACAGAATCAGTCAGGGTTGTGTGTGGGTAGTAACACAAGGGGGCCACAAGGATCAGCCACTTCCAACCCCCCTGCCATGGGCAAGGACACCTCACTCTAGATCAGGCTGTCCAGAGCCTCATCCAACCTGGTCTTAAACACTTCCAAGGAGGAGGCTTCCACCACCTCCCTGGGCAAACCCTTGCAGGCTCTCAGCACCCTTGTGCTGAAGAACTTCTTCCTAACATCCAGTCTGAACCTCCCCATTTCTAGCTTTGTTCCAATTCCCCCTAGTCCTATCACTACCAGTTTGCCCTCCTCCCTGCAAACCTCCCTCCAGTGCCAACTGTCCACTCCTGTCCTGGTGGGAAGTCAGCTGCTGGAGGTGCCCAGCAGAGCTCTCACCTCTCTACCTGCTCACAGCCTCTGCAGCTTGGCACTTGGCTTAGCACCGAGCAGCTGAGCAGAGCAGTGACCCAGGCTGGGCTCTGAGCTGCTGACGTCTCTCACTTTCTCTTTCAGCTTCTGGACCTGGAAATTTCTTTTTCCAGTTCGGTTAAAGAAGCCCCAGGGCAGCCTCACCCGAGCTGCTTCTCTGACTCCAACACGGCCGTACGTAGACCCTGCCCCCGCCCCTCTCGTGTACTTAGAGCAGTTTCATTTCTCTCGGTTGGAGACCTCTGTTTTGTGTGCTTTGTGTGTGAAGAGGAAACAGCTCGGGGAGGGGAAGGCTTTGGGGAATTTTGTTTTACTGTTAACTTTATTAAAAAACAAAAGCAAACAAAACAAAAAAACCAAACAGTGAATAAAAACAAAGCTTCGACTCCTGCTCCCTCCACGCTGCCCCCGCAGCCAGCTCCTGCTCCCCGGCAGAGGATTCCCCCTCAAGTCCTCCTGGTGTCTCCTTGTACATGGGGTGAGGGCACCTCCTGGTTTGGCAGCATGGCTGGGTCTGCAGTGACTGGTGAGTGACCCAAACCCCCTGGCAGTGGTGCCAGGACCAAGCCAGTTCCACACAATCGCCTCCTGCCTCCAGCTCCCTCCGGTTCCTTCTCTCGTCTGGTGTCTGCCGTGGTCCTACCCCTGGGCACCAACTGCAGTGGATGTGTGAGGGGAGCAGTTCTGTGCCAGAGAAATGCTGCTGTGGCTTTTCCAGGAGCAGCTCCTGGGAGCACTCCCTGAGGTGCAGCTGGAATTGAAGGGCTTTGTGTTCCCACTTCCAGGATTGTCCTGTTGCAGGCAGTGTGGAATTGGGGCTGGATTTCTCCACCGGACTGGTTTTTATCTGGAATTGATCCACTTGAACATGGAATTTCTGTGCTAAAACTTGATTTTTCTGTTGAGCTTGATGTTTGCTTTCGTGTCACTGAGCCCTGGCGTGGAGGAGCTCTTCCTGGCTCTGAAGAAATGCAAAGTAAAGTTGAGGTTCGTGGCTGCAGCTGTGTCTGTGCAGCAGCTCCCGAGCACACAGGACCTGGCTGGAGGTGAGGAGCTGCAGCCAGCAGGGATCTGTCCAAAGGAGCAAGAGAATGCAGAGCCAAGGCCTGGACTGGCAGCCTGGGCCCTGCTCCTGCAGCCTGCCAGGATGAGTGCCAGAGGGACTAGCCTGGAGCTACCTGCAGCTGTGTCTGGAGTTGGGAAGGGCTCTGCCTGGGGGTCCTGCCAGCTGCTGTGAGTGCTGGGCTGTTGCCTCCAGAGCTGTGGTGGCACAGCCAGGCCTTGGCTGTGAGAGGACTTGGAGCAGAGCTCTGCCCTCTGGTCTGAGATCAGAGAGCCTCTGCCAGGTGCTGTGTGCAGCTCTGGCCCTGCCTGTGGAGTGGTTCTGGAGCCTGATGTCAGTGATGGCTGGCAGTGCCCTGAGCATGCTCAGAGGTTGAGGAGCTGTGCTGGCTCTTGGCAGTGCCAGCAGGAAGGGCAGAGACTGGGCAGTGCTGCTGAGAGCTGCTCTGTACTGGTGACTTTTGGAGGCTGGCTGCAGGTGGTGGTGCAGGCAGGAGTGCCCCAGGCAAACCTGACACCAGCTTCTGTCTAACTTCTGACAGCTGCTTCCTGCAGAGGCAGGGCTGCAGGGGGTGGTTGCTGCATGCTGGCATCTTTGTCTTCCTCTGAGGGCTGTGCTTGTGCTGGCTGCAGTGCCCTGAACTTAGACTGCAGCAGCTGCAGTTGTGCATGGTGCTGCCTGTGCCCAGCACCGCAGCCCCTGGCTGTGCTCTGGCTGCACTCATGCCAGGCTGCTCCCAGGGGAAGGGCTAAGGGCTTCAGTTCTGCTGCTGCAGGGCAAAGACTGTTCTGGGAGTCACTTGGAGGCAGCTTTCAAAGCAGGCAGTGCTGGGGGCTCTGGTCACAACCTCCCCTCTGCTCATTCTTCCTTCTTGCTAGGGCTGGACTGCCCCAGGCTGCACTGAGAGCAAAGCAAGGGCCTGGCATGTCCCTGGCTCTGCCATGGTGAATGGGTGGCATCTCCCCATGGCTCTGCCTGGGGAACTGCAATCCTGGTCTATGCACATTGATCCCTCCCCAGGTCTCCTGGCTCTTGTGGCTCTGAGTTCACAGGAGCTGAGGGTGACACTGTGCCCCCTGGGTGCTCCACAGCTGGGACTGTCCTGAGCATCTCTCACAGAGCAGCAGTGCCCTGCATCTGGCCCTGGGAGTTGTTATTCCTTCCTCTCCCCAGCTAAGGGCAGGAGGCTTCTTCACAGAGCCTGGCACAGCCCTGCCCTGGATCCAGGGGGTGGTTCTGAGAGAGAGGTGGCAGCAGATCTCTGTACCTGTGAGTGCATGTTTTAATGTGTCAATGTTAACCTGCTGAGTGCCAAGACCACCTGGGGGGTGTTGTGGTGTGCCCCAAGGTGGAGGTGGGCAGAGGACCCCTTTGCAGCATGCTGGGCTGTGAGTGGTGGGCAGTGATTTCCCCTCCCCCCCCCCATTACCTCAGAACAGCAGCAGCAATGCCTGGAGATGGGGCCCTGGTGGCATCATCACCTCCCTCCTGCCTTGGTGTGGAGAGCAGGAGCTGCTGGTAGTAGTGTGGGCACTGCTTGGCAGGGTGGTGGCTGCTGCTGGCAGGCAGTGCTTCATGCATGGCCACAGGGTCCTTGGTGCCATTGCTGCAGCTGCTGCCACTGCAGCCCTCACTGCCTGCCCTCGGGGGGCACCAGGTGTGGGATCAGCACAGAGCTGCTGCTGGAGGTGCCCAGGTGGTGCCAGACCTGTGCTACTTTTAGCACAAAGCAGCAGTGAGGACAGTGGGAGCTGGGGGTGCCACCTGTGGGGTACAGGCACAGAGCTGTTCTCAGGAACCTGCTGCCCACCCTGGGCTTGGCAGGGAGAAGCAGCCTGTGGTGATCCCTTTCCTGGCATCCACTGGCTCTCTGGGACCCCTGAAGGGTTCATTCTGGGTCTAGCAGCAGGAGCCTCAAAACCTGCCTGAGGCTGCTTCTGGCTCTGCTCAGGGGGCAGTGCCCAGCCCAGCAGCTTTTGCAGCCCTCTGTGTGTACCTTTCAGCCCCCCAGCTCCCACCCAATGTCTCCAGAGGGAATGGTGAGAGCAGCTACCAAGGGAGGTGCCCAGAGAGAGCCAAGAGCCAGGCCAGGCTGGTATGCAGGGAGGACACTGGGGGGTAGTTGCTATGGCATAGCTCCATGGCTGGCACAGGAGCTGGCAGCATCCTCGGTGACAGCAGGAAGGAAAATGAGGTCTGGGGAAGTGTTGAGCTGCCTTCGGGCACCTCTGGGTCTGCTTGTGGCCATGGAGCTGTCTGAGCTGCTGCAGGGGGGTGCCCAGCAGTGAGGGGCTGCTGCATGAAGATGGAAACAGGCAGCAGTGCTGTGGGCATGGGGAAGATGTTGACTGGCATCACCATGGGCTGGCCTGCGAGGGCACAGCCTGGGCTGGCAGTCCCTATGTGGATTCACAGAGGGATGCTGCAGCAGTGCTGAACCTGGGCTTGAAACTGGCTGTAAAGAGCCCTCACATGCCCCTGGGTGCCCACCTTGGCAGCTCCTGGTCGCTTGGGGTGCAGGGGGTGATTTGTGAGGGCAGCCCCTGTCTGCTCTCTGGGTACCTGGGCAGAGGGAAGCAGGCAGGAAAGGTTCAGGGGGCACTGTGGTTGGAGGTGCCCTGCAGAGGGGACAGGGTCAGAGCTGCTCTGTTGCTGCTTCCCTCCCCATGCAGACTGTGCCCAGCTCCTGGCCCTGCTCTTGGCCACTTCTCAGCCAAGGGAGGACCAAAGTGCTGTGCCCAGGTGGTTTCCTCCATCTTAGCAGTGGCAGCAGAGTGTCTCTTACCCTTACTGGGTGGTTTCATCCTGCTCAATTTGTGCCTTGTACCTTCCTCTCCTTTAGGGAGAAGGTTGGCTCCTGTGTGGCACCTACTCAGGCTCCTCCAGGTAGTGTGCAGCCCACTGAGGCTGGCAGGCAGCAGTTGGGATCATGGCAGCTTGATGCCCCCTCTGTGCTCACATGTGGCAGCCTTGGACATGTCACTCTGTCCCTTCTTCCCAGGGTAGCAGGGCCTGGGCTTGGCTGTGGCAGAGTCTGGGCAGTGCCCTGCCCTTGCTGTCCCAGGGCTGGATTGTCCCTCCCTGGAGCGCACTGGGCAGGGATGCCCTCGGGCATAGCCCCTGCAGAGCTGCCCAGGGCAGCTGTGGTGTGAGAGGTGGTGAACAGGGCACTGGAGCATGGCATGGGCAGCAACTTGGTGTTACTGAACAAGGAGTCTGCTGGAGAGCAGAGGTGCTGCTGGCAGGCATACACCATGCCCACAGCTCTGCCACAGCCAACCTCGCCCCCATCCCCCCACTTTCCTCTCTGCTTTCACTGCTGCGGCAGGGGGAGGGGCGTGGGGCGATGCTGAGCACTTGGGTGGGAAGAAGCAAACTGGACCCCACAGCTTGGTGCCTGGTGTTGGGGGGCAGGTGAGGACAAGGTGGGCACCAATGTGGAGCCATCTTGGAGAGGACCTGAGGCTGTGCTGAGAGCTGAGCTGAGCCCCTGAGCCTTTACCTCGGTGTGACCCCCTGAGCCCTGCCCAGTGCACGGAGCTGTCCCTGCCCCCAGCTTTGCCCAGCACCACCTCTCCAGGATGGGCTTCAGGTCGGGCTGAGCAGAGCCCTGCCCAGGACCCTTTGCCCTTTCCAGGATGTGAGTGGTGCAAATGTGAATCTTTGTTGTTTACTTCATTAGGCAGTGCTGGTGATGATGATGATGATGATGTGTATGAAGAGTCTGGCAGGCTGAGCAAAGGCAGATGCCATTGGTTTACTTTATTATAAAGTGTATATGATGTACAAATAAAAACTGAACCCAGCAGGCTCCCACTGTGCTTCTTGGGCAGGCAGAGGGCCCTGGCTGTGCCAGGCTGATGGGTGGCAGCCAGAGCCTCGGGGGCTTCCCTGGGCTTGGGAGGGAGAGGGGCAGCATCCTGCTGTGCTCCCACAGGAGCCATCAGCAGGGGCTGCTGGGGAGGACGAGTTTGGAGTTTTAATGGGACAAAGCCAGGAGGGATCTGTTGGGGAATGCCCAGCTGGAGGGGAGTCGTGGGCCCAGGGCTAGCAAAGGGGAGGGGGATCAGAGGTGCTGGAGGTGTGCAGAGAGGGAAGCGTTACAGAATTTGTGCCCCCATTTGTGCCCCCCTCAGAGCAGCAGGAGGTGCTTTGGGTTACTGGGGAGCTCACAGTACTCCCGGATCAGCCCCAGCCTGCTCCTGGCTCCTGTGCTAAGCGCTGGGAGCAGAAACTCCTCCTGTGGAGGCAGCCCTGGGGCCCCCCAGCAGCGGCTCCAGCGGGCACCTAGTGACAGCTCCCTCAGCCCCGAGCCCAGCAGGCACTGGTCCAGCACAGTCAGCACGTGGAGGGTTAAGAGGGTTAATGTCACTGCAGGGCACCAGAGCCAGGGGGGGGTCTAAGCTGCTGTCCCGACCTCAGCTGTTAGTTGCTTCGTGTTACAGGGAAGTGGTGCCCGCAGCTCTGCTACCCAGGGCACACGCAGCAGCAGCAGAGCTGCTTTGCAGCCAGGGGTTTAGGTTTGAGGAGACAAGTTACAGTTCTGGGGCCTCCACCTACTCCTACATCACAAGGTTACTGCCAGCCTAACTTGGAACATTCAAGTGCATTAGAGGAAAGGAGGAAAATCCTGCAGGAAGCACAGGCCTGTGCCTGACAGGATCTGAGTTTTTATCAAACAAGGTGGAAGAGGCCTCAGCTTCTCTCTGCCACCCCCTGCCAGGGCAGGATTGTGCCCTATGGGACGCTGGACTGGGCCCAGCCTGCTCTCACAGGTGTGCAGTGACTGGTTGCCTGTCCCAGGGTCTCCTGGAAGCATTCCCATGGGATGTGAAGGTGAGCTGGGACAGAGCTCAGCTGGCTGCAGGAGCAGCTGCCCTCAGCAAGCTCCTGTGGGCTAAGCTCTGAGTAGCTGCCAGACTTGGCAGAGGGTGCCCATAGCTGGGCTGTGCAGGGATTTCCCAGAGGGGGCAGCTCCCAGTGCAGGTGATGGCAGTCCCGGAGGGAGGGAGCAGGCGTGGCACAGCTCCCTTCACTTGCCTGCAGAGCAGTCGTGCCCAGGCTGTGTCTGCCACTGCTCACAGGCAAGGTCTAACGATTGTGGTTCTTAGGGACGTTGCCAGGGACCAGAGCTGATCTTCCTCCAAGGAAGAAAACAAGCAGAGCCCCTAGAGCTGCTTCTCTCCAGAGCTCTTCCCCTACAATCACCCCAGCAGCCCCTCGGGAGCTGCTGGCAGCGAGGGGGCAGGTTGGCAGGCAGGAGTTGCTTGTTTGCTTCCTTGTTCTGAGGCAAGAAACCCCCCAGAGGCTTTGCGCTGGGGCGGGCAAAGGACTGACTTTAGTAGAGGGCGAATTATTTCTCTTTAAGGTTACAGGGGTTACTGCCTAACACCCAGCGGAGGAGCCTCCTGCCCCTGCTCCTAGATGATGGTGCAGGAGCTGAAGGCAGAGCCCCGTTTGTTGGTGCTCTGTGTTGGCACCAGCTTGCCCTTCCCGTAGTACCCTGAGAAGACAGCTCTGACGTCCAGGCGCTTGGCCAGCAGCAGCAGCCACATGCCGTTGTCAAAGTACAGCAGCTTCCCTCCGCCGATCTCCCCCACTTGATCTCCCTTGTTCCCTGCCTTCTCCAGCTTCACGAACTCCAGCAGGTCGAAGCCAGTCTGCACAGCCTCCACGCCGTTGGCACAGCCCAGGGTGATGTGGGCACGGCTGCCCTTGGGCAGGTTGTCGGCCGGCAGGATCTTATCGGCGTCCCCTGGCCACAGCAGCAGCTGCTGCTCGCTCAGCTCCACACGAGCACCAACAGTTTTTGTTGTGATGAAGAGAGCAGAGATGGAGATGGTGAAGCCTTTGCCGTAGGAAGCCCTCACAGCCTGGCAGAGGAGGGAGAGAAGCTCAGAGGGTGGCTTTAGGGGGGGCTGCATACAGCAAGGAGGCAAAGCAGGGGGTGGGTTCATGTCCCTGGGCTCCGGGGCTGGGCTGATCGCAGCAGCTCCTGCTGCTCACCTGAGGTCCTGTGAGCCACCAGACCACGGCCTGGAGCTCCTGACCGCGAGTTTGGGGCTGGTGACATCTTCCCTCACACCCCACCCCCGCCCCCAGCTTTAACCTGGGTTTATCTGTTCTGGAAACTGAACTGCCCTGATTCCTGCCAGCTGCAGCCAGGCTGCTGGGGGGCAGTGGTAGGGGGAGCAGGTCCCGTTTGGGCACAGGCAGGGAGCAGTCAGCACCTCCCAGTCAGGGCTTTGTGACTGCACAGGCTGTAGGGATGCCCTGGCTGCCCCTGCCCGCTCTCACCTCCTGCTGTGCGTACTCCTCGGCACCTGCAGCCTTGCCAAACTCGGTGTATTTGGTGGTGCAGTGCAGGACCCCAGGAGGCCTCTTCACAAAGTAGCTGGTGAGGTCAATTTTGATTTTGGGGTCCTCAATAGCAGAGGCAACTGCAGAGACAGGCAGAGGTGGATGTCAGTGAACACCCCCCCCATCCCAGCTCACCTCAGGACCCCAGCCCCATCTCAGCTCTCCTCACCAGCCTGGCCCTCACCATCTATCTTCCATTGCCAAGAAGGGGAATTCGGAGCCCTCCTCCCACCCAGGCTAAAGCAACACAGAAGCCTCTCTGCAGCACCAGGGCTCAGCTCAGCTCCGGCACAGGAGTCCCTTGGGGATGAGGTGGCTCAGCCCTTCCCTGCTCCCTCAGCCACCCAGAGAAGCTCAGCCAAACCCAGCTCCCTATGGCCAGAGCTGAGGAAGAAGGGCGAGGGGGGTCTGGTGGTTTGCTGTCACTGCCAGTAGCCCCTGCACAGCTGTGGGGAGCAGGTCAGGAACTCTGAGCAGTTCCTCGTTGCTAACCCAAGGATCTGACCTGAGCACCTCAGCCCTGTCTCAGGAGCCTGAGGACCCCTCTGTACGTACAGTATTTGCTCTCCTTCTTGAAAGCCTTGAGGCTGCCCAGCTCGTCCAGGAAGGCCTGGCCAGCCTTCCGCAGCACCTCGGAGCTCCTTTTGCTCAGGAACCACCCAAAATACATGGGCAGGAATTCCTTCTCCAGGCTGGGCTTCATCTTCTTCAGCTCCTCAGCTGACAGCTTCCACTGGTTCTTCTCCTTCAGCTGGGAGCAATCCATCTTCCAGGGGGTCTTGGGCTCTGCGAAGATGACCTTGTAGCGGTACTTGTCGGCGATGTCGAAGAGCTGGTCCAGCCTCTCCCGCTCGTGGTGGCTGTCGTCCAGCACGATGACACTGACCTCACGCTTGCAGTACTCGACCAGATCTTCATCCATCTTGGAGTACTCCTCAGGGAGACTGCTCCTGACCACAGGAGTGATTTTGTAGTTGTCGACCGAGATGACCTTGCAGGCATCTTTGTACCGATCCTGGATGGCCTGGGCAAGGGTGGACTTGCCGCTGCCAGGCAGCCCTCTGAGGATGAAGAAGGTCTTGGACTCTTTGATGGTGGAGATGGTGTCCTCATCGTCCAGGAAGGGAAACTGCAGGCTCTCAGGTCTCTCCTTGGCTGACTGAGCAGACATCTTCCTGAAGATCTTGGGCAGGAACGGGTGACTCTTCTTGGAGAAGCCTCTGTTCTGAAATGCAAGGAGGAAACCCTTTGCAGGCTGCCAGCCCCAAGAGCCCTGTGGCACAACGCATGGCATCGGGACCTCTACCCCTGCGGCCCCTGACCTCAGCTGCCCTGCTCTGCTTAAAGCACCTCCCAGCCACCCCAGTGGGCGCTACAGCAGGGACCTGTGCCCTGTCCCAGTGCCCTTGGCACCAGCGCTGGGTGTCTGACCTGAGCAGCTGCGGGTGCTGCTCTCTCAACGCTCCGCTGCGGGGCAGCCTGACCAGGAAGGGGAAGTTTTACCATCACGTGGCAGCCAAGCTCCAGCCCGGACAGGGTCCCTCTAGTGCCACATTTATTTCTGAGCACTTAAACCTCTTTATGGCACTAGCAGAGAAGACTTCAGCCTGCTGTGGGGAGCTCAGCCTGCAACAGGAAGCCAAAGTCCCCACAGGCTGGGAGCTGCTGCCACCTCTTTGCTTAGTCCCCGCAGGCTGGCAGCTGCTGCCACCTCCTTGCTTAGTCCCCGCAGGCTCGCAGCTGCTGCCACCTCCTTGCTTAGTCCCCGCAGGCTCGCAGCTGCTGCCATCTCCTTGTTTCAGTTCAACAAAAGCGGCCGCGAAGGGCTTTGGGCTGCTCCGGCATCCTTCATCCCCCGAGGGCACTGCCTCTCTGGGTCTGCGCTGCCCCCCTTCAGGCGGCACTGAACAGCAGCAGCTCAACCCCTCGGGGGAATTTGGGCTCCTCCTGTGGTGAAGAGCACCAGAGATGAAGCTCTGCAGCAGCTGCCAGCAGAACACGAAAGTGAAAGCAGCCCTGAGCTGCTGGCGCCGGCTCTGCCTCCTCCTCCAGCAGCTCCCTTCCTGGAATCCCAGATGAACTCCCAGCAGGGGCTGAGAGGAAGGGGCTGGAGGATCTCTCTAGCTGTGCAAGTTTCAAATAGCATCGCTGGGGCAGCTGCTGGGTTTGGGGTCAGTTGTGCGATCGCTTCCCTGTCCCTCCCCAGCTGCCTCCTGGCCCAGCCCAGGCAGTGCCCAGTTCTACAGCCCAGCGCTGCGCCCGCGGCTGCTGCAGTGATGCCAGAGGTGCCAGTTTGATGAAAAGAGCGAGAGAAAATTTCACTGTGCTGCTTGCAGAGGGAAGCTCTGTAAAAAAACCCAACTCCTGCAGCCGATTAACTTTCCCCTCGCATTCCAGAACATGGAGGTGGGACTCTGGTTCCTGGGACGGGTTCCCACCACTTGAAGATGTGCTGGGCCAGCTGCTGTGCCACCTGCTGGGACAGCCCCGAGGACTTCAGTGTCTGCTCCCCAGACTGCTGCGGAGCTCCTGCTGCTGGAACCAACCAGCCCCTGAGAAGGCCAAGGATCACCCAAGCTCTCCCGGGTCCTCTCCGTTGCCTCTGCCGCGGATTTAGGGCTCCGACAGCTGCTGCTCCTCACAAGGTGAGTCTCTGGTGTGCCCGGGGGGACGTTTGAGCAGCTCTGGGCCAGGCTGCCATCGCTGCGGCCGAGCCCCGTGCGCTGGGCGAGGGCTGAGGCTGAGGAGGGTATTTTGCTGAGGGCAGCTGCTGGCCCTGGCGGGACTGAGGCTGCTTTTCAGAGGCGCAAACAAAAGAACAATCATGGAAAACACCTCCCGGGGCCATTGTTCGGCGGCCAGCGCCGAGCATAATGGAGGCCTTCATGGGATGGAGCCACGTAGGGCCCGGGTGGACAATGGCCCCACACAGCCCCGCGGAGCTGGGCGCTGCGCTCCGGAGCGGACAATCCCCCATTGAACCCCTGCCCCCGGCCCGGCCCTCCCCGCCGGCCCCACAAAGCTGCCGCTTGTCTCCGGGCTCCCCGCGGAACTGGGGCAAGTGTGGAGGCTGCGACGGGAGGCTGCGGACACGGGGGTGCCAGAAGCGGTCATGTCCCGGGGTGGGGGAGGCGCTGGGACCCCCCGGGATGGAGTCGTTGCACCGTGGGGACGCCGGCACCGGGGCCGTTCTCGTTCCCGGATGCACCCTGCGACGCCCGGACCCGACGCCCACGTGTCGGCGACGCCGCCGGCGCTTCGTCCCCTCCGGGAAGCGACACCCACGACGGGCTCCGGCCCCGGCTCGCTGCGCACCCCCAGACCCACTTACCATGGTGAGGGCAGCGGCTCCGGGGCGGCCGCCGGTGCGGAGCGGGGAAGCGGCTCTGGGGCGGGTTCGGCCGCGGCCCCTTTCATAGAACCGGGCCCCCCCTTCCCGCCACCGCCGGCCCCGCCCGCGCCCGCGCAGGCGCGGAGGGACCCGGGGGGCGTACCGGGAGGGAGCGGGGTGTCGGACCGGGCCCTCCCCCGGCGTGGTGCGGGGGGGCTACCCGGAGCCTTGGTGTCCCCTACCTCTCCCGTCCCCGTTACTCGCGAAGGGACAGCAGGGCCGGTACAAGGGACAGCGCCGGCGGATGAACGGTACCGGCGCGGAGCGGGCGCAGGTACGAGGCAGTGGCTACCCGGGAAGGGCTCTTGTTTGCAAGCCGAGCACGGAACAACACCCGCGGGCGCTACCCATCTCCCCCGGTATTGTTCCGCCTCTACCGCCTCCTTCTCTGGCTTGAGCGCCTCGACCACCCCGCGCCCCCCGGTTCTTTGTTCGCCGCCTCCCTATCGGCTCCCAGTTCCCCTGTCCAGCTCCTGGCATCTTCTCGGTGCTTTGCATCCCCCTGGCTCTTTCTGCGTTGCTCCCTTTCCCCTCTTTCCTTGCCCTTCTCCAAGCTGTCATCTTTTCTCTTTCCCTTGCCGAAATCGTAATCTGGGGGGGAAAAAAAAAAAACAAATTTAAGCCAAGTTCCAGCAGCGAGAGATCAGAGCACAAGAAAACAGCCCCCTGGCACCATCACCCCCGCCAGCCAAGAAGCTCCCTACTCCTGTCTGCTGCTCTGCTCCCCCGGGGCAGAATCAGGGCATGGACTGGGTGGGAAGGGACCATTAGATGTAATTTGGTCCATGTCCTGTTCCTCGGGACTCGGCTGCTGTCGGCGCGAGATGCCGAGATGCCGAGGTGGCAGCACGGCGCCCGAACCCACCGGCCCAGCCCCAGGTGGGCACAGGCACGGCGGGGCCGTGCTGCCACCTCCTGCCCAGGGACCGCGGGGCCGTGCTGCCGCCTCCTGCCCAGGGACCGCGGGGCCGTGCTGCCACCTCCTGCCCAGGGACCGCGGGGCCGTGCTGCCACCTCCTGCCCAGGGACCGCGGGACCGTGCTGCCATCTCCTGCCCGGGCACAGCGGGACAGTGCTGCCATCTCCTGCCTGGGCATAGCGGGACAGTGCTGCCATCTCCTGCCCAGGGACCGCGGGGCCGTGCTGCCACCTCCTGCCCAGGGACCGCGGGACCGTGCTGCCATCTCCTGCCCGGGCACAGCGGGACAGTGCTGCCATCTCCTGCCCAGGGACCGCATCGCGGCGTCGGTTCAGCACCCGAAGGAGCTCCTGTGCTGCCCAACGCCTTTCTTCACAGGCACTTGGACACTCGCGTTGTGTCCTGAGCCTGTCCTGGGCCACATCCCGCACCCTGGGCACTGAGGCTGCGTTTCCAAGTGGCTGCACTGAGCAGGGACTCAGGCTTCTCGCTGGCACCCCTGACTCTGCTTCCCACCACAGCCACAAACTGCAGCTGCAGCTTTATGTCTAAGTCAGCTCATGTGTGCTGGTACAGGATACATAGCATGGGCCAGAAACTGGGACACCTGCTCCCTGGGAACGGGAAGCTTTGTCCCTATGCCTCTGTTTGTGCTTCAGGAAAGGAAGGTGAAGGGATTTGGCACCAGAGGGGTACAGGGGTGGCAGTGACAGCTACCTGTGTGCCAGTTCAATCTCAGTTCTTCTCTTCCCTCCAACTCCACGAAGCTTTTGCTCACCTCATCCAAGGCCTGCAAGCACAGAGGCTGGTTATTGGTGCTGCTCTCTGCTATCAGCTCCAGGTCCTTTCCACCCTCCCTGTGGTGTTTCCTCCCCATTCACATCCCTTGGCCAGTATCTCCTCCCCTGCAGGCTTCACACTCACAGTGATGATGGCCTTCTGGGCAGCTCTGTTGGCAGTCAGCTTTGCCTTCTCAAGTGCTTTTTCAAAGGTGAGGATGGCAGCCCAGTGATCCTTCAGTTTCACTGGAACAGAGGAGAAGGCTGTTTAGAGCAGGAGGATGATGATGTGAGCCAAGCAATTACCTGAGGAGAGGCCTGGATCTGAAGTCACTTTGGCTGCAGGGTCACTGCCATGTTTCCTGCAGGCCCCATACCAGTCAGGCTCTCTCCATCCCTGTTCCAACCCCTTTACCTTGTGCTTCTGCCACTAGTACAGTGGCGTGGAGCTGCCACTTGACATCTCCCCCTTCATCTGCTGCCTGCAGGGACTTCTCTCCATAACTTTGGGCAGCTTCAGCTTTATCCAGCTGGAGGTAGCATCGGCCAATCTCATGGAACAGCCAGGCCTTCTCCAGGCTGGATTTTGCCATTGGAATCTTCTTCTCCCAGCTGCAAGCAGCAAGTGATAGAGGCAGAAAGTTAGCAGCTGTCACAGTTATGGTGCCAGCCACTGGTCCTATAACCAAATGGTTCCAGGGGCTGTTGGCATAAAAGATTTCACACACACACACACCCCACACCAAGTTTGGTTTGCTGGTTCCTCCTCCTTGTGACTAAACACACTGAAGAGGCAATGTCTGATCCAAACCACACCTGTGCCTCTGCTGCTCCTCACTGTACCTACGTGGCAATGGCCTGCTGGAATTTGCCAGTCCTGGCATAAACTCTGCCAACGTTGTCGAGGGCTCTGGACATGGCATCGGGCAGCTTGCTGTGGTGAGGAGAAAAAAAACCAGAGTCACTGTGCCAGCCTTGTCCCTGCTCTGTGCCTCCTCCAGCCTCCTCTGCTGGCTTTGGTGCTCCACCTGCCTTCAGGCTGTGTGTTAAGCAGCAGAGGGAAAGGACTTCTGCAGCCTGCTCTCGTGGTGTGAGTGTAAGAGAGTTTAAGATTAAACTTGTGCCATGCAGAGCCTGAGCTGCCTGAGAAGGGAGCCCATGGCTGAGGTGCTGGGATGGGACCTGTGTTGTCTTTTGCTTCAGCAGAGCAGCAGCTGTGCCTCATGCTCTAGGTCCTGTCACATGTGCTTTGGGCTCCTGATGTTGGAAACTCTGCAGAGAACTGATCACTAAAGGCAGGAATCTTGGGCAGGGGCTGACTGCTTCATCCTGCTAAACCTCCAGGTGGGAATTATAACATTCCCTGGCACTGAAGCATCCCTGTCAGGTACTTTCCTCTTTTCCCCTCCATCCAAGGCTCTCATTACTTACTTCTGCCTGGCATATTTCAGATCCATTTGGTGGCTCTGCAGAGCTGCCTCCACCTGCCCCATTTCCAGCTGGGCGCTGCCGATGCAGCTGTGCAGGCGTCCGAGCAGCTCGCTCCTGTTGGGCACCTCCTGCTCTGACCACCTCTGTACTCTCCTCAGCAGACGCTCAGCTTTCTGGCAGCTTTCTCCAGGGGAGCCCCCAGACAGCACTAGAGAGAAGGAGGGAAGCTCAGCACAGGTGTGTGGACGTGGTGACACGGGGGAGGGAAAGCTAAGTTGTGTAAGCCTCATACACAGCTTGGAGAGGTCAGAGTGCCCAGCTCCTCACACCTCTCCTACACTCCTGCCTCCAATCTCCAGGAAACCTGCCTTTGGGAACTGACATCTCTGACCCTCTAGTGGCTGCGAATCCCTTTCATCAACGCAGGTAAGGGGAAACGCTTGGTCACAGCCTGCCCTGGCTGAAGAAACACAAAGGAGAGCAATCAGCGTTGTGGGGAGGTTTTGAAAGCTCACAGTGATTGCAGCAGGGCAGCGTGGGCTTTACCATGGAGTTCTAGCACAGTGCTGAGGTTGTTACCTCCTAACTGGGCTCCGTGGGAGCTCCTTGTTCCCATGGGCAGTGGGAATTGGCTGTGGGACATTTCTGACTCTCTCCTCACCCTGCTGTTGTAGCATCGAAGAGCTGAAATGCAGCAGCTACCAAATGCTTTTCCCTCCCTGGATTCTAAGCCTGTAGCAGGAGAGACACCAGCAGTGGCTGACTTAGTCCTTCCTTCCACACAGCTCTTCTCCAGTGCCTTCCCCTCCCTGCCATGGTATCTGTGAGCTGTGCCCATGGCTGACCCCAGGGACCTGAGTCCTCTCAAGAAAACAGCTTCTGGTGGCAAGACCACAGGGATTTGCTGCACACAGCAGTGGCCTGCCTGGCTTTGCTGTCTAAGTGGCATCAGCAAGACCCCAAGTCCAGAACAAGCTGAGAAAGCCAAGTGCTGGTCTGTGTGTTTGAGGAAGTGCTGGGACAGGGAAGAACACAGGAGCCAAGGCTGTGCCAGCCCTGCCTGCTGGCCCTGGCTCACACCTGTGCTGCCTCTGCTCTCCCATTACTACAGCAAATAGCCACAGGTGCCAGTCCCCACTTCTTACTGCTTCCAGCCAGGACACTTACACATGTCGATGTCCTCCATGGTCTTTGCCAGGTATCTGCCAAGCTCTGCTGGCTTCCTCTTCCTGCCCTGGGCCCAGCTCTGCTGCCGCAGTTGGCGCTCCCGCAGCCGGGCGTAGATTGGCTTCTGCTGCTGCCAGAACTCACTGCGGCTCTCCAGGTAGGAAATGCCACCCAGGACGAGCTCTGCCACTTTGCCCCCCTGCTTCGTGCTGCTCTCCATCAAATCTGCAAGCAAGGCAGCAGAAACCAGGCCGGCTTAATGTGTGGAGCTGAGTGCACCGAGCGTGGGGGTGCAATGGGTGCAGCTGCGACACAGTGGGGGACGGTTTGTGAGTGGCACCAAAGAGCTGCCCAGGGGTGAGGTGAGAGGAGGGAAGCTGCTCTTCCCCACTTGACATTTTCCTGAGCTGAAGCTGCTGTTCCCAGCCCCTCCAGCTGCTGTCTTCTCTGCTGACAAGGGCCAAGAAGGGGCTTGGTTAATGGGGGGCAGTGGTGAGGAGCAATCAGCTGTCCCCTGTGGGAGGTCTGTGCTGAAATGACTGCAGGGCTGGAGGTTGCTTGCAAGGGGGAAGGGAAGAGAGGTTTGTGTGCCTGGAAATCACACATGATTAATGCCCCTGTGAGTGGGTTGAATCCTTAACTGCTGCTCAGTTGCTGGGCAAAGGGTTGCCCAGAAAAGTGCCTGCAAGGGCCCCACCCCTCTGCCTAGCTCCAAAACGAGCCCTTCTCTGAAGCCTGCAGCTTGACCCTAACAGCACTTAAAAGGGAACCACAAACCAGTTACAGCCTCTTGGGCAATACTTCCCTCCTCAGGCCGGTGCTAGTGGGGCTGAGCACTCTGACAGGAGCTGAGTCCTTGGCACTGATTCTGTTTCTGCTTCTGTCTTCACCAGCACAGATTGCCCTGAGCTGATCCTGGCCTTTACTGAAGCCTGGCACCGGACAGGGAAGGAAATGTGCTCTGGCTCCAAGGACCCCTGGGCCTCTCTCACTAGCACTACAAGCACCATGTGCTATGGGAGCTTTGATAGCTGTGAGGAAGAGCAGGCACAGAGGGGTAAAAGAAGAAGAATGTTTAGTTAAATGCAGTGGAGAAGAACCTTTATCCTTGAGCAGCTCTTCCAGGTAGGTCTTGTCTGCATAAAGCTCTCCAAGAAGCTGTCTCTCTGTTTTTGGATTCCTCACAGGTTTTTGCTTCTTTGCCCATCTCTGATCCTTGGTCAGTTTGATTTCAGTTTTCTGATTTGTTTTTTTGCTCTACAGCAAGAAAAAATACAGGAAGTGTGGGGGGGGCAGAGTTCTGTCTGCACTCTACAAGAGCCAACCTGAGTGAAAGCACAAAGCCAGAGGCTCTCCAACAGCTGAAATTTTTGCACCCAGTTTTGCCAGTGGGCATTGCAGCAAGAGCAAGGCTTAGTTCTGCCAGTGAAGGGCTGTGGGCAAGGCAGGTGCCACAGGCAGGGCTCCTGCAAGGGCTTTCTGAAATGCCACCCTCCAAATCCCAGCAATTAGTGCTAATTATTGGCTCCCTCTGTTGAAATTGTTTTTACCACCAGGCACCTCTAAGGCCAGCTGGAGGAGAAAGGAGCATTCTCCATACTGCCCTCCCAGAAGTGAGGCCTGTCCTGGAGCACTGAGATGGGAGCACCTCAGAGGGAAGCAGTAGGGAGGTGCCAGTACCCAACCTGTGACCCTGAGCCATCAGGGGAAAGCAAAGCAAATATTGGAGATAAAAGTCCCCTGGCCCTGCCCTCGGGGCTGTTACTGATTAGCCTTTGGTGGGCACCAGCAACAGCCACCAGGAAGGGGCTGGGAGAGATTTCAAGCTGGGCTCTGCTCCTGGTTGCCTTTCCCAGCCCTTCTGCCTTCTACTGTACATTCTGAGCAGCTTCAGCCCAAAGCATTAACACAGCACCCTGGGAAGGGGCCAGCCTGTGCCCTGCACTCAGAGGGCACTCACTGGACCTGTCCTGCACCACATCCATGGTGCCAGAGAAGCTGCTTGTCCTCTGCTGCCTGTTGCAGCAAGCGTCAGCCCCACAGCAGCTCCAGGCCGTACCTCTGCCTGCCTGCTGACAAAGCACAGCTCCTCCTTGCTCTCCAGTTTGACCGAGGATGGACCTGCAGGCACAAGAAAATCCTCATCACAGCTCAGCCACAGGAGGGCAGAGCCTTCAGGGGTCACAGTGACCACGAATGTGCCCAGTCCATGATATCCTGATGGCATAAAGCTTTCTGCCAACCCTTCCCCTCAGCTGTCTGGGCGTGCTGGGAGCACAGCTCAGCCACGCAGCCCCTCAAGGGTTTCAGTCACTATTTAACCACCACTCCAGAGGGCGCCAGGGGCTGCCAGCAGACAGATTCTTCTGCAGAGGTGTGGTGCATCCTGCATGCAAGCAGAGGAAGGATGGGTGTCAGCTGCTTCTGAGGGACCGTGGAAAGCTCTGAGCACAGGGATCTGCAGCAGGCCACAGAACTACTGCAGAGGTTTTGTGCACTGGCATTAGGGCACAGCTCCCACTTCATCCAGCTCTGACATCCAGCTCTGCTCCTGTTTGCACTCTGGCAGTGGAGATGAGAATGAAAACCAGCTCTTTGTTCTGGCCTAGACAGAGGGGAGGAAGGAAGGAGCTTCACATGCTCTGTGGAAGGGTTTTCTGCAGCAAGGCAGCTGGGTCAGGATCAGTGGAGTGCCATGGGGGGCTGGGGCTTAGGCATCTGCCAAGCAAAGCAGATTCAGTAAAGCAGCTCTGGGGACCTGCCCTGGTAAGGTGTCTCCATTCACCAGCTATTTAAAGATCTAGATCCAATGCCAACCTGTTTCTCTGCTCCCTTCCCCCTGCATCTAGCAGCTAGGGCTTGATTTTACAAAGTCTTTCTGGTTTTCAGTCTATTCCTTTGCGTGCAGCCCAAGTGCTGGAATGCCCACAGAGCCCAAGGGCACAGCAGGCACAGTGCTGTGCCAGCTGAGAGATGTGAAGGTATTGAGGCAGCAATGACAGGGGAAAGCAGTAGTGAGCTGGACTGGGAAACTTTCCCTGGTTTACAAATATCCCACAGGAAGGAGCTTCAGGCTCCCCACACAGCTGGGACGTGGCAGGCTGTGGCACTGGGGGTGGACTGGAATTTGCAAAGCAATTTCAGGAAGAGCAAAGGCAGTTGGATATCAGCAGGATCAGGCCTGGGTGTGCAGGGCGTGCCCTGGCTGGGCTGTGGGAGCCACCTGAGCAGGCTGGAACCAGCCCAGCAGGTTCCACAGCAGTCAGCCAGGCCCCTGCTGCTCTGGGCACATGTTGGAGGTGGCAGCCCTGATGGAGCAGTGTCCCTGTGCCCCAGAGCACATCCTGTCCCTGTCTGCTGGGCTGTGAGAGCTCTGCTGCCACCAAAACCAAAGGGGGAGGGACAACTTCTCTGTTAGCTTTGATCATCCCCAGGGCCTTGGCCTTTCCTGCCTCCTGCAGGGCTTGGTGGCAGGGGTGATGAAAGCAGAGCTGCCCTGCCATGGACACTGGCACTGCGCTTATGCAAGGCACGTGGAGGGAAGCTGGGCTGGTGGCAGGGCCAGACTGAGGCAGCAGGCAAGATTCTGTTGTGAGCCTTGCACACAAGGATGAAGATAGCAGTGGGCCTCTGAGGGGATGAGCTCTTCTGCTCTGCTCTGTGCTAACAGAACCCTTCCATGATGACTTTGGAAACCTTGGTGTTAGTTTGGGTACAGATCTGAAGCTGCCAGGGTACCAATGAGGCATGGAAGCAAAACAAGGGGAAGAGAGAGACACTTGGCACTTTTTGTTTGCTTCCTGCTTTCATCTTAGAGGGGCCACTGAGGGCATGAATCCAGAAGCAAAGTGCCTCTTGTTGTAGGGTCCTTGGGACAGTGCTGAGCCTACATGGCCTCGGGTGTCCACTGAACAGCTCCTGGGGACACAAAGGACACATCTTACTTCCGATGCAGTTGACAATGGCCTCCTGGGCTTTCTCGATGCCCAGCGCAAATTTCTGGAGGTCTGGACGCAGTCTGTGGCCTCGGTGGTAAAAGACCAAGGCAAACTCGAAGTCCCCCATGGTGTACAAGGTCTCAGCTTTCTGGTAAAGTCCCTGGAATTACATTTAGGTGTGGGGGGAAGAACAAAAGTAAGGAGAACTGCACAACAGTGTCTGCCAGACCTGAGCTTCACAAAGAGCTGTCCCTGGCCACCCGGGGCTCTCACTGCTTCGTGCTGCTTACCTTGGAGAATGTTTTGTCATTTTGGAGAGAAGCTTCAGCATCTCTCAGGGCGTTTTCAGTGTCTCCAAGCCTCAGGTAGCATTCCGAGCGGGCGACCAGACAGTGCTTGTCTCCTGCCCTCAGCTTCAGCGCCTGCAAGGCAGCAGTCAGGGAATGGCACTGCTGGCTCAGCAGCACCTCTGCAGCAGCCCCTCCGCCAGCACTCCCCTCACGGCCCCCTCGCCCGTCCTGCCGCTGCCGCCTTCCCGCATGGTGTCACCTCCCTCCGCTTCCCCCTTCCCTTCGTGCCACCACCCTCCCAGCAATCCTTACGTGATCCAGGTGCCACCGACACCCAGGTCCCGTCGCGACCGCCACCTCCGGGTATTACCTCCCTTCTCCGGGCCCGCTCAGTGCCCCCCCTGCAGCCCTCCCCGCTGCCCCCGGGCCGCTCACGTTGTTGAAGCAAGCCAGGGCCTTGCCGTGCTCGCCCCGCCGGGCCAGCAGCGTCCCCTCGGCCATGAAGCTGGGAAAGGTGCCGGGCGGCACTTTCTCCTCCTCCGCCGCCATCACAGCTGCTGCCGTCGCTTGGCAACCGCTGCCGGGCAACGACAACTTCCTGTTACAGCCCCACCCACATAATGACGTCATCGCGACGCGCCCGGAGCCGCTTCCCGCGCCGCGGAGCTACCCACGGTGTGACTGCCGTGTACTTAGCGCGGCGGCCTCGGGCTGCAGCCGCTCCACGAAGCCCCCCGGGCTACCGTTGAGGCTGCGCGGCCGGAGCTTGCTACTGGGGGCGGGGAGCCGCGGACGCGGGCCAGTGCCCCCGGTTCCCCTCCCTTTTCCCACCCCCGGTGCCCAACTCCGCGCTGTATCTCCGCGGGGCGCGATGAGGAAGTCCTGGCGGGCAGGTCATGGCGAGTCCGCCCTAGCAGAGGCCGGTCATAGGTGCGGGATAAATAGGACACGCGTGGGTGGCTATGGGGGTTCTACGCCAAGTCGTGAGCAGGCTCCGAGTAAAGCTCCGTCAGCGCTCGCAGTGTCTCACGCTTCGTTTCTCGGGACCCCGCCGACCGCGGTGGGTGGGTTTAGAGCCACATTCCCAGAGCTCTGCGCTGGGAACTCGGCCGGGGGCAGGGTGCGGGGACTGTCGGTGAAATCGCTCTGCAAGGTCAGTGCCGTTGAGCGCCCAGTTCCTGCCGGGCTGAGTTGGTTCCTCTGCTCTGGCAGCTCCAGCTCGTGGGGGGGTCACCGGGGCAGACCATGGCTGCTCCCTCCCGCTGAACGGGGATAGTCCCTGATTGGTGTCTGATGGTGCCTGTGGTACCAATTTCATCACCGGTGTCCAGCCCTGGACAGACAGATGATGAATGGGGGATGCTGCTGCTTCTCTCCTGCCAGAGGCTTTAGCCTTGACGTTATTTCAGCCCCGGGTGAGACTCTGTCAAGATTGCCGTTTGAATCCATTTGTTCTGCCAAGTGACTCAGGGTGGGTGTGACGTCTCCGTCCTGCTCCGAGCCCAAACAAATTCACCTCACCATTGGGAAAAAGGCACTGCTGGTGGGTACTGGAGGCAGCCCAGGGCTGACCGGGCCTGTCCTTGCTCTGTGGCTCCTGGACTGGTGCCAGGGCATCCACACAGTGCGGGAGGGAGGCAAGGTGTCGGGCGTGGGTAGTGAGACAAGCACCGGTTGAGGCATGGAGTGGGAGGCCAGCGTGACACAGCTGTGTCCCCAGGGAGCCCGGCAGAGAGTTTCAGACAGTTTCGAGCTTTCGGTACCAGTTTCTGTGGATGCTCCCCAGGGGCACCACTGTATGGATATGGCACGCACTCCCGGCGTGATAGGCAGGAGCTTTGTGCCAGTGTCCTGCCCCCTCCACGTAGTGGTTGTTGCACACAGGTCCTCCAGCCTGGTGACAATGTCCTGCGGGCCACAGCAGACATCACCACTGGAGTGAGGTCAGCAGCTCTCGCCAGAGCCCACTCCACTGCTTCCCTTCGGCATCGCTGACAGGGGCCTGAGTCACGGCCCGGGGGGACCAGAGACAGTGACCGCGTGGTGGTCAGTGCCGGCGGTGGGGAGCACGTCTGTCTGTGCCGATGGCCGTTTCTGTCCCGTTCGTGCACAGGGCCGCTGTCTGCTAGTGACCCGCACGGGCTCCGGGCGGTGGCACCGCTCCCTACCGTGGGCCTCATGGGGCACCTCGTGCCGTTACAACATCCTGTGGGCGGTTTTTCAGCCAGCCCCGCTGCCAGCGGGTGTGGGCATGAAGGACGGGCGGTATGCCCAGGACGGCGCGGCACCAGCGGGAGCAGGTGCAGGCGGTGGGGCAGGGGTGCGGACCCGCTCCGGTAAAAACAACCCCAACGAGGCCCGGAGGCTGGCAGAGCCTCCCTTTCCGTCGCGGCCGGCGGGGCTGGTNGGGGCGGGGGGGCGGGGCTGGGGCGGGCGCGAGGGCGGAACTACGACTCCCACAAGGCCGCGCGGCCGCGCCCCACCCGCGACAGCCAATGGGTGTGCGGCGGCCGCTCAGGCAAGGTGCACGTGGCGGCAGCGCCAGCCAATGGGAGGCCGCGGAGCACGTAGGGCGATGGGCAGGGGCGGCCGCGCCGGGACGCGGCCAACAAAAGGCGGCGGCGGGCAGGCAGGCACCGACAGCGCGGCTGAGCGGGCGCTCAGGTGAGTGCTCTGGCGGTGGAGCCCGCTGTTTGTCTCGCCACGAAGCGCGGTTGCGGCTCGGTCTGGCCGCCGACGGGTTTCTTGGGCTGGGGGAGAGCGGCGGTGCTGGCAGTGGGGCGAGCGGAGCCTCTGCCGCGCCGGGAGCTGAGGGGAAAGCAGAGGTAGGTGCTGCTGCTCGGCGGTCCCAGCCAGCCGGCCCCGGGTTCTGGGCCGCAGCGCCGTGGTCTCGGCCGAGTACCAGGTTTGGAGATGCGAGCCGAGAACAGAGCGGCCCAGCCCTCTGTGGGGCGGGGCGGCCGGGTGCGGGGTGAATCCCGAGCCCCGCGCTCGTTCCGACCACCTTCTCCCCTGACCTTGATGGAGGCATGGTGGCGTTCAGCCCGTCAGCTGAGGGGTGATGGGTGGCCGTGTCCTAGGGGCGAGGCCCGGGGTGTTCCTGGGACATCGTCTGTTTGCGATGGGCACGGCGCAAATATTTAACGAGGGGCCGGGAGAAAGGACTCGGCCGTGCCAGCAGCACTTCCGAGCTTCGTCGTGGCGTGACGATTTCTTTCACCCCGAATGCAAGAATCCACTTGTCAGCAGCGTGTGCCCCTTTTCCAGGGTGGAGATTCCTTGCTTGTGGCTGTGGAGGCAGCAGCACCCACTACCCTGGGGTCTCATCCCCGGTGGGCACAGACCCTGTGTGTCTCCTGATTCCCGTGAGTGCATCCGATACTTCCAGGAGCTGGGAAGTGGCTGGCGGCTCCCATCTCTCGTGTTTGCTACCTGCGAACACATACTGTTGTCTGGCAGCTTTGGCAGCCCTCTGCTTCTCAAAGGGGCTTCCTTTTTCTCTTTGCTAAATCATTTTTGCTGTTTGCCACAGCCTCTAGAGACTGCAAACTTGGGTTACACCCTGGGCATGTTCTGTGGGCATCAGGATTCGCCTTATCTGGGTTTGGAGCTAGCAATCTCAGCTCTGCTCTGTGATGCTGTTGTTCAGATCCTGTAGTGCCCTGCACACGGGGCTCTGAGGGTGCTGATGTGCTCTCCAGTTTCAGTGCTCTTCGTGCCACCCAGAGCTCTGCTTGAAGCAGGATCCCATAGGAAAGGCATCCACAATTGGTAATCCTGCCCAGCCACACATGTCAGAGTCTGTAGTGCTGCTGTCTGCTTTGCAGTGATGTGGGAAGGGTTTAAGGAAGACACTTGGTAAGGACCTTACCCAAGGCTTCAGAATAGGATGATCATTACAGACAGGATTTCAGAAACCTGACTTGTGCCACTGGGTGCTTGCCTGGAGCTCTCTGTTAGCCAGACCTCACTCTGTTCATAGCCTGTGCCTGTCCCTGCTGCTGCTCTGCTCTCAGAGGTTCTGTGTCTGCAGGAAAGCTCCTCCAGACCTGGGCATTCAGCTGCCTGAGTGAGTGCCCCCTGCTTGCATCACCCCAAACAGGTGCCAGGCGTTTCGTAATACAGCATCGAGGTATCCTGACCTGTGAAGCTGGCTGGCAGCTGTGGGGCTGCTACTCTTGAGCCCTCTCTGATGCAAGTGCCTGTGTGTGCCAGGTGGAAGCTGACGTAGGCTTCATGCTGCTGTGGGCAGACAACAGTGGCTGGTCCAGAGCTGTGTTAATGAGTGACCCAGGGTGGGGGGGCAAGGGAGCAAGGCTGCTCTGCCGTGGAGCTTTATTGACATCACTCTTGATGGGGAGAGCGTGAAGTGTTCATGGAGAGTCTCTTCCTCCCATCAAAGCATCGCTCAGGGGTGACTGGAGGCTGCTTCTGGGCTGGATCTGAGACCCTTCTGTGCCTGGAGAGGCTCAGGCTCAGAGCTCTGGGCACAGAAAGGGTTCAAAGGCAAATAATGCAAACCAAAGTCTTTTGCAATTGTTCTCTGGCAGAGCAGGCTGTTGGCTGCTGGTGGTGCCACATCTCTTCTCTGGGAGCCAGGCACACTTCACCTGGCCTCTGTTGTCAGGAAGCCCCTGCTTGTTCCCCCTCCTTGTGTTTCTCCTCAGCTAGCCATGAGCCTTCTGGGGCAGATGTCAGCAGGCACAGCAAACAGCGGCAGCTCTAATCTTCGTCTGGTGGCTACCATCACAGAGCTCTCTCTCAGTGCACTCAGAAAGCCTTCTCCAACCATAATTCTCTTGCCAGGTGCTGTTTTGAGGGAGTAAATGCTTCTGAGCCCTGGGGGGCTGTGATCCAACCCTTTCTCTTGCTCTGGCCTTTACACTGAAAGCTGGAACCCAGCACTTTTCAAGTGGGTGGGCATGGATGGTGGTGCCAGAATCTGATGTGTTGGAGGGAGCTCTTTTGGTTTAGAGCCTCAGTAAAGGAACATAAATCACCTCTCTCTCCCCTAAACCTTCTGCAGCAGGGGTGCACGACCAGAGCAGACTGAGGAAGGCTGACATGAAGTGACCTTAGTGGGTGGTGGTGGTAAGATCTGGGACGTGGAGCCCTCAGGAAATTGCAATAAATCAGATCCCAGAGTGCTCAGCAGAGGATGTTGCCCTGCAGCTCCTGTGCTTTTGGTCTCTGCATCCCCTCTGAGCTGCTTCAAAGATGCCCCCAGCACTGCTGGTGCTGCAGGTGCTGAGCATGGCTGAAACTGAGATTATCCAGGAGAGAGGAGTCCCAACCTGCCTTGTTCCTGGGAAGCTGCAAAGTTTCTGCTCTGCTGCCTCTGCGGTTCCCCCAGAGCTGTGCAGGGCAGGTGCAGCCTGGAACCTGCTCCGACTGCCTCTGACCCCGGGGCCCTGCGGGAGCACATCCCGCGGGGAGCTGCTGATGGCCTCCGCATTCCTCTGCTGCGGAGCCTTTAGCTGAGCAGTTCAGCAGCCTGCAGCGATTGCTTTGTGCTGTGCTGCCTGCCCAGTGAGAAAGGCTGGGCTGGGGTAGCAGAAAAAGTGAGGGGCAGAAGGGGAGTGGCTGAAGAGCTGCTGAGGAGCAGGAAAGGTCTCAGTGACCCATGGGCAGGGCAGCCCCAGTGCTGCTGCCCTGTTGCCATGACACCAGGGCCTTGCCAGCTTCCATCTGCTGCTGTTGTGACACCCTCTGGGTGGTTCTCTCTTTCCCCCAGTGGTGTTACTAGCAAGAACCAATGTGGTGAAACTGGGAGAGAAAGCAGAGCAGAATTCCATGGCATGGAGTAGGCAGTAAAGGTTCTGAGAGGTGCCAAGCCCCTGCCTCTGGAGTCCCTTTGGCTGGAGCAATCCCACCCACGTCACTGCTCCCACTGACGTGTTCCTGCAGGGCTGTGGCTCACAAACCAGTTGCTGGGTCCAGACTCCTGCAGCCACCTCTTGGCTGTGGGCACAGTTCACAGCAGCCTGCCTGGGGTTTAGTTCTAAATGCTGAAGAGCTCCAGTGGTCAAGGGCTCTGCCACCCTGCAGGCAAGGGAAGCACTTTCCTGTTCTTAGGATTTAGGAAGGAGTTTCCCATTCTCTTTCATCCCTGTGCTTGCAATGCAGGGAAATGTGGCACAGCCTGGAACTGGCCTTCAGCACCTTGTGGAGCTAGCAGGTGATGGATCTCTGAGGGCTTTGAAAGCAGGGGGGATGCCAACTGCCTCCCAGGCAAAGCCAGCAGCTGCAGCAAGCCTGGAGCAGGATTTCATCTCTGAAGTGGCAGAGCCTTAAAACTCGAGGGAGAAGGTTTCAGCCCTACAGCACAGACTTTGCTAGGCTGCAGCCAGGGGAGCATGGGCAGCAGGGTGGGAGAGGGGATCCTGCCCCTTGGCTCTGCTCATTTCCAATCTTGCCCACAGATCTGGTGTCCCCAGCAGGAGGAGGACACAGAGCTGTTGGGGTGAGGCCAGAGGAGGCCACAAAGATGAGCCCAGAGCTCTGCTGTGAGCACAGGCTGAGGGAGCTGGTGGGCTGAAGCCTGCAGAGGAGAATCCAGGGGCACCTCAGAGCTGCTGCCAGTGCCTGAAGGCATCCTGCAGGAAGGCTGAAGACAGACTTTGCTGAGGGGGTCTGGAGCCAGGCCAGCTGAGGCATAACAGGGTCAGAGTAGAGCTGAGGAAGAAATTGTTGAGTGTGAGGGTGGTGAGAGTGTGGCACAGGCTGCCCAGGGAGGCTGTGGCTGCCTCCTGCCTAGGGGTGTTCAGGGGATGAGGCCTTGAGCAGCTGAGTCTAGCTGAGAGGTGTCCCTGGGCATGGCAGGAGGTTGGAGCAGCTGAGCTCTGAGCTCCCTCCCACCCTGAGCCGATCTGGGGTTCAGTGCAGCTCGAGTGCAGCTGGAAAGAGAAGGTGGCAGTGGTGTGGGTGGGAGCTGTCTGGGTGTGCTTGCAGGGTAAGCCTGGGTGGGGCTTTGGTGGTGGTTTTGGTATTTTTGCAGCTCTGCCAACCACTAACCCAACACAGAGCCACTTGTGCAGCTTTGGGAAGTCCTCCTCCATAGCTGGCCTGTGGCTGAGGGACTGCAGAGCACAGCTGGAGGCTGCTGGCCAGGGGAGCTGAGGTGTTCCTCCTCTACTCCTGAACTCGGGCCCAGGCAATGCCTTAGAGCTGGGCACAGAGCTGGCTCAGAACAGTCCCACGGGAGAGAGCTGCAAGCAGCAGAGGCTGAGTGCAAGCCAACTCTGCACAGCCCCTGGAGAGCCTTCCTGGTGTGCAGCAGCAGCTTCCAGCTGGCTTCTGGTGGTCAAACCGAAACACCTCCTGCAGCTTCCCAGCTCACCAGGATTAAGTGGTCAAAGCAACTTTGCTGATCCCTGGGGGCTGTAGTGCAGGTGACAACACAGCTCACATCTCCACCCCCACTGCTGTGGCATTTGCAGGGTGAAGGTGGGCAGAGAATAGCCCTCAGGGCAGGGTTTGCTACAGCAGGTACCCAGTTGCTCCACAGCACCAGGAGCCACCACTGCAGCCCATCAACTTCTGCCACCTTCCTCACACTGCTGCCCCCTTGGCACTCACACATTGCCCCCTGCAATTCTCGTTTCCCTCTGCCGAAGCTGCTGTGCCAGAGGCTGTGGTTTGGCAACAGGCAGAGGTGGCTGCAGCTCCCCTGCTCAGCTCACAACAGGGCTGCAGGTGATGCAGTCCTGCCTCTGCCTCCTGCCCCTGGCTGCTCCCTGAGAGCTGGGTGTAAATCCTGCCCCTGAGACTGTTTCCTCACTTCTGTCCCTGCCCCTTTGGTACCCAGGAACTCCCTAGGGGCTCCTGGATGGCTCTGGAGCTGCTTCAGAGCAGCTACTCCTAGCCCCAGGACTAACACACTTCAGTGGCTCCAACGTTCTGAGACCTCCATTGCTGTGGCTCAGTGTGGGGCGTTGGAGCTGGGGGAGGAGGGGATGAGGCCAAACCTCTGCTTTCCTGCTCCAGGGGGCATAAAAAGGGCTTTATGTGTAATGGTAGCTAATTACAGCCTGGCATGCACTGTGCTTGCTCAGAAGGTAACCCACCTGAATGCCAATGCTCAGAACCCAGGAGGTGGCACCAGGAATAACTGGGACTGTGAAACCATTTCCCTCTGTGGGTCTTCAGTGAGCTGCCTTGGGCAGTTGGTGTCAGTGAGCCATGCCAACATCAGTGCCCAGCTGTTCAGGTGCAGTCTGAGCTCTTCTGTGTTGGTGCCTTTCCGCTTTGCAGCTCTCCCAGAAAACTATCCTGAGCATATTTTGTGTTCCCTGCCTAGCTGCCAGCCTGGGGAACAGTGGCAGGACCTCATCACTCAGGCTGCTCAAGCTCCCCTGGCAGCAGTCTGCCCCCCCCTCCCCCAGAAGCAGCCAAGCTGCCTGTTGACCTCTGTCTACTCCCAAGCCCTGATTCTGATGCTTGGCATGCTGGGATGAAGCCATTCTGTGACAGAAATGTTTGCTGCAGCTCCAACTCAAAGCATCTCTGACACCTGGGACTTTGCTGTGGCACAGCAGAGAGAAGTTAGAGCCCTGAAAGCAGAAGTCATTTGATGGTGTCAGGGAAGGTCACCTGCAGGGCAGGCCTGAGGCTCTTCAAAAATTACTTTGCTCAGAAAGCTGCCAAGCTGGTGGACCTGAGTCTTAGTCCTGAGCTTGTTCTGTGGGGTCTGAGCCTGCTTCTCAGCCACCTCTGTTCTGAAGCAGCCAGACCAGAGCAGGGCTGCTGGCAGCATCTGATCCTGCCCCCGCCCCAGGAGCTGCTCTGCTCAGGCTTTGCTTCTCCCCATGGCAGGGAGCTGGATGTTCCCTGGCCTGCAGGCAAGCCCAGGCTGGCATTGTGGCCTGCCTGAGCAACAGGAGTGGGAGCTTTCCTCTCCTGCTGCTTTGTCACTCCCTGGTGCTGAAGGAGGCCTGGGGATGTTCTCGAGGTCCCCCAGCAGCCCACCCTTGCCCAAGTGCTGGCCTGGTGGAGCTGGCAAGTTTGGCACAGTGGTGACTGGGACAAGCTGCCAGGGTTGCACCTTTCCCTGCAGGCAAGGCTGGCTCCAAATGCTGCTGAGGGCAGTGCAGGGGCAGAGGCTGTGTGCTGCAGGAAGGGTTTTGTTCAGAAGGAACTCTTGGAGCCTCCCTGGCACTGAGCAGCCCCAGCTCTTTGCTTTGGCACAGGGGCTGGGGGAGGTCTCTGGGAACTGGACTCCTCCTGATGGCCTTTTCTTGCCCTTTGCCTGCAGACTAGGCAGCAATGTCAGCCAAGGCCATCTCTGAGCAGACAGGCAAGGAGTTCCTGTACAAGTACATCTGCACCTCCTCTGCCATCCAGAACCGCTTCAAGTATGCCCGAGTCACCCCCGACACCGACTGGGCACGGCTCACCCAGGACCACCCCTGGCTGCTGAGCGAGGTAAGGAGCTTGGATGGTCCCCTTGGCATGGCTGAGGCCCCCTAGAGCTCTGCTGAGCCCAACTGGCAGCCAGGGCTGCTGTGCTGTGGCAGATTAGCAGCAGAGCTGTGCCCTGGGTCTGGCCTGTTCCAGGGGTCTCTGTGGTGCTAGTCCCTCCCCTCAGCCCCCTTTTCTGCCCCAAACCCATGGAGTGCTTGCTCTGTGCCTGCCTCTTGGGTGCAGTTAGACTGCTGAGGTCTGCTGGGTGCCAGTCAGACATCAGGGGAAGCTTCATACTTAGCTTTTTGTATGCAGGAGCTTTCCTGTCTGCTCCAGATCCGTACAGCAGACACTGGGCTCTGTTTATTGCTGCTCTGGGCTGGCTTCTCTCCAGTGGTTAATTGCATTAAGGCAGTGGTTGGGAAGTGAATGCTCTGCAGCCCTTCACTGCCTGACTGATAGGAGCCCTGCACTAAGTAATTAAATGTTCCAGACCCAAGTATGTGAGTGAATGGCAGGAGGATGCCAGCAGAGCCTCTCAACAGCCTGGCAGGGAGCAGGGATGCTCTGTGCCCTTCAGGGCTGAGTTCTGTAGGACTGGAAAGGTCCAGCCAGGACCAGCACTAGGCACCACAGCTTGCTTTATGCTGGCTCCACACACCCAGTTACTGAAGTTCCAGGCCATGCTAGCTGGGCACCTGCATTGTTAAAGAGTTGTCAAGCTAGAGCTCAGCAGTGTCACCTGCAGCAGCTTTCTACAGGTCTCAGCCAGCCTCAGGCATAGGCTGTGTGTGGTGCCAGCAGGAGCTGACTGAGGATGGGCCTCTGCCCACAGAGCAGTGACCATGTCCTGGTGCTCTGACCCAGCCACTGCAGAGCTGGCAGGATGCTGCACCCCTCAGCAAGGCTTTGGGAGTTGACCTCCTGACAGCTGCTTCCCAAAGCTCACCCAGAGGAGCCAGAGCAAGCCTGCACCTTGGCCTCTGCCTGCTGGCAACCCTTGGCCTCTGCCCCTGTCTGAGCAGCAATAAGGCAGATCTCAGTGCCCAAACCCTGCAGGCACTGTCCCAGGAGCTGCCTTTGCCAAGGGGTGGGAGGAACCTTGCAGGGCCCTTGGCTGTGCCCAGTGCCCTGGCTGCAGAGCTGCCTGGGCACCATCACCTCCTAACGCTCCTCTCTTGCTCTCCTGCTTGGCGCCGCAGCGGTTGGTGGTGAAGCCAGATCAGCTCATCAAGAGACGAGGGAAGCTTGGGCTGGTTGGCATCAACCTCACCCTGGACCAGGTGAAGGCTTGGCTCAAGCAGCGCCTGGGCAAGGAAACCTTGGTGAGTGCCCCTGGCCCTGACCAGAGAGCTCAGAGTGGCCCAGGGTGGAAGGGAGCTCAGAGCTCAGCTGCTCCAACCTCCTGCCATGCCCAGGGACACCTCTCAGCTAGACTCAGCTGCTCCAGGCCTCATCCAGCCTGGCCCTGAACACCCCCAGGCAGGAGGCAGCCACAGCCTCCCTGGGCAGCCTGTGCCAGGCTCTCAGCACCCTCACACTCAACAACTCCTCCTTCAGCTCCAATCTGACCCTGCTCCACCCCAGCTCCAAACCATTCCCCCTTGGCCTGGCTCCAGACCCCCTCAGCAAAAGTCTCTCTGCAGCCTTCCTGCAGGATGCCTTCAGGCACTGGCAGCAGCTCTGAGGTGCCCCTGGAGCCTTCTCTGCAGGCTGCACCCCCCCAGCTCCCTCAGCCTGTGCTCACAGCAGAGCTGCTCCAGCCTTTGACTCCTCTTTGTGGCCTCCTCTGGCCTCACCCCAGCAGCTCTGTGTCCTCCTCCTGCTGGGGACTTTGTGTTCTGCCTCTCTGCACCCCAGGGGGTTCTCTGTGGTGATGCCACAGCAAAAGGGAAACTGTCCCACGAGTGAGCTTCCTGCTGCTCACTGAGCGCTGCTGAGGGCCACACCTTGTCAGGGAGCACAGCTGGGTGCTGGGCAGAGCTCAGCAGCACTTGGAAGCATTTTGAAACCCTTTCTCCTGGGAGGCAGCAGCTGCCAGCCCAGGGGCTGGGCCTGCCTAGCATTGCTGCTCCCCTTTGACACTCAAGGCAGATTGAGCAGGAGTGCAGAGGCTGTCACAAACTTGTCCTCTGCTGGTGGCCAGACAGGATGCTTTGGCTGCTGGCTGAGTCCTGCCTCAAGCCCTTGTGAACCAGTGCTGGCCTGCAGTGTGATTTCTCCTGGGAATGGCCCTGCAGGGCTAATGAAAGTGCCAGGCCTGCCCTGTCAGCTGCTGTGCTTCTGGAGCTGCTGTAGTTCTGCTGGCTCAGGGCAGCTGCTGCCATGGGCTTGCTCCTGGCTCTAGCACTGAGCTGTGCCAGGCTTGCCACAAGGCTGTCAGGGAGCAGCATGGCCTGTGCCAGCCCCTCAGGAGAACCAGGGCTGGGGAAATCACCTCCTTGGCACAGCACAGCCACATCTCAAGGAGGAGCTGTGCCCAGGACTCATGATCCAGTGATGCTCGCTTCTGAGGAGCAGGAGACTCTCTCCCATGGCCTGTGTGGGACTCTCCCTTCAGACAGGAATGCTGCCTTTGGCTAGCAGGAGAGCTGGGGCCTTTCTGCAGGGCTCTGTCCGTGTTGGAAGAGGCTGAGAGGCCTCTCTCCCTCCTCACTGACGCTGCTGCTAGGGCCAGGCCCTTCATCAGTGCCTGATTCTCTGCCCACAGATTGCCAATGCCAAGGGAATCCTGAAGAATTTCCTGATTGAGCCCTTTGTGCCCCACAAGCAGGTGAGTGCCCCACATGAGGCAGCACCAAGTAGTCTGCAGGTCCATCTGGGATGGGTCTCAGTGCTGTGCTCAGATGCCCTCCCCTGGCACCGACCCAGGAGCCTCCCCTCAGGGTCTTCTCTGGGTGCCACCTGCTGACCTTGGCCCTGCTTGTGTACAGGAGGAGGAGTTCTATGTCTGTATCTACGCTGCCCGGGAGGGAGACTTTGTGCTCTTCCACCACGAGGGGGGTGTGGATGTGGGGGATGTGGATGCCAAGGCCCAGAAGCTGCTGGTGGCAGTGGACGAGAAGCTGAGCGAGTCGGACGTGAAGAAACAGCTCCTGCAGCATGCCCCAGCAGACAAGAGGGAGTGAGTACAGAGTGGCAGCCCTGGGCATGGCTGTGCCCAGCAGCTGCTCTCCCTCAGACCTTTCCCTCCTGCCCTCAGTAATGTGCTCTGCATCCTAAGTCCAAGTGCCCTGACCCTGTCCAAGCTGCTTCTAGAACTCCAAGTCAGTTCTGATGCTGCTTTGAGCCTCCCCTGCCAGGAGCCCTTCTCAGTCTGCTGAAGTGCTGACCCTGGGACCCTGAGTTCTGTCTATGCCAGCAAGAGTTTGTGTGGCAGGACAGGTGATGCCAGCCTGGCTGCTGATTCAGGCCTGTGTTGGCTCTTCCTCTGGCCCAGGCTGGGAAGGATTTCTCCTGCTGTTCCTCCACTACCTGCAAGCTCATCTGTAGATCTCAGAGCTGCTTCTGCATCTCTGTTGAGATGCCTCTGCCCTGTTACCTCAGTGTGAGTCACCTCCCCAGGCAGAGCTCAGTCAGTAAGGCTGATTGATGCAACGAGGCTCTCACTGATGCAGCTCTTGCAGCTCCTTCCCTGCTCCAGCTGAGGAAGCCCAGGGTGGCAGAGGTGCCAGCCAGAGAGTGATGGAGCTCCTCTGGATGAGCTCCAGCAGCCAGAACAGCCCCAGGCAGCTGTGAGCTCTCAGCAGAGCTTGGTGCAGTGTAATGAAGCTGAGTCACCAAGGTCTGCCTTTCCTTGAGTCATCCCTGAGCCTTCTTCCAGAGAAGATGAATGAGGAGAGGAATGGACCCAGGGCAGGCTGCAGATTGCCTCTCAGCTCAGGATGGTCCTTGTCTGGCTTCTTTCATGAGTCCCCAAGGTCTGCCTTTTCTTGAGTCACCCCTGAGCCTTCTTCCAGAGAAGATGAATGAGGAAGAGAGGAATGGACCCAGGGCAGGCTGCAGGTTGCCTCTCAGCTCGGGATGGTCCTTGTCTGGCTTCTTTCATGAGTCCCTCTCCAATTCTCTTTCAGCATCCTGGCCAGCTTCATCTGTGGCCTCTTCAACCTGTATGAAGATCTCTATTTTACCTACCTCGAGATCAATCCCTTAGGTAATTGCCAGCTCTGGGCACAGGACTCTGTCCTGACATCCTGCAATGACTCCTTTATCCTCCCCTGGTCGTGGGCTTCCCACCAATGCCAGGTACCAGGAGGCACAGGAGTGGCTTCAGTGGGTCCTGGAGCTGTAAGCAGAGCATGGGGACTGCACCCCAGGGTTCTACTGCCTCATTTCCCGTTGGAATCCAAGATTCCAGTGGCAGGGATGTTAAATCAGAACTGGAGAGCACATTGCTGCATTGGGTCATAATGAGGCAGCCCCGAGCCAGAGCTGCTCTGTGCCAGGCTCAGGAGTGCAGGAAGCTGCCGTGCATGGGGGGAGGGGCAGGGGTGGGCTGGGGGCTGTAAGCTGTGCTGTGTGCACAAAGCTGAGCTGGTTCTCATCCTGGTCTCACAGTGGTGACTGCTGCTGGGGTCTACGTCCTGGACTTGGCCGCCAAGATCGATGCCACCGCAGACTACATCTGCAAAGTCAAGTGGGGGGATGTGGAGTTCCCTCCCCCCTTTGGCAGAGAAGCTTACCCAGAGGCAAGTACCCTCTGTGCCCACAGCCCTGCGCTCTGCCCACGAGATGAGCTCCGTGGTGCTGAGACTTCCCTCACTTGTGGCTGTCGTTGCTGTGTACAAAGTGCCTTGGTGCCCTGCCCATGAGGAGAGGCTGTGCCAACCTGAGGCTGCTGCAACCCTGGCACCTCTCCTGGGACCTCACACTCTGGGCTGCAGTGGCTTCCCACCTCTGCTTGGTTGCTGCTTCAGTTCTACTCAGTTCAGAATTGGCCTTTTCAAATGGGGACTTGAGCCAAAGTCCACTGCAGCTTGTGCCAGAGTTCTCTGCTGCTGCAGGTTCCCTTCCTTGGGGCACATCACTGCTGGTTGCTGGGGAGGGCTCTGCTCAGCAGCAGCCTTCTGCCAGCTGCAGCTCCCTTAGTTCTTGGCTGAGAGCTGGGGAAGCCTGCACCTGGGGGAGCCCTGAGGGGAGAATTCCTGTCTCACCTTTGAAGCTGGAAGTTCCTGAGAATCCCTGAGCAGGAGGAGGCCTGCAAGCAGAGTTAAAAGTTACAAATCCCTGCTCCCTCTCAGAATTCCCAGGGCTTGTGCTGCTGGGTGCAGGGAGCAGCACTTGCTTCCAAAGCTGCTAGAGGCAGAGCTCAGTGCTCACAGTTGTGACTCTGCAGCCTGCAGGTGAGTTCCTGTCCTGAGCTTTCCGTTTTGGCCATGGCAGTCACGCAGCAGCTGGGAGGGGGTTTGTCCCCTGCCAGCAAATCCATTTAGCTGCTGCTCTCCCTGGAGCTTGCTGGGTGCCAACACTTAACTCAATTGGCTCTTAAAAGGATTAGTTCAGTTTTTGTCTCTGAACCATCCCCCTCCGGGCACAGCCAAGGTTGTGGTGGCGATGCCTTTGCTGGGAATTTTGATGAGCTCCCAGTGAAGTGCCAGGGCTGGGCTGGGCTGCAAGGACCCTGTGGAGAGCCAAAGTATCCCAGTGCCGTCGAGTGTGCTTGGCAGCACAGCAGGGAGCCAGGAGCCTGTTGGGCTTTGCGTTTGCTCTCAGCCTGCAGACTGGGGCACAAGAGCAGCGCTCAGCGTCCGTCCTGTGCCTGGCACACGTGGGAGCTTCTCTGAGCAGTGGAGGGCAGGGGCAGGGCAGGGGCAGGGCAGTGGAGGGCAGGAGCAGGGCAGGGGCAGGGCAGTGGAGGGCAGGAGCAGGGCAGGGGCTGAAGCACAACCAGCGCTGGCCCCGGGTGCAGGCAGCAGAGCCCTGCCCTGGGGCTACTCCCCACAGCTGCAGCAAGGTCAGGCTTATGTGCAGCCATCTCCTGGGACTTACTGCAACCGTGGGGGTCCTGCAGGGGCTGCTTTGGCTTCTCCAAGCAAGGATCCCAACCCGAGCAGATGCTCCAGTCTGGATCTGTTCCCGAGAGAATGGGGCAAGCTGTGCCCAGTGCCACTGCAGTGTTGTGGAGAGCACCCAGCACAGGACAGCCTCAGTCCCTGGGGGCAAAGCTGCATCCCCCCCACTCCCTGTGCTGTTTGCAGTGCTGCTGTCCCCTGGATGCAGGGGAGCTGGGGGAGCTCTGCATGCCCAGAGGGGCCCAGCACTGCCAGCTGTGGTCTGGAGAAGGGGCTGCAGGAGGCTATCGCAGCGCTGCTCTGCCTGCAGGAAGCCTACATCGCTGACCTGGATGCCAAGAGTGGAGCCAGCCTGAAGCTCACTATCCTGAACCCCAAGGGCAGGATCTGGACCATGGTGGCTGGTGGTGGTGCCTCTGTGGTTTACAGGTAGCAGGAACAGGATTGCAGGGCAGGGTGGGGTTACAGTGCTGGCAGGAATGAACTGCTGCAGCCTCTGGAAGGGTGGAGGCTGTGGAGAGGCCTTGCCCGTGCCATGGCTGCCAGGGAGCCCTGCAGAGGGAAGGAACAGATTCCCTCCAGGTGTGGGCCATGGTGTCCCTGGGAGAGCTGAGCTCCGGGGGGCTGAATTGTGGCTGCTTTGGCTTGGGAAGGACCAAGCTGGCTGGCAGCTGCTCCTGGGGGTGCTGCTGTGGGAGCCCCTGGGTTGCCCTCATGTCCAGGGTGTAACAAGGTAGATCTGTCTGGCAGCAGGAGGGGAGCAGCTCTCTGCTCAGAGGCAGCACACCCTGTGACAGCAGCCAGGGATGCTCTTGGTGCTCTCAGCCCTTTGTGGGGCTCCAGTGCCAGCAGATCTCTTCAGTCCCTTTGGTCTGCCTTTGAAGTGACACCATCTGTGACCTGGGGGGCGTGGACGAGTTGGCCAACTACGGGGAGTACTCAGGAGCCCCAAGTGAGCAGCAGACCTACGACTATGCCAAGACCATCCTGTCCCTCATGACACGAGAGAAGCACCCTGAAGGTAAGGGCCTGGCTGCAGTGCAGAGCTGCTGCCAACTGCAGGCTGCATCTGGGGAGCAAATAACAGATCTGAGCTGCTCTCATGCTTAGTTCCCTGGAAGAGCTTTCCATGTCCTGCTGCCTCCTGAGTGGAGCAGCAATGGGTGCCTGGCAGTGCCCCTGGGGGCTTCCCACACAGCCCAGCCTGGCTGGGGCTTGAGAGCTTCCTCCCAGTCCTCATCTTCAGGCTCTGCTAAACAGCTTCCTGCAGGCTCTTGGTCATGCAGAGCTGTAGCACTGCCTCTGTCCTGCACTGCTCCCTGGTCTGTGTCTCCTCAGTGCAGGAGGGAGCTGAGCCTGTATGCCCTCTGGGAAGGGCTGTCCCTGCCTGGCAGGGCTGTGGCAGTCACCGCAGTGACCCTGAGGGAGAAGACAAAACAGCTCCTTGGGTTCCTCTGCCAACTGTCACCAAGTGCTGTGGGCAGAGCATTTGGGTAGAGGAGCCCTTTCTTTACCAGCTGCTTTGGGACAAACTTGGGGATGGTTCTCAAGACAAAACAAGTAGAAGGAAGTAGAAAAGAGAGAAGGGAGAGAGACAGGAACAAGAAAGGTCTCAGCACCCTTGGATCCAAAGCTGTTTGAGGCAGGCCCTGTGCAACTTTGTTCTCACAACGCTTCTTTTTCTGCCTGCTTATGTCCTTTAGGTAAAATCCTGATCATTGGGGGCAGCATTGCAAACTTCACCAACGTGGCAGCCACCTTCAAGGTGAGAGACTCCCCAGGTGCCCGCTGCCAGCAGCCCCAGCCCAGCACCCTGGTGAGCAGCCCCTGGGCTGGTGGGGCAGGGCCAGCCCGGGTCAGCTGCCCTGGCTGTGTTGCAGGGCATCGTGAGGGCCATCAAGGACTACCAAGGGCCCCTGAAGGAGCATGAGGTGAGGATCTTTGTGCGCAGAGGAGGCCCAAACTACCAGGAGGGGCTGCGAGTGATGGGGGAAGTTGGTAAGGACCAGTCCTGGCCTCCTGCTCTCTGCTTGGCCCTCTCCAGGCCAGGGCCTCACCCTGGCAGAACCCCTGACCGGCCCTGTCCATGCCCACAGGGAAGACTACTGGCATCCCCATCCATGTCTTTGGCACTGAGACCCACATGACTGCCATCGTGGGCATGGCACTGGGGCACAGACCCATCCCCAACCAGCCACCAGCTGCTGCCCACACAGCCAACTTCCTGCTGAATGCCAGTGGCAGCCCCTCGGTGAGTTCCTCTCCCCCTGGGGTGGGTGGGTGACTCTCTGCCTTCACCCAGGGTTGCCTCTAAGCCTCCTGAAGGCAGCCTCCCCTGTCTGAAGGGCTTGGGAAGGGCTCTTGGCCACTCATGAATTGTGCAAAGCTGTAGCAGCACCAAAGTGCCCCTGCCAGTGTGGTTTGTCAGGAGGGGCTCTCCCAGTGCCCACTGTGCTCGGGCAGCAGGTGGGACCCCTGCAAAGAGCAGTGCCTGCTGCATCCTCTGGAGCTGTGCCAGCCAGCAGCTTGCCCTCGCTTGGCTGCTGTGGTTGTAGCTCAGAGCTGGCTTTGACTGGCACTGCCAGATTGGCCACCTGTAGGCCTGTCCTGACTCTGCTGCTGGCCCCTGCAGACGCCAGCCCCCAGCAGAACAGCTTCCTTCTCCGAGTCCAAGGTAGACGACAGTGCTCCAGCCAAGAAGGCAAAGGCAGCAGCACCTCTGGGTGAGTGCAGCACTGGGGAGGGTTTGCAGCAGCTGTGCTCTGTGCCAGGGCACAGGATGTGGACCAAGCTGAGGCTTTGTCCTGGAGATGCAGGGAGGTAGCTTGGTGGCACCTTCCTGCCCTTGCCTGGAACTCGGCTGAGTGCTCTTAGGATGCTGTCACCTGTGCTGTCAGCTCAGGCAGAAGAGGAATGTGGCCCTCAGGGAGCTCTGAGCAGAGCCTGGCAGCTTGCAGCTTGTCCAGGGGCAGGCTCTGAGTGTGCCCTCTCTGGAGCAGGCAAGGCCACGACACTGTTCAGCTGCCACACCAAGGCCATCATCTGGGGCATGCAGACCAGGGCAGTGCAGGGCATGTTGGACTTCGACTACATCTGCTCCCGGGATGAGCCCTCCGTGGCTGCCATGGTCTACCCCTTCACGTGAGTAGCCTCTGCCTGGCTGCATTCTCCTCCAGCCTCCCTCAAACTCTTCTGCTCACCACCTCCTCCTTCAGTCTCTGCTGTCCCTCAGTGCAGCTCTGCTCCCTCCCATGCCAGCCTGGCTTTGCTCGCTGCTTCCCCTTCCCCTCCACCACTGATTTCAGGCTGCTCTCTGAAACAGCTCAGTGTTAATCACAGCAGTGAAGTCCCACTTGATGCTCCTCCAAACGATCTCCAAATCCTGCTCCTTCCCTCAGCAAATGAGGCAGGCAGGACTCAGCTGGCTTGAGCAGCTCAGCAGAGGCTCTGAGGTTCAGCCACTCCTTGTTGTTTGCTCCAGGACTGCCTGAGACCTCTTGGGTTGTGGCTGCAGCAGCTGGAATTGTCCCCTCCAAACATTAGGCAGAATCAGATCGGCTTTAGCAGGCTGAAGCCATCTCTCTGTCTGTCATAGGGCCAGACAAAACTTCAAGTCAAAGTCCTCTTCCTCTTGTTCCTGCTCTGTGCTGTAGTGACAGAAGCTTCTGAGGCAGCAAGGACAGTGCAGATCCTTCTTTGGTGGTGTTCTCCCTCTGTAACTCACCGGCAAGGGGGGTGAGAGGCTCTGAGGTGCTGCTGATGGCAGCTGGGCATGAGCTGGTTCCTCTTGTACCTGATGAGTGGGGGACGTCTCCCTGTCAGGCGAGGGTGAGCGGTGAGAAGGGAAGCAGCAGTTGCTAAGACAGCGAGTGGGAGCCTGCGGCAAGGGAGGAGGCTCCTTCCGTCCAGGATGGCTGCTGACTAATCAGCCTCTCTCCTGCTGAGCGTTTTGCCTCTTCACAATCAAGCCCCTTGGCCTCTCCCTGCAGCTCTGATGCTGATTGCGGCTCTCTGATAACTTCTCAGCAAGTGCAAACAGCAGGGGCCTGGAGCTGAGAGCAGGCAGAACCTCAGCCAGCAGTGAGGGGCAGCCCCTGGCTGTTCTGCAGTTGTTTAATGAACACAGAGGGCTGGGGTGAGAAGTTGAATGCTGCCTAGAAACGTCTGAGTCTGGTCGAGCTTCTGGAGGGAGACAGACTGGCAGAGCCTGGAACGTTCTGTTGCAGTGCCCCAGTAGAGGAACACAGCCAGGGCAGCCCTCAGGGGTGCCCAGTTGCAGCATCTGCCCCTGTGCAAGGGACACCCCCTGCAGGGAATCTTCCCTAGGTGCCCCTCCAGCTGAGCAGGGTGGATAGAGCCTCACTGCAGGCCTGGAAAGCTGAGTGGCTCCCTCCCTGCTGCCAGCTCACTGCAGCACTGGTTCCCTGCCCCCCAGCCCAGCAGTGCAGCCTCATTCATTGCTCTTTCTGTGCCTCATTCTGTCTTGCAGCTCGGAGCAGAGTTGAGGCTCTGATAACTTCACTGTGGGAGAGCTTTACTCATCCTGCTGGGTGCCTCTGTCCCCTTAGCCTGTCTCCTTCCATTGCTGCTCTCTTCTGTCCTCTGAGGAACCTCTGCTGTCAGTGTGGGCCCTCCCCACTGCCCAGTGAGTGCCTCGCAGCCACTCCTGAGCAGGGCTTTGCAACCTCCCCTGCCCACGTGCACCGTGACCTTGCCCCTGCTCAGGGCTTTGCCATCTGCTCTTCTGCAGTGGGGACCACAGGCAGAAGTTCTACTGGGGCCACAAAGAAATCCTGATCCCAGTCTACAAGAACATGGCAGATGCCATGAGGAAGCACCCAGAGGTGGATGTGCTCATCAACTTCGCCTCGCTGCGCTCTGCCTATGACAGCACCGTGGAGACCATGAACTACCCACAGGTGGGTACTGGGCTGCCAGGCGCCTGGACAGGGGGCACCAGTGGCTCTTGGGCTGTGCTGCTGTTGGATCTGGCTACCTGGCAGATGAATGCCTCCCTTCTGCCTCCTAGACCCCAGGGAAATGCACTGCAAATTCTGGCGCTGGGCTTGCGGTTTGTGCAAGGAACTGGGGTCAACCTAGGAGTGCCCCCTCCCAGGGTGGGTTAGAATCCAGTGCTGCTCCTCCCTCCCCACCCATGGGTGGGTTAGGATCCAGCACTGCTCTGGTGGGTGAGGGAGGGCAAAGCTTCTCTGCCTGGTACACTGAGACTGGTATGAAGGTGCCAGCAAGCAGGCTGTGGGTGCACAGCACAAGCTCCCAGAGGCCTGGCAGCAGGCAGAAACTGGTCGTGCCTCATGAGCAGCTGCTTGCACTCTCTGCCCTGCCCAGCCCAGCTGGTGAGGGTGGCACAGGGGGCACTCACAGTGCCCTCCCCTGGCTGCAGATCCGCACCATCGCCATCATCGCTGAGGGCATTCCCGAGGCCCTGACGCGCAAACTGATCAAGGCAGCTGACAGGAAGGGAGTCACCATCATTGGGCCTGCAACGGTGAGTCCTGGCACCTGCTCCTTGTGCCCTGCTCCTTGTGCCCTCAGCTGCAGATCAGCTTCCTCTGGCAGCTGCAGTGCAGAGTTCAGCTGCTGACGCAACCCCGACCAGGCTGATAGAAGTTCTTAAGCTTCAAGTAGGTCTCTAAGGGCTTCTCATCTGCCTCTGGCTTCTTGTAGGTTGGTGGGATCAAACCAGGCTGCTTTAAGATAGGCAACACTGGGGGCATGCTGGACAACATCCTGGCATCCAAGCTCTACCGGCCTGGCAGCGTGGCCTACGTGTCCCGCTCTGGGGGCATGTCCAATGAGCTCAACAACATCATCTCAAGGACCACTGATGGTGTCTATGAGGGGGTGGCCATTGGAGGAGACAGGTAGGAGGCTGCAACCTCTCCCCAGGGCTGCTTTGGCTACCTTCAGAAATGCTTGTGAAGCAAACTCAGCTTCCTGTGCTCTGCCCAGGTACCCTGGCTCCACCTTCATGGACCACGTCCTGCGCTACCAGGATACCCCAGGGGTGAAGATGATTGTAGTGCTTGGAGAGGTGAGGGCAGCTCACCCTGCCTGAGAAATGCCAACCTGCTGCCTTGGCATTTGAGAGCAGCTGGGCTGGCTGCAGGGTGGTCAGGAGCAGCTGGAGCTCAGTGGCAGCTCCTTGGGCTCCCCTAGAGGAGCTCAGTTTCACTTCTGTGTTGCTATAATCCAAAAGCTGGGAGGTGCCCCATGGGCAGGTAGAGTCTGCCCTCTCCAAACCGAAACTGAGGCTTTATTCCAAACCCTCAACTGGGCCTCAGTGCCAGAACAGAAACCCAGTCCCAGGAACCTTTCTCTGTGCCCCTAGGGGCTGGCCCTTCCCCAGGCTGTTCCAAAGCAGCTCTGCTCTTTCCCTCTGCAGATTGGAGGCACAGAGGAGTACAAGATCTGCAGGGGCGTTAAGGAGGGTCGGATCACCAAGCCAGTGGTGTGCTGGTGCATTGGCACTTGTGCCACCATGTTCTCCTCAGAGGTATGTACACAGGTGGACACGGGCACGAGATGGGCACACATTTGTGGTAGGAAGGCAAAACCAACTCCTTGTGCCTGAACCTTCTAGGATGCAGCTTCAGCCTGTGGGTCCTGACTCCTGCCTTCTCTCTTTTAGGTGCAGTTTGGCCATGCAGGAGCTTGTGCCAACCAGGCCTCTGAAACTGCTGTGGCCAAGAACAAAGCCCTGAAGGATGCTGGTGTCTTTGTGCCCCGCAGCTTCGATGAGCTGGGAGAGGTCATTCAGTAAGTCACTGGAAGGGCACCTCCAGCAGGGCACAGTCTTAAGGCACTGGTTCTGACCTGGTAAAGGAATGGATTCTGCTCCAGGAGAGCAGCTCCTGTTCACTCTGAGTGTTTACGGTCTGGACTTAGGATCACCTCACTGCCAGCTCCTGGAAGGGCTGAAGTTCATCAGGAGCTTCTCTTCCCCAGGTCTGTCTACCAGGATCTTGTAGCCAAGAGAGTGATTGAGCCAGCTGAGGAAGTGCCTCCTCCAACGGTGCCAATGGATTACTCCTGGGCCAGGGTGAGCTGCAGGTTTGCTTGCTTTGGGGTTGCTGAGGAAGCAGCAGGGACCTGCTGGGGCTCTGGGTGCTAATGGTGCTGAGCTGCTGCCTCAGGGCTGCCCCTCGGGCTGCTCAGTGCTGCCCAGCAGCTCGCTGGCTCTGCTGGTTTAGGCTTTGGAAGCAGCTCTGAGGGACTCTCAGGCCTTGTCTGTGTCCTGCTGCTGCTGTGGAGTGTTTCAGAGCCCTCTGATGCTGCCTGCAGGAGCTGGGCCTGATCCGCAAGCCTGCGTCCTTCATGACCAGCATCTGCGACGAGCGCGGGCAGGAGCTGATCTACGCTGGGATGCCCATCACAGAGGTCTTCAAGGAGGAGATGGGCATCGGGGGGGTGCTGGGCCTGCTCTGGTTCCAAAAGAGGTGAGGTAACTCTCTGTGAAAGCTCCCAAAGCTCCCAGGGAGCCTGGCTGGAGGTTTTGCGGTTGGTTAGTGGACTTCTGAGAACAAACACACACACACACACACACACACACACACCCTCCCCGCCCAGGAGCCCTTGGTGCAGTCACTGGAGGTCTCCTCTGGCACCAATCAGCATCCCAAAGCTTCCTGAAACACCTCTGATGCTTGGGGTGAAGCATCCACAGGTTGTGTTGTGCACTGAGGACACTTCTGTGTTCTAGGCCCTGCTTGTGTCTCCTCCACCCTGCAGAGGTTGGGGAGTGACAAAGCTTTGCTAAACAGCCTGCGGGGACCCCTCTGACGGGCAGGGATTTCCTGCCTCTAGCTGCCCACACTCCCCTGAGGCACTTCTGGCTCTAGCTGGAGTCTCAGGCTCAGCAGGGCAGGATAAGCTCAGATCCAACCTCACAGACCCCCTCAAGGGGACCCAGAGCTCTGCTGAGTGCCTGCAGACCCCAAACTGAGCCTCAGCTCCTGCAGGAGTGAGACAGGAATGGCTCTCTGAGGGAGGCTGCAGGAGGCACTGCTGGGAGCTGTGACCCAGCAGCTGCTCTCTGCTCTGCTGCTCTCAAGCATGGGCCCAGCCATGCCTAGCGCAGCACCAAGGCAGCTGCCCCTCAGCTGACCTCACCCCATGCCCTGTGTGCCCAGGCTGCCCAGGTATGCCTGCCAGTTCATCGAGATGTGCCTGATGGTGACAGCAGACCACGGCCCTGCAGTGTCTGGAGCCCACAACACCATCGTCTGTGCCAGAGCTGGCAAGGACCTGGTCTCCAGCCTCACCTCTGGCCTGCTCACCATTGTAAGTGCCTGCTGGGTGCCCAGGGGAGTCCTGGCTGGGTTTTGTTGCTGTTGATGGGAGGCTCAGGCTGGCTGCAGGGCCATGACCAGGCCTTGTCTGTTCCCTTCACACTTTGGATTCCTGTTGACTTCAGCTCCAGGTTTTAAGCACAGGCAGCCCTTGGCTGCTGCAGAAAGAGATCTGCAGAGAGCTACCAGTGCCTGAAGGCATCCTGCAGGAAGGCTGCAGAGAGACTTTTGCTGAGGGGGTCTGGAGACAGGCCAAGGGGGAATGGTTTGGAGCTGAGGCAGAGCAGGGTTAGAGTGGAGCTGAGGAAGGAGTTGTTGAGTGTTGCACAGGCTGCCCTGGGAGGCTGTGGCTGCTTCCTGCCTGGGGGTGTTCAGGCCTTGAGCATCTGATTCTAGCTGAGAGGTGTCCCTGGGCATGGCAGGAGGTTGGAGCAGTTGAGCTCTGAGCTCCCTCCCAGCCTGAGCCATTCCAGAATTCAGCAAGTCTAGAAATATTTTCTGGGGGCCAAGTTGTTGTTAGCACTGCCCCTGCCTGGCCTCTCCCAAGCCTGACAAGGCAGAACATGAAGGAAGCAGACCTGAGGCTGTGTTCTCCCCACACTCTGCCTCTAGAGGCGTTGGCTGCACATTGGCCCTTGAATTGAGTTCTGAAGAGGTGCTGGAGCTCAACTGCCTAACTCCAGAGCCCTGAGTGCTGCAGTGACAACAGGGTGAGGTGGGGAGGATCCTTCTGTGTGCTTTGTACCTTAACCATGAAGCTCTGCCCCTGTGCCAGGGTGACCGCTTCGGTGGAGCCCTGGATGCTGCAGCCAAGATGTTCAGCAAGGCCTTTGACAGTGGCATCATCCCCATGGAGTTTGTCAATAAAATGAAGAAAGAAGGGAAGCTGATCATGGGCATTGGCCACAGAGTCAAATCAGTAAGCAGATGGCATGGGAGGGGACTGAGGGAGGGAAAGCAACTAAGGAAAGCAAACTGACAGCTTGCAGAGGCAGCTCTCGGCCAGAGCCTCCTACACCTGCAGCTGGTGGAGCCTGGGGCAAGTGTGAGAGGCAAACTAACTGAGTGAGAGTGACCAAACTGAGTGAGAGGGACCAAACTGAGTGAGAGTGACCAAACTGAGTGAGAGGGACCAAACTGAGTGAGAGTGACCAAACTGAGTGAGAGGGACCAAACTGAGTGAGAGTGACCAAACTGAGTGAGAGGGACCAAACTGAGTGAGAGTGACCAAACTGAGTGAGAGGGACCAAACTGAGTGAGAGTGACCAAACTGAGTGAGAGGGACCAAACTGAGTGAGAGTGACCAAACTGAGTGAGAGGGACCAAACTGAGTGAGAGTGACCAAACTGAGTGAGAGGGACCAAACTGAGTGAGAGTGACCAAACTGAGTGAGAGGGACCAAACTGAGTGAGAGTGACCAAACTGAGTGAGAGGGACCAAACTGAGTGAGAGTGACCAAACTGAGTGAGAGGGACCAAACTGAGTGAGAGTGACCAAACTGAGTGAGAGGGACCAAACTGAGTGAGAGTGACCAAACTGAGTGAGAGGGACCAAACTGAGTGAGAGTGACCAAACTGAGTGAGAGGGACCAAACTGAGTGAGAGTGACCAAACTGAGTGAGAGGGACCAAACTGAGTGAGAGTGACCAAACTGAGTGAGAGGGACCAAACTGAGTGAGAGTGACCAAACTGAGTGAGAGGGACCAAACTGAGTGAGAGTGACCAAACTGAGTGAGAGGGACCAAACTGAGTGAGAGTGACCAAACTGAGTGAGAGGGACCAAACTGAGTGAGAGTGACCAAACTGAGTGAGAGGGACCTGTTCTGAACCTGCAGATCAACAACCCAGACATGAGGGTGCAGATCCTCAAGGACTATGTGAAGCAGCACTTCCCTGCCACCCCCCTGCTGGACTATGCACTCGAGGTGGAGAAGATCACAACCTCCAAGGTGAACTCTCCCTCCTGGGGGAGCAGTGCTTGGGGTTCACTCTGGGTTTGACCTGCAGTGCCTCATGCCCTGTGCTGGGGTTGGCTTTGGCTTTGCTGTGGCACACTTGAGGCCAAGTGCAACTGCAGTTTGCTAAGGCTGAAGATGTTTGTTAGATGTCAGGAAAATGTTCTACAACCCTACAACCATCACCTGTGGGCTTGTGTCCCTGCTGCAGCTGCTGTGCCCCCTGAGCCTGAGGCAGAGCTGGCACAGCAGTGAGCTGGGGCAGGGCCCTACTGTGCTGTCAGCCCCAGCCAGGGCTGCCCTTTAGGGCTGATTTGCCATCGGCTACCTTAAGGTGGCTCAGGCTGCTGAGCAGCTGCTCTCACCAGGCTGTGTGCCCTCAACTGGGGGCACTTGGAGGTGAAGCTGCCTAGTGAGCTTCATTTGCCACTGCTGACATCTTCCCTGGGCTGTGTTCTGCTTCCCTGCAGAAACCAAACCTGATCCTGAATGTGGATGGCATCATTGGGGTTGCCTTTGTGGATGTGCTCAGGAACTGTGGCTCCTTCACACGGTGAGCAGCCCCCAGGGGCTCCTGCAGATGCCAGAGCCACACTACCGGTGTGGGAAAGGAAACCAGCCTGGCCTGGGGAGAGAAAAAGCTCCTGCAGGAGTCTGGTGCTGCTCCTGGCACTGCAGCAGCCTTGCAGCCTCCCTGGGGTTGGTTCCTTACACTGAGGAGTTGTTGGATTCTCTTGCAGGGAAGAAGCAGATGAATACATTGACATAGGGGCCCTGAATGGCATCTTTGTGCTGGGCAGGAGCATGGGATTCATTGGTGAGTGCCACATTCCTCCTTTCCATCCTGAGCCTGAAGCCCTGGGCACTTGGCCTGAAATGAGGAATCCTAGAATGGGTTGGAAGGGACCTCCAGAGGTCACCCAGTGCAGCCTCTGCACTCAGCAGGGACATCTCCACTGGAACAGCTTGCTCAGAGCCCTGTCCAGCCTCACCTTGAGCAGCACCAGACATGGGGCCTCAGCAACCTCCCTGGGCAACCTGCAGCAGTCTTCCAGCAGCCTTCTGCTGCAGAACTTGTTCCTCACATCCAACCTCAACAAGCTCTACTCTCACTTCAAACTATTGCCCTCATCCTGTCCCTGCAGCCATTTGGGAGCAGTCTCCCTGCAGCCTTCTTGTAGCCCCTTCAGGCCCTGCCAGGCTCCTCTAAGGTCTTCCAGGGCCTTCTCCTCTCCAGGCTGCACACCTCCAACTCTCTCTGCCTGTCCTCATAGCAGAGCTGCTCCAACCCTTGGATCATCCTTGTGGCCACCTCTGGGCTCTTTCCATCAGCCCCTTCCTGTCTTGAGGCTGTCTGAGGGCAGGGAGTTCAGCAGCAACTGTGTGACACCAACCCTTCTGTTGCAGGCCACTACCTGGACCAGAAGAGGCTGAAGCAAGGTCTGTACAGACACCCCTGGGACGACATCTCCTACGTCCTGCCAGAGCACATGACCATGTGAGACCCTGCAGGACTGCCCCAGCCTCACAGGATGACAGGAGCCTGCCCAGGGGACAGCCACAAACAGGACTTTGCTGTGTGAAGGACATTGCCACCTGGACACTGAGCTGCCTGCTCAGGCTGTGCAGAGCAACTGTTTGATAAGGCTAGAAACTACCCTGCCCTAGCTCAGCCCCTGGGCTGCCCCAGCTGCTCCCTGCTCTCTTTTAACACTCTCTCTCCCTTTTAGGTTTTTCTACTCTTGGTTTAGAATTTTTTTTCCAGGAAAAAAGAAAACAAACAAAACAACAATGTTGTTCAGGGTTGTGGGGAGGGAGTTCTGCCCACAGCTGCAGCCTTGCTGGACCAGTGCTAAGCTGTTAACCCCTGCTGCACGAGGGGAGGTCTCCACCATTCCCACACCCCCAACTNGTGGCCCCCCCACTCCCCCCCCCCCCCCTTTGGGCTTTTTTTTTTTTTTTTTTTTTTTCTGTGTGTGTGTGTGTGTGTTGTTTATTTCATTTTGTTTACTGTGTTCTCATCTCCAGTCTGCTTGGAGCCCAGCAGTGGGACCACTGCTGATCTGTAACCAATATTCCTTAGCCTCTGGTGTCGTAATTTAAAGTGTAAACTTGTCCCGCACCTGCTGGTCAAGCTGTGAACCTTCCCTGTGTCTGTATTTATGCAAACTGCTCCTCTCTGCTGCCAACTGCCTGGGCTCTGCTGGCACTCTGCTGCCAGCTGCAGGGGCAGAAATAATCTCAGTAACCCTCTCAGCCTCCTCCCAGTCTGTGTATTGTAACCAAACTCAATAAAGGACACACTACTCACACTGCTCAACTCTGCTCTTCCTTTCCACTTCTGCCTTCTAAAGGTTGGTCCTAAACAGCACAAACCCAGCCTGGGTGCATAGGGTTGACAGCAGCCCTGAAGAAAGAGCCTTGGGGAGGTTGGTTGCTGAGAAGCTGCCCAGGAGCCAGCAGTGCCCTCCTGCAGCCAGGGGAGTGTGGGCAACAGGGCAGGAGAGGGGATAGTGCTCCTTGGCACTGCTCTGCTCAGACCTCAGCCAGCAGGAGGACACAGAGCTGCTGGGGTGAGGCCAGAGGAGGCCACAAAGATGAGCCAAGGGCTGGAGCAGCTCTGCTGTGAGCACAGGCTGAGGGATCTGGAGGGATGTACCCTGCAGAGGAGAAGGCTCCAGGGCCACCTCAGAGCTGCTGCTAGTGCCTGAAGGCATCCTCCAGGAAGGCTGCAGAGAGACTTTTGCTGAGGAGGTCTGGAGCCAAGCCAAGGGGGACTGGTTTGGAGCTGAGGAAGGAGCTGAATGTGAGGGTGGTGAGAGTGTGGAACAGGCTGCCCAGGGAGGCTGTGGCTGCCTCCTGCCTGGGGGTGTTCAAAGCTGGGCTGCATGAGGCCTTGAGCAGCTGAGTCTAGCTGAGAAGTGTCCCTGAGTATGGCAGGAGGTTGGAGCAGCTCAGCTCTGAGCTCCCTTCCACCCTGAGTCACTCTGCTCTAAGATGTGTCCAGCTGTGGAGCTGCCATTTGCCCCCCTCCCCCCCCATCTCACAGCTGCTATACTTCTTGTGCTGTGCTCCAGTCGACTTCAGAATGGGTGGGAAAAACCAAACCCCAGCCCGACAGAGCCTTTTGTGTCTTCGTGCTTCAGTCAGGGTGAGAAAGACAAAAGTGAGCAGAGACCAAGCAGAGGACAGGATCAGTGCTCGCTGCGGGCTGTGCTGCGCGGTCAGGACGGCAGGATGAGCTGCAGCTCACCTCCCGCCCAGCCAAAGCAGTGGCTGGGGGCAGTGACTGCCAACCACGACCCAGCAGCGCTCACTTCAGCTTCGGTGCGAGGCTGCCGCAGCCCTGCAGGTTCTGGAGTCTCCTCCGCACAGCTGCCACCCGCCCCCGGGCACTGTGACCCTGGGCAGGCTGCTGTGGGTGCCCTGTTGAAGCGCGGGGCTCGCACTGGGTCAGCTCCAGGGGTCCCTTCCAACCCCCCCAGTCTGTGGGGCTGTGACCGTAGCTGGAACGAGCAAACTCCCCAGGGAAAGTCTCTCCACGCAGGCTTGTCCCAGCGAAATGTGAGGGAGAAAAAGGAGCTGTGAGTGGATCTCGACGCTGCTGCCTGCGCTACTTCTGCAGCCGCGGCTGTGCCCATCTGCCTGGGCCCACCGCAAGGGGTCCAGCAGGCGCCGGACTCGCCCCGGAGGTGAGCGGAGCAGCTCCCACCAAGTCCCGGGCCCAAGCGGCTCACTGCAGAGCGAGGGGGAAGCTCCCTTCGGTCACCCCTTTGCCCCGGCTGGCGGTGGCCGGGGCTGAGCGGCTGCAGGGTACCGGGCGCCGGTTTGTGCTCGGCTCCTGGACGCCATTTCCCGCGCCGCCGCGGCTCCCCCTCGCCGCCAGGGGGCAGCGCCGCTCACGGCAGCCCCCGGCCCAGGCGCTCTGGCCCCACCATGTCGGACAAAATGGCGGCCGCCGCAGCCTCCCCCCAGCCGCAAGCGGCCCCCAGGCAGCAGGCAGCGGAGGCCGAGGGTGGCTGCCCGCGTAGCGGCGGCATGGACGGGGAGACCGAAGCGGAGGAGTTCGGTTGCCCGGCGCACTGCTCCGACCTGGCCTGGAGGCAGAACGAGCAGCGCCGCCACGGCCTCTATTGCGACATCACTCTGGCCTTCGGCGGCGGGCGTCCCGGGGCGTCCCGCGAGTACCGAGCGCATCGCTCCGTCCTGGCCGGTGCCACCGAGTACTTCACTCCGCTCTTCTCGGGCGGCTTCACCGAGTCGCGCCTGGGCCGCGTGGAGCTGCAGAAGTGGAGCTCGGAGGGCGGCCCCGACCCCGACACGGTGGAGGCCGTTATCGGCTTCATGTACACCGGCACCATCCGTGTCAGCCCCGGCAACGTGCACGAAGTGCTGGAGATGGCCGACAGGTGAGGGGGGCCGGGGCTGGCGCCTGGCGGGGTCCAGGCCGGCGGCGAGGAGGGGGGGCCACAGCATCACCCCTGTGCCTTGGTTCCGCAGGTTCCTGCTGAGCCGCCTGAAGGAATTCTGCGGAGAGTTCCTGAAGAAGAAGCTGAACCTCTCCAACTGCGTGGCGGTGCACAGCCTGGCGCACATGTACTCCCTGAGCCAGCTGGCGCTCAAGGCGCAGGACATGATCCGGAGGAACTTCCACAAAGTCATCCAGGATGAGGAGTTCTATACCCTGCCCTTCCACCTAGTCAGGGACTGGCTCTCGGACTCGGAGATCACAGTGGACTCCGAGGAGGTCCTCTTTGAGACCGTTCTGAAGTGGGTCCAGAAGAACCCCGAGGAGAGAGAGAGATACTTTGAGGATCTCTTTAAGCTGCTGAGGCTGTCTCAGATGAAGCCTACCTACCTCACCCGCCACGTTAAACCTGAGAGGCTGGTGGCCAGCAGCGAGGGCTGTGCCCAGCTGGTGTCGGAGGCTGTGGAGAGCCATGCCCTGCGCTCTGAGAACCTGCGGGCTGGCAACCTGCAGCCCTCCAGCTGCCCCCTGGCCCTGCTGCCGCGCTTCGGGCAGAACATGGACGTCATCATGGTGATCGGGGGCGTGTCGGAGGGGGGGGACTACCTGAGCGAATGCGTGGGGTACTTCATCGAGGAGGATCGCTGGGTCAACCTGCCCCACATCCACAACCACCTGGACGGCCATGCCGTGGCCGTCACCGACTCCTATGTCTACGTGGCTGGCTCCATGGAGCCAGGCTTCGCCAAGACCGTGGAGAGGTACAACCCCAGCAGGAACATCTGGGAGCAGGTCTCCAATCTGATCACCAGGAAGCACTCCTTCGGCCTCACTGAGGTCAGGGGGAACCTGTACAGCATCGGTGGGCATGGCAACTTCAGCCCTGGCTTCAAGGACGTGGCCATCTACAGCCCCGAGAAGGACAAGTGGCTGAGCCTGGAGTCGGCGCCCAAGATCCTGCGCGACGTCAAGGCTGCCGCGGTCGAGGATCGCTTCGTCTACATCGCCGCCCGCACGCCCGTGGACAGCGACAGCGAGGACGGCCTCAGGGCAGTCTTCATCAGGTTCGACGCCGAGACCAGGCAGTGGCAGGACGTGGAGTCCCTGCCCCTCATCGACAACTACTGCTCCTTCCAGATGTCCGTGGCCAACACCAACTTCTACCACACCGCGTCCTGCTGCCCCAAGAGCTACTCCATAGACAATGAGGAGGCCAAGGCCAAGATCTGCGGCAGGGCCTCCGATGAGATCCTGGAGAGCTTGCCCCCAGAGGTCCTCAGCATCGAGGGGGCAGCCATCTGCTACTACAAGGACGATGTCTTCATCATCGGGGGGTGGAAGAACAGCGATGACATCGACAAGCAGTACCGGAAGGAGGCCTACCGCTACTGCGCTGAGAGGAAGCGCTGGATGCTGCTGCCCCCCATGCCGCAGCCCCGCTGCAGGGCCACCGCCTGCCACGTCAGGATCCCCTTCAGGTGCTTGCAGGGGACACAGAGGTACCCCATGCCTCAGAACCTGATGTGGCAGAAGGACAGGATAAGGCAGATGCAGGAGAGGCAGATGCAGGAGATCCATCGGCACTCCATGAGCCTGCGCCGCCTGCCACGCTCCCAGATTGAGTGCTAGCGGCTACCACCCTCTTGCTTGGGCTGGGGCACAAAGTGCTGAGCCCTTTTCTTGGGCTTCACCTGCCTTTGTGGGACCTGAAGGTGGGGATTGCATTGGATGCATCAAACCAGCATCTCTTAGGTGTTGGAAGTGAAGAAGCTCAGGAACTGAGGTCAGATGGGGAATAAGCAACGCCGTAGGTCTGACAGTGTTACCGGTGCCTAGGGGCAGAGTGCAGCCTGGCAGGGGCTGTGGAGCACCTCTGGACACATGAAAGTCTGTTACTGCTCTCTTCAGGTCTTTGTTTTCAAGGGTTTCTGTGGAGCCAGACTCTGGAGGTGCTGTGTGGAACATCAGAGGTCTCTGCCTCAGCCTCCAGAGGCTCCATTCCTGTGCTCGGGAGCACCTCTTTGATTTGCACTTCTCTTGACATTCCGTGGAGCCTCCTGCTCAGTGGCAACTCCACAGCTGCTTGGTGTGGGTGTGCTTGGCTTTCCCAGGCTGGAGGCAGGTGCAATAGTTGTGTATGGAAAGCAAAGCACAATCTTCCTTCATGGAGGTGTTCTGAGATGCTTCTGTGTGTGTGAGACGTTTCTGTGCGCTGGGGAGAGGCTGCAGAGTCTGTCTGTGGGTGGATGCTTGGTACAGCACCAGGCACTTGTTCAGGCAGAGGACTTCAAGCAGTAGATTGATTTTTTTTTTCAGGTATGTCTGAGGGTGCTTTGAGTTTGTCTTTGACCTGGGTCAGCAGCAGCTGGTAAGGGGAGTGGGAACATTTGAGAAGCTGCCAGTAGCACTTACTGGGCTCTCCTGGCTGTCAGCAGTGTGAAGGAGGTGGCAGCAGAAGACTGAAACCTGAGCTGCTTGCAGATCTCTCTCAGGTGCTGCAGACATTTGATGCCAGTGAGGAAGTGCGCAGGAGAGCCCCTGGGAGCCTGTGCCAGCCTCCTTGACAATCAGCACCTCTGGTGTTCCTGGCTGTGCTGCAGTGCTCCTCAGGCCAGCACTTGGTGTCCTCCTGCAGCTCTGGGTCTCTAACCTCTTCATCCCCCCAGGTCCTGTGGCTGTGAGGCTGGAGCTCACTTTAACACCTTCAGGCCTTTTGAGGTGGGTTCTGCATGACCCTGGGCTTAGCTTTGCTTCTGTGCTCCAGAGGAGCAGGACGTGGAAGGTTTCCTTTGGAGTGTCACCACCTCAGGGAGTTGTCCTGCTGCAGGTTCAGTGAATCCTTCACCTCCCTCCCCCAGGACCTTGAGGAGGGGAGGGAGGAGGACCTCAGGCAGTTCAGGCAAATACTGGAGGATCTGTTCTGCCTTTGGCCCTCTGATGCTTTGCTGGTGGATTGCTGTGGGCAGCATCCCTGCAGAAGAGCTTTAACCAGCTTGGCTCTTTGTTTTGCAGAGTTTTCTCTGACACTTTCCCATCCTGCAGGCAGCCTAGGTCAGAGCTGAGACTCTGGGTAAGTCCTCCAAGCACACGGTGTGAAGGCTTCCCTGCTGTGTCCATCCCTGGCACCTCACTTGGCACTCTGGATGTCAGGAACTTGGCTTTTTGTAACAATAACCCCACCTGGAAACTCCTAACAGCTTATTCTGCCCTTACTCACCCCAGTAACCCTGTTGTCTTCTTTGCCTGTTGGAGTGTTAGGGCAGATTGAGCTGTGCCATGCTGGCCTGGGGCAGGAGAGGACCTGGGTCAGGAGCTGCCCCCCAGCAGCTGGTGCTGGCCTGCAGCAGAGTCTGGCCCAAGGGCAGTGGCAGAAGTGGCCTCACAAGCAGCTGAGGAGTGGTGGTGCCAGAGCAGCACAAAGGCCTCTGGTGCCTGCCAGCAGACCTGGGCAGTTCAGGGAGAAGCTGCAGGGTTGCTGTGTCAGTGAGGGTGAGCCAGGGGTGCCTGGCAACATGCACCAGAGGTGCAGGAGCAGTTTGCTTTCTAAGCAGCCTTGGTCTTGCATTCAGCATGAGGACCTTTGCCTGTGTGGTCTGCTGAGGACTTCCCAGTGCAGGGCAGTGCCAGCCCAGCCTTGGTGCCTGCAGAGTGCAACTTCTGAGCTCCAGCCACAATTCCACACTGAGGGATGGGCACTGACCAGCAACTGCCTGCCCTGGCTCCTGCTCTGTCAGCTCCTGAAGCTTTGCATCACTGGGCTTTGGTTTGGACTTGACTTCAGTTGCACTGGTCATGGGCTGAGGGCCCCCTGTGTGCCACGGGGGTGCTGGTAGCAGGGACACTCTTGCCTCTGGCTGGCATTTGTCCCACTAACCTGAGAATTCCACAGAGCATTCCTCATGGCACTCAGCTGCTTGGCTCTGCTGCATGTCTGTGGCATGGGGCAGAAGCAGCAGCCTGGGAGCTGTGTGGCTGTAGCTGGTTCAGGGTCAGCCAATGCTGGGAGGCTGTCTCCTGGCCTTCCTCATGGCACACCAGGTGCAGTTTTCCTCCTCCTCATGACAGCCACCCCTGCACCTGCACAGGGCATGTGCCACACCATGCATGCTTCCCCTCCTGCCTTCCTGCTCCAGGTGCCAGTGGGGCAAGACACCTGCCTGGTCTTTGTGCTTTCCAGGTGCCTGCTGTGCCCTCCCCAGCCTGTTGGCCCTGCATGTGTCTGATAAAGTTCTTGCACCTAGCAGGAGCCCACTGCAGAGCTGAAGACAGCAGGGCAGCTTTCTGGCATGCCCCATGCCCAGCTGTGCCAGGCTCTGCTGCCCCACTGCAGCATTTGCTTTTATCCTTGGCGGCTCTGAAGACCTGGCTCAGCTGGTGCCACAGGGTGGTCACTGGTGACAAAGCCAGTCACAAGCTGCAGTTCTAGGTTGATTTTTGTCACAACCTTGTCATGGTTATGTGGTGGCATCCAGTGGGGTGGCAAAAGTGGGTTTAACGAGTTTATGGCTTGGTTTTACTGGCAGCTGTACCCATGCTCTGTGAGGGCACAAATCAGAGCTCCCCTGTAGCAGCCTTGAGTAGGTCTGAGCAAAGAGCTGCTTTGGAGGCCCCAATGCCATGTGAGGCTCTTTGGAGAGCACCCATGGTCAAACACTCCTTCGGGGGGGCTGTGCCACTGTGCCCATGGCAGCTGTGCCCTGCTGTCGGTGCTGGTGCAGCTGCAGGGGAAGCAGCACTCCTGTGCCCACTGCAGCTGTGTGTGTGTGCTGGGGCCCGGGAGCAGCCCTGCTGGGTGTCCTGTGGTGCACTGTGCTGAAGTCTCTGGTCAGAGGTGAACTAATGCAAATAAACCTTTTATTTCTGTACAGCCTGTGGGGGCCTTTCCTGCCAGGGGCTGGGGCTGGCACATGCTGGCTTCTGCCTCATCTCTGGGGTCGTTTCTTGGGTTTCTTTCAGTGCTGTCAGTGCAGCCCAGGGGGAGCAGAGCTGTGGAGTCGATTGGTGAGGCTCTGATGTGCACAGAGATCTGTGGTGGTTTCAGGTGTTTCTGAAGGTGCTTTGGGGTTTGCCTTTGCCAGCCTCATGGGCAGGCTGGGGCAGCAGTCAACTGATAAAGGAGTGACACAAAGTGCCCGAGGGTTTGCTTCACACCAGGGTTAGTCCTGCGTGGCCTGAGAGCCAGCTGCAGTGACCACAGTGCCGGCCGAAGGCTCAGCACTCTGCGGGCCTCTCTTCATGGCTTCTACCGCAGAGCGAGTGGAGACATTCCCCGGTTGTCAGCAGGCTTCATTCAGTGAAGATGCAGTAAAAGCCGAGGGCTGTGGGGAAGGGAAAGCCCCAGCCCGGCCCCGCTCCCAGCCCTGCACTGCCTTGGTGCCCGCCGGACCCCACTGCGGAGCTTCTGCTGGGTACCAGGCTGCGGATGAGTTCTGGTGTCCACGGAGGTGCCAGGACCGCGGGGAGCTGCACCTCTGGGGATCTCGGGAGCAGGTTACGTGGCCATAAACAAAGCGTTTGGTACTGTCCCACGCGAGACGCTTGACTGAAGCGGAGGGTCGTGAGCTGGGTTGGACGGGCGGAGCGCTGGGTGGGGAGGGACTGGCTGGGTGGGCAGGCACTGGCTGCCCGCGGGCCCTGGGGGTGCTCCGGAAGGAGCCTTCTGCTCTTCCCTTTCTCCTTCCTGGCACGGAGCGGGCTGCAGAGGACACTCATCTGGCCGGGGTCGCCACCAGCACCCCCAGGCAAGCGCCAGGCACAGCCGAGCACCCTCCAGCACCACTCGAGGCTGCTGCGGGTACCTCTGCTGCGGTCCGGAGCAGCTCCCGGCACCGCCTGGGGCTCCTGCGGGCACCTCCGCTCCGGCCCCGGCCCGCTCCTGGCACCGCCCCCGCGTAGCCTCCTCCCCGCGGCTGCGCGACCGTGGCTCGGCCCTATCCGGAGGGGAGCGAGATGGTGAGAGCGGGACCGGGACTGGGACACGGCTTGCACCGAGCTTGTGCCGGGCTGGACGGGGGAGGTTTGGGTAGGGCTGGTCCCCGGGAGCAAGGTCCGGGAGAACGGAGCCAGGACTGGGAGCAGATCCCTGGGGACATGGATTCTTGGGAAACACAGCCGGGATGAGGGGCAGGGTCCTGGGCAGCACTGCGGGGGCTGGAGGGTGTTGGTCCCCGCGCTCGAGGAGCTCGGTGGGGTCCGGGGGTGTCACTGAACCCCGGGGGGCGCTACCCGCAGGTGCCCGAGCTGCAGAAAGCCACAGTCCGCATGCGGCGGCCGGAGCGGGTGCGGGAGATCCTGAGCGCCATGAAGGAGCAGGGCAGGGACAAGCTGCAGGTACCGGCGCGGTGTGCCCCGGGCTGAAAGCAGGTCCTGCATCGCTGCCATGCTCAGCGCTTGCCTTCAGCTGTCCCTCGCCTTCCTCATCCCCTCGGCCCTGGCTTGGCTTCAGCCCACGGGCAGGGGCAGCGCTGCCGTGTCGCTACCGCTCTCCACTGCCGAGCCTTTTCCTTCCCCATGATGCAAGCTACGAATGGGAGCAAATCCCCAGCACCCCCACCTCGCAGCAGGATGAAGCCATTGGGTGCTGATAAGAGTGGCCCGGTGGGAGGGGTGCTGGCCCTCCGACGGCCTGGCAGGAGCTGCTGGCAGCAGCCTCACCTGAGCGGTGCCCATGCCGGCTTTGTTTCCTTGTGGGCAGCAGACCTGGGTATTGCTCGCAAGGGCAGCACTGGGTCACACAATCACTGTTGTCGGGGTCGGAAGGGACCTCTGCAGGTCACCGGGTCCAAGCCCGGGCATAGGTTTGCTTCTCTTCCTTCCTTCAGATCATTTCTGACTTCGACATGACCCTGAGCAGATTCCTGTGCCATGGCCGCCGCTGCCCCACCTCACATAGTGAGTGCCAGCTGCTGAGGCTCTGCCTGCTGCTTGCCTTTGCTTTCCTCGTTGGTGCTCTCAGGCTCTGGGGCTCCTCTCCTCTGTCCTTTGCCAAGCATGGACACTCCCTCTTATTCTCTCTCTAGGCAGTTCCAGGGCCCACCTCCTTGCAGCAGCAGCTGCTGGCCTCTGGGCAGCACTTGACCTGCTGCCGGAGCTCCCTGGTCTGCAGGGGCTCCCTCTTAAGTCTTGCTGCCTCTTTTAACCCTCACGTCCTGCAGCCTGCTGGTGTTTCTGCTGCCTGCTGCCAGTGGGCAGTGCCCTGTTGCAGTGTGTGCTGTGTGTGGGTTTGCAGTGGGAGCTGCTGTGCTGTGACCTCACAGCAGGCTGTGCCAGAGTCAGTGTGCCACTTGGAGCTTGTCCTGGGGCAGAGCTGCAGGGGGAAGGGCTACCTGGGCTCCAGCACTGCTGTCCTGTTGTCTTTGCAGGCATCCTGGACAACAGCAGAGTTATCAGTGAGGATGGCAAGAAGAAGGTTGGTGCTGGTCTGTGCAGCTCATGCTGCTTGGCTGTGTTTGCCATCCCTGTCCTCCATGGTCAGGAAGTTGTCCTGGCTCGTGTGACAGCTCTCCCAGCTGACCAAGAGTGGGACAAGTGTCCAGGCTGCATCTCAGCCAGTGGTGAGGGCAGGAGAAGTTAAAAAGGGAAATGGAATTTTTGTGCTACTTTGGGAGCTCGTCCATCCCTCGGGGTGGAGCTGGCCCTGCAACCTGAGGGCAAGGTGAGAGTCAGCAGGCTGCTGGCTCCTGGGAGCTCTGGAGTGGCTCAGAGGTTGATGTGTGCTAGAGGTGTGAGGCTCTGCAGGGGTCAGAGGCTGGAGCTCATAGGTTGCTTTCCTGGGATGCTCACTCCTCTCCTCTTCCTCCTGCCCTGCATTGCTGCAGCTGCAGGAGCTGCTGCACCACTACTACCCCATTGAGATCGATCCCAACCGCACCTTGGAGGAGAAACGACCTCTGATGGTGGAGTGGTGAGTGAGAGCTCCTCTGGTGGCCTTCAGCTTATCCTGATAGCTGCCTGCCCTAAGAGACTGCAGGGCACAAAGCTTGAGGTGTCCCTCGGCTTGGCAGCAGTGCCAGGAGGTTGCAGTTGTTTTTCTGGCTACCCTGAGCTTGCTATCCAGGAAGCTTCACTCTGCTGTCTTCTCTAGGTGGACCAAGGCCCACAAGCTGCTGTCACAGCAGAAGATCCAGCAGGGTGACATTGCCCAGATCGTCAGGGAGTCAGGCATGATGCTGAGGTAGGGCCCTGCCCTGCAGCCTGCACAGCCTGGCAGATGCCAGTCTCCTTCCTGGGGCTGGGCTCTAACCACAAGAGGACTGAAAGTCAGCATCAGGAGCTGCACCCTCAGCTTGCTCCTGACTGCTGCACTCAGCTGGCTCCTTGCTGCCCAAAAACCATTCCCACCTCCCCTGAGTCCTGGCAAGGAGCAGCCATGAGGATGAGCAATGGGCAGAGGTCCCTGCATGCAGGGCAGGGCAGGGCAGGGCAGGGCAGGGCAGGGGGCATCTCCCACTTCAGGAGGGCTTCTCTCTCTCCAGACACTGTAACTGCTGAGCCTTACCCAGGCCCTTGGTTCAGCCCCAAACTGCACCCACAGCACAAAAGTGTTGTGCTAGAACTTGCCCTTAAAGCTGCGCTTGGCAGAGATGGTCCTAAACCAGCTCAGGCAGCCTTGGTTTGAAGGTGCTGCCAGTCTCCAGGAGGAGATGGTGCCACCTGCCTGGGTCTTCATGAGCCCAAGCTCCCCTTCTGCACAGAAATGATGTCCTGGCAGCCTGAAGCTGTTGTGTGGCATCCTCACCACCTCCTGTCCCACTGCACCCCTCTATCAGCCTGCAGCACCCACTGGCATGGGCACGGGTAGGCAACACCCACTGGTGTGAGCAGGATGTGCTTGGAAACTGCTGGGCAAGTCCCTCGTGTCCTGCATGGCCCTGTGCAGCTTCTGCTGGATCTCTGCTGCCAGGAGGGCTCTGGGATTGTGCCCCATGCCCTTTGCACGCTCAGAACACCACAGGGGTGGCGGTGCCACCACAGACTCATGCTTGTGTGGTCCTACCTGGGAGGTGCTGGGCAAGAACCTGAGCCTGGCAGCCTGTGTGACAGCGGGCACCTGGCTGCACTGGGCGCTGGTGGTGCCAGCTCTCAGTGGAGTCTGCTGCCCTAGGGATGGGTTCAGAGAGCTCTTTGAGCAGCTGCACCAACACAAGGTCCCTCTCTGCATCTTCTCTGCGGGCATTGGGGACGTGGTGGAGGAGATCCTGTGCCAGGCTGGTGCCCTGCACCCCAACGTCCGCGTGGTCTCCAACTACATGGACTTTGATGAGCAGGTGAGGGCCTGCAGCTGGGTGCTGGGCACAGGAGGGTGTGAGGGCTGCAGAGTGCACAGCTCTCTGCTGCTCTGCTGGCTCAGAGGGAGGCTCCAGAGGCTGGTGGTGCCCTCCTGCCCCATTTCCTCACCTTTCAAGTTTCCTTTTTGGCAGCAGAAGGGGCAATGCCATCCCTGTGTCCAGTGCTGTGTGCTGGTGCTGAGTGAGGATGGAGTTAAGAATGGCTGCAGAGGTCTCCAGATAACCTCTGAAGCAGCCTGAGGAGGCCCAGGGCATGCTGCAGAGCTGCTACAATGAGGCTCTGTTCCCATGGGAGTGTGGGCACAGTCCTGCCTCCATTGCTCTGCCCTGCCTGGGGCTCCCTGACTGCAGCTTTTGGTGGCCCCTGATCAGTTCCAGGGCAGTGCAGAGCTCTGAGCAAGTTCTGGAGCTCCATTCTTTGAGTCTTTGGCATGTGGGGAGGCCTTGCACTGCAGAAGGGGACTTGTGGGGACAGTCCCCAGGCTGCTGTGTTCCCAGCTCCGTGGGGGTGTCTGAGATGGCAGCTGCTGGCCTGTGGGCATCGCCCCCTTTGCCCCTTCCCAAAAGGGTGCTGAGCCTGTGGCTGCTGCAGGGTCAGTTTGTGTTGTTGCACAGGGAGCCCTGAGAGGCTTCAAGGGACCTCTCATCCACACCTACAACAAGAACAACAGCGTCCTGCAGGGCACAGCCTACTTCCAGCAGCTCAGCACCAGGACGAGCATCATCCTGCTGGGGGACTCCATGGGCGACCTGAGCATGGCAGATGGAGTGCCCACTGTGGAGCACATCCTCAAGATTGGCTTCCTCAATGACAAGGTGGGTGAGGAGCAGCTGTCTCACTCCCTGCCAGCCTTCCTCAGGTGTGAGGCCTGGCAGAGGGCAGCTGCCCAAGTGAGTGAGGGGCTGGAGGAGATCCAGACCAGCTCGTGGGCTGGCTGCTGAGCTCCTGCTGCACCTGGGCCATCGCCAGGGTGGTGCTGAGCCCTCTCTTGGGTAGCATCAGGAGGTGCAGGGGCTGTGGGTGCAGCATCTTCACTCTCAGTGACCTCATCTCCCTTTGGCAATCTGCACCGGGTCCTGGTGCCATGGCACAGGTGGAGGAGCGCAGGGGGAGGTACTTGGAGGCCTTCGACATTGTGCTGGAGAGTGATGAGACCCTGGAGGTGGTCAATGGCATCCTGCACTACCTCCTCTGCCACACCTGAGCCCGAGGGCAGCCTCCAGCCCTACCCCCTCAGCAGGGCCTGCCCACTGAATGTCCTTCCCCTGGCAGAGCTGGAATGGATCCTCGGGTACCTGCTGGGCAGGTTTGCTGACCCCCTTCAGTCAGCCCTGGAGTGGGGGCTGAGGTGGAGGAAACCTCTGCCCCCTCCCCTTCCAGCACTGTTCTGGTTAACCAAGTTTCTGTCTTCAGCTGCTGGTTTGGTCCTGGGCTCTCAGGGCAGCAGTAGGAAGAGACTTCTGTCCTGTTGGGAGGGAAGCTCTGAGTGCCCAGAGCTGGCATAGAGCAGATTCAGGCCCTTCCAAGGAAACAATTTGCATGTCGCTGCTGCCAGCAACCATGGCAGCAGGAGCTGGCACTGCTGCAGGGTGAGCTCCAGTGGGGCTCTTTGGGGGCTGTTGTGGTGTAGCCCAGCACAGGGCTGCAGCCCCTGCCCTGCCACCCTTGGACAGGGTGGATGAGCCCAAGCTGGTGAGCTCTGGGCTGCTCTGAGCCCTTGCTTGGTGCCCTCTGTGTTGTGGGAGCAGTGAATGTGAACTGGGAGGGCTCAGGTCCTGTTGTGTTGGAATAAAACTGTTGGTTAAAACTGGGCAGGGCTGGTTTGTGCTGGCACCGAGGAGCTGAGGCTGGAGCTGTTTCCCTCCTGGCACTGGCATCCAGCTCTGGGTCCCCCAGTACCTACTGGAGCCACCAACCAGCACCAGGCTTCTGTGCTGGAGCTGAGCAGGACTTCTGTGCTGCAAGGTGCCAGGAGCAGAGTTTTGGTTTTGCCCTCTCCTGCCTGACACAGCAGCTGCTGGAGCCTGCAATGCCCGCGGGCACCGGGACAGTGAGGCTGAGGCTTGTCTGTGTGGCACTGCCCTGACACGCAGGAATGCTTCCTGGCAAAAGGAGCTGACAGGAAGGCAAAACCTGGGAACCCAGCAGGGATTCTTTATTTGATGTGAAGTCAAAGTCTGGGAGTGGGCTGCTCTGAGCCCTTGCCATGGTCTTTGATCTGCACCACTGCAGTGCAGAAGCTCCTAGCACTGGTGGGAGGTGATGGAGCTGTGCTGGTCACAGCTGGCACACCTGAGGGCACAGCTGGTTCCTCAGTTGCATTCAGGCAGCAAAATGGGGCTAGTGTTTGTGTCGCTGGGTGCTGGCACTGTGGGGGTGGGCAGGATTCTGCTCCCTGAGGGCCTGGGTGGGGGAGGTTTTCTGTTTTCCCTCTCACAGCTGGCATGGGGGTTGCCAGGTCCTGGCTCTGCTGTCTCGAGGCTCCCAGGCTGGCACAGTGGGATGCTGAGGTTCTGCCCTGGGAACCTGAGCACCCCTCAGCCTCCTGCCCCTGTAGAGGCTGTGCCAGCAGCTGGGATGGGCACAGAAGGCTTCCCTTTATCTCTCCTCGCTGAAGAATTTTCTGTGTGTACAAAACCCCAACCCTGGACTACAAAATGCTGGGGGGGAGGAAGCTGCCCCCAGCCCCAGGAGGCAGCAGGAGGAGGCTGGAGGGGGCATGCAGTCGCTGGCTGAGGATGGAGGGGCTTGGGGAATGCTACGGCCCCAGCTCTTCCATGGGGAGCTGAGAGCAGGGGGTTGAAGCAGGGTTTGGCAGCAGGGCAGGTGCCTGGGATCTGCCCCTGGCATCCTTGGTCTAGCTCTGACAGAGGGGATGGGCAGTGTGGGGAAAGGGAGGTGCTGCTGTCCCCGCTGGGCATCAGGACTGCCAAGGGCAGGGCTGTTCCCCACCTCCTTGCCTGGGTCTCTTAGCTGGGGACTGCAGGAGGAACCAATCCAAACGCCCTCAGTTAAACAACTGGGAGAGAAAAACCAAATTGTGCCCTGAGCAAGGCTGGGGCAGGGGCAGAGCCCAGGGCGAGGTGGTGGGGCCAGGGCATGGCCAGGACGAGTCCTGTCTCCAGAGCACAGTTGGCTCTGCCCCTCAGAGCTCCTCATGGATCTTCTCCTGGTCCTCATCCGACTTCAGCTTCAGCTCCTCGGGGGTGATCTTCCCGTCCTGGTTGCGGTCCTGGTTCCTGAACATGTCTGCGATGACTCTGCCCGGGTCGGAGCTGGGCATGAGGCGACCTTTGCCCTCTGCCACCTGGGCCTTGATGAAGGTGGAGAACTGCAGCAAGGAGAGGGGAGAGGCTGCTTTGCCCCCTGCAGATGGTGCTGGGCAAGGCCAGGAACAGCACAGCCTGTGCTGAGGGCAGCAGCTGGGCAGTGAGGATGAGGATGGGACAGGGCTGAGAGCAGAGGCTGCCCTTGGTGCCCTGCCCGTGCCCAGCAGTGCTGCAGCCTGGGTTTTTTCCTGCACTGCTCCACAAGCTCTTAAGCGCCAGCAGTGCCTACTGGGTGCTGCTCCCTGCACCCCCATTTCCTCCACCCCACTGAGGGCCCTGCTCACCTCCTCAGCAGGGATCTCTCCATCCTTGTTGAGGTCCATCTGCTCGTAGAGGCTGGCAGGTGGGTCCCCGTGCCAGATGAAGAGGTAGCCCTCGGGCACGCCCTCCTCCATGGAGATCAGCTCCACCTCGAAGCGCAGCACAGCACTGCCTGGCACCCCCCGGGCTGACAAAAGAAGCCAAGGCTGCTGCACCAGGAGGAGACCAGCAAAGGGCTGGCACCCACGGGCAAACGCCTCCCAGCCCTGGTTGGGGTGAGGGGGTGAAGGGGACTGGCATGAGGGCAGTTTGTGGCCATAGTTCAGGGTTCAGCAAGGCAGAACACTTGTGGCTGGCACTGCCACTGCTGCCTGCTTGCTCACTGCTGCCCCTACCTCCGCTCTCGCCGTGGCCCAGGTGGGGGGGGATGATGAGGACCCTCCTCTCCCCCACGCACATGTCCAGCAGGCCTCTGTTCAGGCCCTCGATCACTTTATTGGTCCCCAGGGTCACCTCCTGCGGCTTCTCATAGTCATGGCTGCAGGAAGCACAGAGCAAGGACCCCGTGGGCATCCTCACCATGCCCTCAAGTCCTGTGCCTTCCACCCCACCGTACCCCCCCCAGGTCTCACACCCTCCCTCCTGCTGTGCTTGGGAGTCCTGCGCCCTGCACGGGGGTGACAAACACCCCAAGTCCCTGCACCTCCACCCTGCTCTGCCCCAAACGCTGCCCCCTGTGCCCCACGGCTGTGCTGCTGCAAAGAGCCTCAGCGCCTGGATGTGGCCCTGTGAGAAGGTGTGCCCGGGGCACGGCCGAGGGCACGCACGAGGAGAAGAGCCTGGTGCCGTCCAGCAGGGAGCAGTTGTAGTGGTAGCGGACGAAGTCGCGGTGCCTGGAGGTGGCATTGCAGCCCTCGGGCCGGTACAGGGTCTCGATCTCCACCGGGTCCTCGGGGTTGTGGAAATCGATGATGTGGACGTCAAAGATGAGCACAGCCGAGCCGGGAATGTCCCCTGGAAGAGGAGGAGGAGGAGGGTGGCTGCTGGGAGAGCTGCTGGAGCTCTGTGGGGCTAGGAAAGCCTTTCTCTGCTTCTTCCCGTGCCCTGTGACATGCCCGACTCCCGGAGCCCTGGCTCTGCACAGGTTGGCATTGGCCATTCTCCTGCCCTCCATGCCCAGAGCCCTGGGGGTGGTGGTGGCCCTGGTGGTGAGGAGCTGGCCCTGCTGGACCAGCGCTTTCCCAGTGCCAGCCCCACCCTGTGCTGGAGCCAGGGCTGGAGGAGGGGATGCCCTGGGGATGTACCCTGTAGGCACTCAGGACACCGTGGGCTGTTCTTTACCTGCTCCGTTCTCCCCGTAGGCCAGGTGGGGGGGGACGACCACCCGGCGCCTCTCTCCCATGCAGACCCCCTGCAGGCCCTGGTCCATGCCGGGGATGATGAAGCCCTTCCCGATGTAGGTGTTGTAGGTTTGGTTGCGAGAGTAGCTGTGGCGAGAGGAGCCTCAGGGGCTGCTGTCCAGGAGGGCCTGGACCACCAACCCACCCCTGCCTGCCAGCCTCTGCCCTGCCCTAGCCAGCCCTGGCTCCAGGGATGCAGCAAAAGGGTTTTGTCTTTTCTAGTCCATTTCACGCCCATTGCCACCTTCTCTTCCACTTCCTCCCCAAGCCTCCAGTCGGTTGCTGAGCACAGGGCAGGGGAGAATATCAGGGGAGCTTTCATCACAACTTCAGCAACTTCCCTCCTCACACCTGGAGTTGAAAAGCGTCCCCCCACACTCACCTGGAGTCAAAGAGGGTCCCCCCACACTCACCTGGAGTCAAAGAGGGTCCCCCCACACTCACCTGGAGTCAAAGAGGGTCCCCCCACACTCACCTGGAGTCAAAGAGGGTCCCCCCACACTCACCTGGAGTCAAAGAGGGTCCCCCCACACTCACCTGGAGTCAAAGAGGGTCCCCCCACACTCACCTGGAGTCAAAGAGGGTCCCCCCACACTCACCTGGAGTCAAAGAGGGTCCCCCCACACTCACCTGGAGTCAAAGAGGGTCCCCCCACACTCACCTGGAGTCAAAGAGGGTCCCCCCACACTCACCTGGAGTCAAAGAGGGTCCCCCCACACTCACCTGGAGTCAAAGAGGGTCCCCCCACACTCACCTGGAGTCAAAGAGGGTCCCCCCACACTCACCTGGAGTCAAAGAGGGTCCCCCCACACTCACCTGGAGTCAAAGAGGGTCCCCCCACACTCACCTGGAGTCAAAGAGGGTCCCCCCACACTCACCTGGAGTCAAAGAGGGTCCCCCCACACTCACCTGGAGTCAAAGAGGGTCCCCCCACACTCACCTGGAGTCAAAGAGGGTCCCCGACACTCACCTGGAGTTGAAGAGGGTCCCCCCACACTCACCTGGAGTCGAAGAGGGTCCCGTCCATGAGGCTGCCATTGTAGTGGTACCGCAGGAAGTCCCCTGGCACAGCCCTGCGCCGGCAGGACGCTGGCACCTCCAGGTGCTCCAGGGAGACGCCATCCTTGGGGTTGTGGAAGTCCACCAGCAGCACACTGAACACCAGTGATGCCTGGGGGGGGATCACAGTCCCTGTGGGGGGAACATGAGGCAGCCTGGACATGGGTCCTGCACAGAGCCAAGAGGGAAGGGGCTGGGCGTGCTGAGGAGGTGCCCAACTCACCGTAGCCCTTCTCTCCGTAGGCCAGGAACGGGGGAATGATGATGCTCCTCTTCTCCCCAGCACACATGCCCAGCAGCCCCTCATCCATGCCCTTGATCAGCCACCCGGTGCCCACATAGGTGTCATAAGTGCTGCCCTTGCTGTAGCTGGTGGGGAGCAATGGTGGAGAGATGGCTCTAGGGCCACGCCAGCTGCCTTGGCTTGAACAGTGCCATGGAAACTCTGGGATGCAGCATGGGACCCCATGTCCTGCCCCAGGCCAGCGTCCCCTGGTCCCTGCCAACCCCAGTGCCCCAAGGCAGGAGATGCACGCCTGTGGCCTGTACCTGGAGTCGAAGGGGGTGCCATCCAGCAGTGTGCCATTGTAGTGGTACCGCACAAAGTCTGAGCTCTGCACCGTGCGGTTGCAGGGTGCTGGCCGGGACAGGATGGTGACCTGCAGCTTGTCCTGCTTGTTCCAGATGTCCAGCATGACCACATCGAAGTAGAGAGTGGCATCAGGGGGGATCAGCCCCGCTGGGGGTGGCAGCAAGCACAGAGCATCTCAGCTGGGCTCAGCACAAACCTGCAGCTGCTCGGGGCTGCTGGCCCCACACAGCAGCAGATCCCAGGCAGGGCAGGACCCTTCATGCCCGGGCCAGGTCCTGCTTAGGCACCCCTTGGCCTGGCAACGGAGCTGTCCTTTGCCAGTGCCTGCCAGTGCCAGCCCTGAGGGCTTTGCCCCTTACCCACGCCGATGCTACCATAGCCCAGGTGAGGGGGCACGATGAGGTGGCGCCGCTCGTTCACACACATGCCCTGCAGCCCCCGGTCCATGCCCGTGATCAGCCGCCCAACGCCCACCACGCCAGCCACTGTGGCACCTCGGTCATAGCTGGGGGAGAGGGACAGACCCATCAGCAGTGTGGCAAAGTGTGCTGGGGGTGCTGGGGGTGCTCAGTGCCATCTGGCACTCTGCTTGGGACCAAACCCATCAGCACCTCCAGACCTCACCCACTGAGCCAGGCTGGAGGCTGGCAGCTCCTGGGCTTTCTGCTGCTCCCAAAAGCATTTCTCACACAGCCCCCTGGAGCTCTGCACAGAGAGGAGAGGACATGGCCCAGGCCTCATCCTTCAGCTGCAGCATTCTCTTAATTTTTAGATCTTTAAATGCTCCAAGCAGCAGCTGGAGCCCTGGGGGGTAACCTGGCAGGCCTCAACCCCTGCAGCCTGCAGCTGATGCTCACTGCAGTCATCAGGACAGTGAATGTGCCCAGGCTGCCCCTGAGCTGGGAAGGGATACACTCAACTGGAGCAGAAGTGGGACAGGCTGCCCAAAGAGATTGTGGACACCTCATGCCTGGAGGCGTTCAGGGCCAGGCTGGATGAGGCTTGGAGCACCCTGGGCTGGTGGGAGGTGTCCCAGCCCTCGGCAGGGGGTTGCAACTGGCTGAGCCTGAAGGTCCCTTCCAGCTCAGATCATTTCATGGCTCTGTGAAGGGTTCCTTTGCCTTCCAAGGCCCTGAAAAATCCCTTGTGGAAATTCTTTGTTCTTATTCGGGGCTGGGGCTGAGTCCCAGGACAGCTCAGTTTGTTTCTGTCCTTTGTGCTGTGTCCCCAGTTCTCCCCCTGCTCTCTGTGCTGTAACTCAGGGGCTGCACCAGCACCCACAGTGGTTTACACACAGCCTAAGCAGAGCAGGATCCATGCACTGGCAGAAGGGAAACCACAAGCAGCTGAGAGAAGCCTCCCAGGAGCTGAACAGGCTCTGCTGCTGCCACGTTTCCAAGGGCTTTGTGCTCTCCTGCCTGTGCAGCTCATGCAAACTCATCTTCCTGAGCCCCGAATGCCTCCCTTAGGGCAAATCCTGTCCCTGCCTGGGACGAAGTTCCTTGCACCCCACTGCACCCCAGAGCTGAGGGCACACAGGCATCTATCTGCAGGCTCCCCAGTGGTTTTGGGTGCAGCATGGGTGCCCAGGCAGGGGTTGCTGGGGAGGGGCCGTGCAGGGGGTGCAGCCTGGGGTGACAACAAGTACAGGGCCCCTCAGCACCCATCAGAAGGTCTCCTCGGGGTCGAAGCTGTGGGGTTCGGGGGCTGGCCTGAGCAGGCTGCTGCCTGGTCCCCGCCTTGCTGCCTGCTGACCCTCGGGGATGCCATGGGGGGGGGCAAGCAGGCAGGGTGGGAAGGGAGGCATGCGGGGACCCCTCTGCAGCGCAGGGCCGGCCGGGGCCGCATGCACTGGGGGCGAGCCGAGGGCTGTACCTGGAGTCAAACTTTTTGCCATCTTTAAAGGTCCCATTGTAGTGGTAGCGAATGAAATCCCCCATCTGGACTTCCCGCAGGCAGATTTTGGGGATGTAATATCTGTCTATCACCACATCTTCCAGGGGGCCGGGGTCGCCCAGGCCAGCGGCCCCCAGGATGCTGAGGAGGAGGAGGACGATGCTGCCGGGGGCCATGGCGCTGGGAGCTGCAGCCGGCGGAAGGCTCGGAGAGGGAAGGCAGAGAGGTGGAGCCAGCCCGGGGCCCCTGCCCAGCCCGAGCTGGGATTTCTGTACACGTGTACCCGGGCCTGGACCCCTCCAGCCATGCGCCCACCGCCAGTCACCCCCTGGCATCGCCAGGGTGACTCCCCCAGGCCCAGGGGATGAGTTCGGCGGCGCAGTGCCACGTCGGGAAAGTTGCTGAGGTTTTTTTACCCTCTTTTTTCTTTTCTCGATTTTTTTTTTTTTTTTTTTTTTTTTTCCTCCTGGGCAGTTCCTTCTGCAAGGAGAAAGCTGCAGAGAGCTGTTGGGAAGCGAAGTTTATGCAGCTGGAAGTCCTGTCCCAGCTCATCCCGGGTCCTAACGCTGCCTGCCCTCCTCCCAGCAGCCTCTGCCCTGGCAGGGCTGGGTTGTGGCTCCCTTGGCTCCAGATGCTGCTGCTCAGTCTCCAGCAAGGGAAACAGGAGGAATGGAGCTTTAATAACCTCTGCTGCTCCTCAAACTGCTGCTGGCTGAGCTTTCACTGAACAGCCACCGTTAGAAGTGGGAACTACCCCTCTCACAGTCTTTCCCACGCAGGAGCAGCATCAGATGCTCACCTCTGCATTGTCCACACATCCCTGCTCCCCCAAACCTGCTGGTGAGGGCCGGGCAAGAGCCTTTGGCAAGTCCAAATGGGGATCCAAGAGGCCATTCACCCGAATTGCCACACAGAGTCCCAGAGAGCAGAGTCAGCAGTGAGGGCAAGAGCTTGAGCAAAGTGCTGCTGGCTCCCCTGAGCCCCTCAACTGGCTGTGGGTAGTTTGAGGGCACCCCATGGCCTGGTGGGGTCAGAGCCTGACCCTGGGGTGTGTGAGCCTTTCCTCAGGGGCAATGCCATCCTAGTGCATGTGCTATTGAGGTGCTCATTGCCAGGGAGGTGCTGGGCATTAACAGCCTCTGCTCTGCAGGAAGAGCCCTCAGCAGCGTCCTGGCTCCTGCCCCACGTTGTGACATCCCTCAGCACCACTGCCCAGCCAGCAGCAAAGCCCTGGGCTTGGGCCAGGGCCACTGTGGCCACACTGGGGCCTGGCACTATGCAGCCCTGGGATCTGGCACAGTGCAGGGGTGCAGTACATGTGGCCTCTGGCCTGGCACTGACCAGCACCAAAACCAGCTCTGGGCACAGTCGCACTGGGGGGCCTGGCTGGCTGCCCAGGGCAGCGTGGTGTGGCACTGAGCACACCTCGGAGCGCCCGAGGGCTGCAGCATAAGGGCGCAGCCCAGCACCGGGCACAGCCCAGCACTGAACACATCCCACTCTGCGACGTACATCCCCCAAATGCATCAGCGGAACCCGCAGCACGGAGTCCGCTCTGAGTGACTCCCCTCAGCGCAGGGCACCGAGCCCGCTGAGCGCAGCGCGCAGCACCGCGCACCCCCAGGATCGCCCCCGCCGGCAGATACGCACTAAGACCCTGCTCTGCGACCGCGCACCGCCCCTTCCCTCTTCCCCGCCCCCTGCGCGGAGCCTTGCGCGGTTCGTTGCGCGGTGGCGGAGGCGGCGGCGGGGATGGGCGGCCCGGCGCTGCTGTGGCCGCTGCTGCTGTCGGGGCTGTGCGCGGCGCAGTACGAGGAGTACAGCGTGCGCGGGTTCCCCGCGGCCGCGCTGGAGCCGCTGCAGGCAGCTTACGCGAGGGCGCTGGCGCAATACGCGGACGCGCAGTGGGCAGAGAGCGCCCGGGAGCTGGAGGCCAGCCTGCGGCTGCACCGCCTGCTCCGCGACAGCGAGGCGCATTGCCACCGCCGCTGCTCCGCGCCCGCGGAAGGAGGAGGGGACCCCGCGGGAGAAGAAGGGGACCCCGCGGAAGCGGAGCCGGCGGTCTGGGAGTGGCAGAGGGAGCTGCAGCTCTTCGGGCGGCTGCTGCGCAGGGCCGGCTGCCTGCGCGCCTGCAAGCGCGACCTGCCTGTCTTCCAGCTGCGCTACCCACCGGCGCAGACCCTGCGCGACTTCCAGCGCCGCCTGCCCTACCAGTACCTGCACTACGCGCTCTTCAAGGTGAGGTGGCGGGGAGGGGAGTGGGGGGCACCTAGTGCCTCCATCCTGCGCCACTGCAAGCCGAGCCCCCTCCTCTACGCTCTGCCCCGTGCCCTTCCACTCTGCCCCTGCCACCGGGCCCACCCCCATCCTGCACCCCTGTCCTGTGCCCCTTGTCCTATGCCTCCTGACACCCCCAGCCTGCAATCCCCCCCAAACCTGCATCTCCAACCTGTGCCCCTACATCCCCAACTTGCACCTCTTGATCTGCACCCCCTGAACCCCACTCCCCTTCATGCTGCACCCTGGTGCCATGTGGTGACATATCCTGCACCCCTCCCATCCCCCACCACCCATCCTGCACCCCCATCCTGTGCTCCCCTTCTCACGTTGCCTCTCCCTTGACTCCTCCATCCTGCCCCTGCCCCGTGGCACGTCACCAGCATCTGGGATGCATCAGGCAGGACGTGAGGGGTGCACCTAGGACTGGAGGCCCCTGTGGTGATGTCTCTTCATCCTGCCTTGCGTTGCCCTGGTCCATGAAGGTCCCCCTGGCTGGGCAGAGCATTGCCTGGGGTGGCAGTGCTGGCAGGTCTGGTGCCACCGTGGTGGCTGTGGGACACGTGTCTGGGTGCTCCTCATGGAGAGGAACTTGCTTGCCTTATAGTGCAGATGTGGAAGGAGGCCTCGTGAGGGATCACCCCGAGGTGACCCTCCCTCAGCCAGAGTGGCTCTGGTAAGGGACATTCCTCTCTCCAGGCACTGGTGCTGTGCCACTGGCTGCCTGCCAGTGTGGATGCTGCTGTGGTGCTTAGCGCTGCTGCCCAGCTCACCTGGCAGCAGTCAGGGAACATCTGGCCCAGACCCTTAATGCCTTTTCCTCCTGCTTGCCCTGGCCAAAGCCCATCTCATGGATGGTTCCTTCAGCCTGGGTCCCTTGGAGCTGCAGCCAGAGAGCTCACAAAGCACTGGGGGCAGCTGGCAGCAGTGCCTGAGCACAGTTGCTGCGTGTCTCAGATGTTGGCCATGCAGATTGCTCCTGGCTGGATGCTGGAGTCTGTGAGGGGCCAAGCTGTGCCCACATCCATTGGGGGCATGGAGGGGGGAGCTTGCTGAGGCTGGGTTTATCTGCCCTGTCTGTGGTTCCAGGTCACATACAGCCATCACTGCCACTGGATGATTTGGCTTGAGGCTGACACTGTGGGTGCTGGGCTGTTCACCAGCAGGAACAAGCCTTGTGCCCTGTGACCCCAGGGTCTGGCTGGGTGCTGAACCCCTCTCCCACCCCCATCCCTGGCTGCCCTTGCAGCAGGCTGCTGCACCTGCTCTTCTTCCCTTCTCAGTCAAATAAGCTGGAGAAAGCAGTATCTGCTGCCCACACCTTCCTGCAGAAGAACCCCAAGCATGAGATGACCTTGAAGTACCTGAACTACTACAGGACAATGCTGGACGTGGATGAGTACCTGATTGACCTGGAGGCTCCACCCTATGAGGTGAGAAGGGGAGGGTCTGGGTGGGAGAGGGGCTCCCAGGGGCTCTGTGCATGCCTGGTCCTGCCAAAGCCCGAGGGGGCAAGCTCTGCCTTGCTCACCATCTGCCTCCTCAAAGGCCTCTCTGGGGCCCATGCTGGGGATGGAGTCATCTCAGGGGCAGTGGGGCAGGTTGGTGCTGCCGGTGGGCAGAGCTGGGCTGTAGTGCCCGTCATGGAGGTGAGCAGCTGCCACGTGGTGCCTGGCAGTCGAACTTCGTGCGATCGGTGAAGCTGTACAACAACGGCGACTTCCGGAGCAGCGCAGCTGGCATGGAGCAGGCGCTGGCAGAGTACTTCCAGGCGTACGAGGACTGCCTGGCAGGCTGTGAGGGAGCCTACGAGCTGCAGGACTTCAAGGACTTCTACCCTGCCATCGCAGGTGAGCAGGCAGGGTCGGGGAGCTTGCAGGCCCATGGCAGGGTGCAGGGACTGACAGGGTCTGACACCTCTCCCCAGACCACTTTGTGAGTGTGCTGCAGTGCAAGGTGGACTGCGAGGCCGAGCTCACCCCCAACGTGGGCGGCTACTTCGTGGAGAAGTTCGTGGCCACCATGTACCACTACCTGCAGTTCGCCTATTACAAGCGTGAGTGCCAGCGGGGGAGGAGCTATGCCCTCAGGGCAACCCCGGGGGTGCCGCGGGACCCTGGGTGAGGTGCCCGGCGGTGACAGCGGATGCCACTGCCCTCAGTGAATGACGTGCGGGACGCGGTGCGCGCCGTGGCCAGCTACATGCTCTTCGACCCTGCCGACGCCGTCATGCAGCAGAACCTGGTCTATTACCGCTTCCACCGCCAGCGCTGGCACCTGCGGGAGGAGGACTTCGAGCCCCGGCCGGTGAGGAACCCCTCGGACCCCCTACCTCACAGCTCTGCCAGCGGCAGCAGGGCTGATGTGGGCTCTGCTCCTCGCCCGTGCCAGGAAGCTGTGCGCTACCACAGCCGGACGGCAGCCCAGAGGAAGATGCTGGACTTTGCCAGGCAGTATCTGCAGGCTGATGATGATGAGGTAACAATGGCCCCGCCCACTGGGTCCTTTTTGGGGTGCTGGGTTTATTGGGGTAGGGCTTGTCCTCGGGGAGGAGGTCCAACCCCCAAAGCAGTCACGGAGAAGAGGCCCCTGTGCCCTACTGCTGCCTCCTGCCCATCCTTTGCCACAGATGGAGGTGGGTGATGAGGGGCTGGAGGCGCAGGACCTGCCCTCTGACAGCGAGTTTGAGGGTGAAGGTGACTACGAGGAGGACATCTTTGCAGAGTGGTGGCAGGAGCCCAAGACCAAGGGAGACAAAGATGATCAAGGTTCCTAACGCCATGGGCTGTGCCGTGGGGTGAGGGGTGGCTGCTGCCCACACCCCAGTGTCAACAAACCTTCCTTGCTTGCAGAGACCCTGCAATGAGCCAGGCAAAGGGACAGGTAGCCCTAACCGAGCTGGGCAGCGGTGTCTCTGTGATGCCATCCTGGGGACATCAGGCTTTGGGCTCCTGCCAGCTGCCACATAGAAACTTGGGCTCACAGCAGGAGCTGATCCTGCCCAGCACCCCATGGCAGGAGTGCCTCTGCTTTCTGGACATCTGCTGCCCCAAGTGCAGCCCCATTCCTGTTGGTGGATCACTGGCACCACCTGCCCAGGAGCTCCCCCTGGGCCACCCCTATCTCCAGTGTCTCCATGAGCTCTTGCCAGCAGTGATGCCCCACAGCACTGGGGTTATTCTGTCCCTCAGCTCCTGACAGGATCTGTGGATGGTGTAGCAGGACCAGCTATGTCTCTAGGGCTTCAGGTAGGTTGCCCCTGCTCTGGGAGCAATGCTCAGTGCTGCTGGAGCCTGGCATGTGTGCCAGTCCTGCTCCTTCTTGGGGCTTCCATTCTGGTGTTCCCAGCCCACCTGCCAGCCCCCGGTGCTCACAGGCCCTTCAGAGCCCAGGGCCTGGTGCTACAATGGGGCTCCTGGTGTGCCAGTGTCCCTGTACCACCGCATGGCTGCAGCCTGGCAAGGCTGCATTGCCCATGCCCTGCATGTGCCTTGAATTTCTACCACCCCAGCCCTCAGTAGCCTTCAGCTCCGTTAATTTAATACTTCCCAACTTGCCCAGTTGCTTTTTTTTTGATTCTATTTACTGGTGCTGGACTTTTAATAAAACCCAAACCAGTCTTTTGACAGCTGCCTCAGGGCTCCCTGGGGCTGGGGTGTGCTGCTGCTCCTGGATGCTCAGCGGGGGAGAGACTCTGCTGTGGAATGGGGAGGAGTGGGCAGGAATGGGTTGTGGGGGTTGGATGGCCCCAGAAAGTTGATGGAGAGGCCCACAGGGAGGCTGGGAAACCTCGGGGGCCATGACAACAGCCAGGCTCTACTGGAGCCCCTGCGGGACTATGTGACAGCCCCCTCCCACCTGCAGCAGGGTGTTTTTGAGCCCAGTTTGGAGGCCACTGCCACTGCTGACAAGCTCGTGCCTGCCCTGGGCACGGGGTGTCGGGCAGCGTCGGGCACCCTGCTCCTCCCTGCCACACCAACGTGTGCCCTCTCCCTGCAAAGTTGGCGGCAGGGACTGAAACCAAGCGGCTGAATCACGGCGTTGGCCCCGGGGGAGGGAAGGGAACGAGGGAAGGAAGGGGGTGGCGAGGAGGCTGCCAGCACCCCACCCTGCCCTGCCCTGCAGCTCCCGTTTGCCAGGGCATTCCCAGCTCTGCCCTCCCTGCACGAGGCCAGGCATGGGGCTGAGGGACAAGGCTGAGCCGCCAGACTCATGGGCTGGGGTCAGGACTCCCCAGGGCAAAGACCAAGGGAAGCTGCAGGGAAGGCAGGAGCAGGTCCCTGCACCCCTGCACGGGGCAGTGCTGTCCTGTCCCCTAGGAGGAGGAGGGTTTGTCACCAGTGGGTCACTGCCACCCTTGAGAGGGGAGTGCCAGCCCAGTGGGGTGCAGCTGGTGGCACTCATGCCTGGATCAGCGAGAAGCACTCATCCCAGCACGCTGGCATCACCACCTGGGGGACAAAGGCTGTTTATCTTCCCAACAAGCTAGGCAAGGGTGGCACAGGGCCCATAGGGCCTCCACCCTTCTCTGACGTGTACCTGGATATGGCATGCCCTTGCCAGCCCCAAACTCACGTTGATCACACAGCTCCTGTTTCTCTGCCAGTGTCAGGCAAAGCCCCTTGTAGCCACAGGGCAGGTCCTTGGATGCCCTCTCTGCTCCCACCATTGCAACTAAGTTCAGAGATACTGTCTGGATCTGGCACTCCCAGTAGTGCCAGGCATGAGCAGTAGCTGTATGAATAGTGGTGTCACCCCAGCAGTGGCAGCAAGTGTGGCCACTGCCCCCTGAACTGGCAGAGCTGGGCAGTGGAGAGGTTCTAGAGTGCAGAGATGGAATGCAGGGGCACGAGTAGGGGTACAGTGTTGGGATGGGGGGGAGGGGGGGGAAACCTGCAAGATTTGGTGAGTTGGCAGCACAAAGCAGCACTGGCTGCCCTGACCTTGGCTAAGGAGTAGCACAAAGGAGCTTTTTGGGAGTCATTTGATCTGTGCCATGCCTTGTCATACCATCTGCCCCTCTCCTCCCTCCTGTGGGAAGGCTCTCCCTGTGCTTTGGATCCCCCTGCTCTGTACCACGCTGGAACCTTCTCACAGGGGTGGGGGAAGTTCTGTCCCTCAGATGCATCCACAGCTGGGATTTCCCAGCTGAGACAGTGCATGAAGCCAGGAGAGGCTCAGGACTCTGCTGAGGGTGGTGGCAAGAGGTGCAGGATACATCCCTTGCCCCCACCCCTAAATCTGCAGGCCAGGGGGTTCCCACCACGGTCTGGGGTGTGCCCTGGCACTGGGAGATCATTGCTGACTCGAGTGCTGAGTGACAGATTTTGCCCAGGGACAGCGGGCTGGGTGAGCTGGGACGCGGGAGCAGCCCCTGGCTGGACCAGTCTGCCCAGGGATGGGTTACACAGGCCTCTGTCAGCCCTCTGAGTCCTTCCCCAGCACCTCTTGCTGCTGTGGTCCTGCCTTGGTTTCCTCACCTGCGTATTGTGGAGCCCCTTCCCGGGGCTGGGTGATGCCGCAGGGCCAGCCCCTGTCCTGCTGCTGCCGCCACGGACCCCACAGTCCCGGGGGGTCCCTGTACCCCACACTTCACAAGATCCCACCGTCCCCCTGCCCTCGGGGGTCTCCGCACCCCGCGCTGGCAGCGCCCTACCCAGGTACCCCAGGCCCAGGCTCGGCTCCCGGCCCCGCCCCGGCCCCGCCCCGGCCCCGCCCGCTGACGTCACCAGGTGGTTCCCCCCTGTCGACCGCGCCCTGCCCCGCCCGCCGCCTCGCCTCGCCCTCTCCTGTCGCCGACCAATCGCTTGCCGCCGAGGGGCGGGGTGACCGCGCCCCTGCCAATAGATAGCAAATAAACACGTCCGAAGGGGGCGGTGCCCGCCGTTGACGTGCGTGCTGTCTGCCCAATAGCGGCCCTGCAGCACGGGGGCGGGCCGTGCGTGGGGGCGCGGCGCGGCGCGGGGCGCTGCTCGCCTTTTGTTCGGCAGCAGCGGACGGGCGGCACCGAGCGCGGAACGAGCTCAGCGCAGGTGAGTGGGACCGCGCCGGGCGCTTCCGCGTCGGTATGGGGGCTGGAGTGGGGCTGGAGAGCGGCTGGGCGGCAGCTGGGCGGCCCGGGCTGGGCAGCGTCGGGGTAAGGGAGCGGCCGCGGCAGAGGCTGGGAGGAAGCTGGTGGCCGGGCTGGGCAGCACCAGCCGTCCTGGGTCAGTAGTGCCGCCGCTCGGGTCAGAGCTCGTTGCCGGTGGCAGAGCCGTGCGAAACGGGGCTTGTCCCATATAGAGACAGGGCGAGTGGCGCGGCTGTCGGTGGCCGAGCGCAGCCTACGCGGATCCGGTCGGGCGGGTCCCTGGGGCGAGCCCCCGGGGTGGCTACCACCGTCTCGGCTCCGCTCCATGCTTCGGGAACTAGTTCACAAGTTGTGGCCCCGCGCGTCGTTGCGAGGCGGAGGTCGCTCCGTCCTCCGACACCACCCGGGTGTGCTCGGAGTCGCTGCTCCACGGGCGAGGCCCTGGCATGCTACTCGCCCAAGTGGCCTCGGGGCTCTTACGTAAAGCTCCTCGGTGCCACCGTGCCCTGAGTCACACCTGACGGCTGCGTGCTGCTGCCGCGCCCGCTCGGAGCTCCATCGGAGCCTCTGTGGTGCCTCCTGCCCACGGTGCTATCAGATGCACGACACCTTCAGCGGGGACCGCAGACTATTTACCTAGGCTGGGGCTTGGAGGGAGCTGAGAAAGGGGTATGGGTGCCTTGGTGTCACTGGGGCAGCTCTGCCATGGGATGGAAGAGCCCAACAGCCCTGCTTTGCTTGGCCAGAGGGTGCCCAGCTGAGTCCCCAGAGTGGCTGACAGCAGCTATCCACAGGAGGACATACAGAGGAGCGAAACTTGGCTGGCTTTTTGTCTGTTTGGAGAGGAGAGAGCACTCTAATTGCGTTCGCTGAGTGATTAGCTTAATTAATCAGGTTTACAGCGCAGATGAAAGGATAATGCTGAAATGTTACTGCTGGGAGTTGCCCAGAGACGTAGGTTGTCATACGAGCAACTTGGAGAGATGTTTGTGCTGCCAGAGGAGTGTGAATGGCAGCTGGGAGGGCACAGCGGCCTGCCAGGGGCTGTCCCGGATGGTGACCCACTCTGCTGTTGTGCCTGCACCCACTCTTGCCATGCTGCAGTGGCACTTCAGCCTCTTGGCTTTCCTGTGATGCTGTTAGAGTGCCTGAGTGAGCACCGTGTCTGAGGTGCTGTTCCCTGTCGGCTTCCTCATGCTGGAAGGATGGTGGGGGCTGGGGACACCTTGTGACCCAGCTGGGTCTGGCCCCCGCTGTCGCTGCACCTCCTGTTCCACCCACGCTGTGCCGGTTTTGGCGCTGGAGCCGCTTGCCAGCCCTGACACCGGGCGGTCTCGGGCCCATCTGCCATGGGGCTGGTAGGGAGCCGGGGGCGAAGCTTCTCCCTGCCAGCTGCCGTGGGGATGGGGCTGGAACAGTGCCTGGGGCCTTTGCCCAGGGCTGTCATCCTCATTCCGAGGGGGTGCAGTACCTGCAGGGTGTCCTCCTGGCCATGCTCTCAGGGGGTGGGTGCCCAACCTGGATGGTAATAGGGCTGTGGAGGCTTTAAGGTCCCTTTCTGTGTCCTTGTCGATGTCTTACCAGAGACAGCTGGGAGGGTGCTGGGCACTTACCTCTGCCTGCAGTCGCTTTGGAGCATTTCCATGGAGGGTCACGAACCCCCCATTTTACTGCTCATTTGGCTGAAGCAAGTTGGCCATCAGGATGGGAACTCTGGAGCTCCTGGCATCGGTGGCCGAGGGGTGCTTCTTCCTCTAGGGCAGGCTCCTGTGAGGGTGCTGGATCAGATGTGGGGCTCTAATCCTCGGGGGGCTCCTGGGGATGGTGGGGCAGTGGCAGCGGGGCCCTGGCTTCCAGACAATGGCGTTTACAGTCTATTGTCTGGGCGATGTGGCGTGTCCTCGCCGGCTCCAGGAAGCCTGTCCGTCCCAGTGGGGCCGAGCTGGGCTGGTGGGGGGTGGGTGGTGTCTGCCAGGCCTGGGCACACGATCTGTGCACTGTGCCCTGATCATTGCCCACATCAGCAGTGTGGGCAGCTCGTGGCCTGGCTGCAGTACGGACCTTGCAGAATTTCCCTGATGTCCCACGCTGCCTCTCGGGGTAATGCTTAGCGCTGCCCTAATCCCATTAACTCTCCTCTTTGTTTCCCCCACCTGAAATCCTGAATCGGCTCCAGCAGCTGGGGCCGGGATTGCGGTGCAGCTGGAGGGCTTGGGCTGTCTCGCAGAGGCTGTTCCTGTGACACGATGGCTTCCCTTCAAGGCTGTGGTTTGGTGTGGGAACCCTTGATGGGATCTGCCTTTTTATCTCGCTTCAGATCTTCAGGGTTTGAGATGAAGCTTCTGCTGGGCACAGATGGCAGAGCCTTGGGGACCAGAGCTGCCCTTGGCCCCCTGCTCTGCAGGTTGGGGAAGTGGTGAAGCTCTTTGCTGAGAACTTGCAAGACTTTAATTGCAGCATCTGCACCGAGGCTTGTGCTGGTCCTGAAGGTTTACATTAGACTCTCTTCTAATTAACAGAAGTTTAAAAAGAGATTTAATTTCCATTAAAACATTATGAGCTTACCTTGGATTTCAGCTTTTAGCTTGGTTTCAGCTGGTGCTTTTCCACCTAGACAGGGTGTGTGGGGCACAGAGCTGGAGCGTGGGTGGTGGCTCTCAGGCCCATGGTTGGCTGGAGGCAGCTGGGACAGGAGGACACCAGGGCTCCATCGCTGCCCACTTCAGGAGGCTTGGGCTTGCCCCCTCTTTCCCACGGGGAGGACAGCAGAGGTGTGAAGGTCCAAGTGCTCCCTCTCCAGAGAAATCTTAGGACTTGACTTAAGCTGCTCATTTTAACCTGGTTGGCTTTGGAGCTGCAGGTGCCTCCTCACCCTCTTCACTTCCTGCCTCTGGCTCGGGAATGCCGCTTGGCTTGTCGATGGCTGCGGGGGAGACAAAGATGTTTTGAATTAGACAGAGGTTTGAAATACCCTTCTAAATATGCCTGCCCGGATGGGTTCTGCTGCAGCTGCTGGAGGCATTTCAGCACAGCTCAGTTGCTGTGCAGACAGGGCAGGAGCCTGGTACAGCCTGGTTGAGCAGCCCTGTGATGCCTGCGCTCATCTGAGCTGGGTCTGGGGGGCTCCTGCTCAATGTTTACTGAGTGTCCCGTGCCTAGGTGCTCAGATCTGGTGAGGATGGGCAAGCAGCGGTGGTGCTGGAGGGTGGCATGGACCCTATGGTGTGGGAAGTGCTGTGGTCCCACCTGGGTTTTGGGAGGGGTGGCTGGGTAAAGCCGGTGTGCCCGGCTGGTGGGGGAGAGACCTTTGGCTGCTGCAAGGAGCCCTGCTGTAATCGCCCTGACGCTCGGGCAGAGCCCCGGTGACAAATCATTAACTTGCTCCGACAGGCCGGGTGCTGATGGGTGTTGGTGATAATTTCTTGTGAAGCTTCTGAACTTTACAGCTGTGATGTGGTTGGATGGGGAAATTAAGCCGGAGCTCAGCAGCTCCCTGTCCCTCCCCTCTGCCGCGGCTCCTCGGGCTGGCATCCGGGCCGGGTGGCAACGTTCCCCTTGTTTGTGGACGCCCCGCGAGGAGCTGGGAACAGCCTGTGAACCCCCCCCCAGCCTAAATGCAAAGCCTGCAATTGCGTGTTCCTGAGGGACAGTTTGTTCTCGGTGCTTCGGAAACAAAATAACAACTATTATGTGTTTTTATCCAGATGGAGTCATTGTGATTAATTGCACCATGCCAGTTCCCATGGACAAGTGGCAAGTTCCCATCTTTCCCAGCAGTGTTTCTAATGAGATCAGCAAACCTCAGTTGAGGAGAGGATGTGCCCACAGAGGTCCTCCTGATCCTGGTGCCTGTGCCAGCACCTGGGGTGAAGGGAAGGGAGAGGCACTGACAGAGATCCTGCAGGAGAGGGGCTTCAGCATATGATCATCCTTAGGAAGATCCTTCCTGGACTGGGCTCCTGCTGTGGGGCTTACTCTGTGTGGGCAGAGGCAGCCTGGCATGGCACAAGAGCTGTGAGAAGGGGACCAAGGCTGCTGGATCCATGCTGGTGCGTGTGGGGCAGGGAGGTGATGCTGGGTGAGCCAGGGCTGAGCAGGGCACAGCATGGACAGCAGGACTCCCCAGGGGAAACCCAAGCTGTAGTGCATCTTTGGCATGAGACCCAGGCAGCTCCCATGGCTGTGGTACTCCATGCCAGGACTGGCAGCCCCATGGTGTGCTGTGGGAGGGTGGGGGTCATACCCAGTGTTGTTTGTGCTCTCACAAGAAGGGAGCATTTGATGGGTAAAACCTTGACGCTTTGTGATGGGAAGTGCCAAAATCCTGCAGCCTGCACTCGAGGCGTGCTGGAGCTGTCAGGAGCTGTTAGCTCAGGTGCAGGCTGGGGGGAACATGCTCTGCTTTGATGGGGAGCATCAGCCAGGCAGGGCATGGCGGAGATATGGTGCTGCCAGGGTTGGCTGTGCTGCTGGGAGCACCTGGGGGGATGTGACACCTCCTGAGTAGCAGGAGCAGGGACTCTGCCACAGACAACTCAGACTTGGCCTCAGGAACAGCTGAAAAATCAGTGGGGTTTTGGACAGGGGGAGCCCGAATGTGAAGAGCAGCTCTTGTTCTCCTCCTGCCCTTCTTGAGTGACCTGAAGCTGTCAGAGCTGGTGGGGTGGCTGGAGCAGTTCTGGGCATGGGAGTGCTGCCAAGCAAAAGCCACCACCAGCTCCTTTGTGTAGAGGCTAAGGTCTGCCAGCCTCACGACTTGCAGCCTGTCTCTTTCTAGAGGCCAAGCCCCCGTCGCTATCTCCTCATTAAACTTCAAGCTGCTCATTTTCCCACTCCTGGAAAGCCCCAGTGAAAGGGCTCCTGGTAGCCGGGATCTGGCCCTAACGCTTCCCATTGAGGTCTTGCAAAGCTTTCTCTGCTGCTCCTGCTGCGTGCTGCTGCGAAGGGTCCTCTTCAGAACCGCTGGGGCTATTGCGGCGTCTGCGGGAACTTCGCTAACTACCGCCCCGGCAGTGGTGCCACTTCTGGATGCATCTGGGCAGGGGGGAGGCAGATGATGAGGGACTTGGGGTGATGAGGGACTTGGGGTGCAGCTCTCCGGAGTATACCGGGCCCTGGGCTGCCTTGGCCCAGGAGAGCTCCAGTGCTGTGGCTGTCGATGCTGCTCCCCCCACATCGCTGTCATCCTCCGGCTGCTCCGGCAGGGTGGGGAGGGCTGGAGATGGCTTGCGTGTGGCGTAAGTGCTTCAGAAATAGAGGCACCGCTCGGGTTGCAGTTATTGAGTTGCCTTCAACGCCTCTTTCCGTTTCTCAAAAGCCTTAAGTGACTCTAATTGCAGCCGCTCGCACGCGTCGACAGCTGAGCTCAGCCCTCGGCGCTGCAGCCCTCAGCGGGGGCACCTCCAGCGCTGCTGCCGGGCAGGATCCGGGACAGGACCGGGTTGTGGCACCCCACTCTGGGTTGGGCAGCACAGAGAAAGTGAGGGTCGGCTGGAACCATGTATGATGGACTCGGGCTACCCTTTGCACCCACTGATCACAGCTTCTGGTGCCCACTCCTGTGCAGCCCCAGTCTGGCATGTGGGGTGCTCTGTGCCCCACACTTGCTTGATTAGGGGTGACAGACTCAGCAGGTAACCAGGGAAGAGCTGTCCCTGCATGAGGATGTGCTCGTGGCTGCCCTGCTGCTGGGCAGCTCAGCTCTGTCCTGCCTGTGTGAGGACGAAGGGAAGGGCTGGGCAGGCCTGGGGCTGTGTGTTCGCCGGAGACTTCCTCCCAGACAGTGTCCCGGGGGAGTGATGCTGCCTGGACACTGATCAGATGGCTCTGGGGGCGGATGAGCTGCTGGCTGGTGCCTTGCAGCCGCAGGAGCTTCCTCTGCCTGCCTGGGGTTCCTGGCTGTGGGAAGTGGTGGGAGAGGGATTAACCTTCTCCTGCCTCTCCTCTGTGTGGAGGTGGCTGAAGTACTCTGCCTGTCCCACATCCCATAGCTGAAGTCCCCCCTGTGCAGCTCAACTCATTCCCTGTTGTGATGCTGCAGGTCCCCTTCTACCTCCTCAAAACCTGCTGTCCCCCCAGGGCAGGTACTTTGTCGTGCCCCAAATCCAGCAATCTCTGCTCCTCTCCCCTGTGTGAACCACTGCCCTCCACTGCTGGGGAGGGTCCTGGGGATGGTGGAGGCCCTGGCCCACTGCAGCCATTCCCTGGTGAACTGGAGCCAGCATCCTCTGCCTCAGGGACTGCTGTCTCACTGATTGTGCTGAGGAGGAGGGAGGACATCTGAGGACAGAGCTGGCTGAGGGAGAAACTCGTGTCAGGCGTCTGGCTCTTGCTGAGTGATGAGCAGAGAACACTTGACACAGGGTTCAGAAAATGTCACTGCTTGCTGCTGAGGTGTCTGACATTTGCTCTGCTGGCCCTACCACCTCAGCTGCTGCTGGCCTGGCTGCCTGCCCATGGTGAGGAGCAAGCCCTACAGGGGCTGCTGGTGGGGTGATGATGCTCCAGGGTCCTGCATTTAACAAGATGCCTATGAGCCCTTCTGGGGGCTCCTGGATCTCCCCAAGCCATGTAACAGCCATACCCATGGCCCCTCTCCCCTGCTGCAGGGCATGAGGCTCAGACAGGTGCTGCACTCCTGCTTGGAGCTTGTCTGGAGCCGATCCTCTGAGCTGGCGTCTGGGCTCTGAGGAGCTTTGCTGGCTTTTGATGTCCCTGAGCTGCCAGTGGTGCAGATGAAGGGGATGACAGGGAGGGTGGCTCATGCACAATGCAGGGCTCTAAGAAGCCACTGTCTGAGCTGAACTCGAGGAGGCTGAAGAATTAAGTGGCCTGTCAAAGGCCTATAAATTGTAGAGCAGACATTGCTGGTCAACCAATGCTGCAGACAGTTCCAGCTCCCTGCTCTGTCATGGTCCCTGCCCCATCTGTGTGGGTTCTCGGGGTTCTTGCAGCCCCTCTCCAGGAGCTTTCCCAAGGACCTGATGTTCCCTTGTCCATCCCCATCCAGGTGCCCTTGACCTTCTGGCCACGGTCCTGATGCTGGGGCTCTGCACACCAGCCTGGTGGCTCACACCAGCTACCGTGTTTCCTTGGGCACGGCTTGGCACTGCTTTCCTTGGGTTTCCCAACACGCTTTGAGGCTCCATGGCTTGGGTGCCCCAGCTGGACGGACTTGCTCTCCCGAGCAGCGCTGCGCCAGCTTACACGCAGCGGGTGCGCGCCACCATGGCACTCCCAGCTCGGCATGGGCTGTCCTGGCCAAACCCTGCTCTGGTACGGGTGGGGAGCGGGGCTGGGCTCGCCCCCGGTGCCGTGCGTCACGCACGGTCCTGCTGCACGGAACGGAAGCGGCGGCTGCCGTCCGCGCCCCGCCGTGGGAACGAGCTGCCCGCACCGGGCTCCATTAGCGGGCCCCGCGCTCACTGCCTCCGGAGCATGCATTATGCAGGAGCCATCAGCCCCGAGCCGCAGCACTTAGGCTGCAAATTGCTGCTCGACAGCTCCAAACAGATCGAATTGACAGGAGCGGTGCCCTGCAGTGCTTCCGGGAAGGTGGCTTGGGAGGGAACGCGCAGTGGGATGCAGGGGGGTGCGGGCATGGTGTCGCTCCTGCCCACCCGCTGCTCCCCGGGAATGAGCCTTCGTGCCCGAGCTGAGATTCTTCCCTTCGAGCTCCGTCCTATGCCACTCCTTGGGAAGACCTGGCAGCGCTGGGGCGAGCCGTGCCAAGCCTGTGCGCGCTGTGCCCTGCTGGGGTACCCCACGCAAGCCGCGTCCTCAGCCACCACCCGACGCCCTGACTCAGCCGACGGCCTGCTGGGGGGACTGGGGCTGGCGGGGGGCTCATGCTCCGTTCCCCTCACTCCCCGAGGAGGGTGCTGGAGCCTAATACTGCCGCACCAGCCCGAGCTGTGCTGGTGGCTGGAGCGCTGCCAGGGATGCATGGCCACCCTGGTCCAGCTTGCTGCGTGAATCAGTGCTGGTGGAGGTGGTAATTAGGGTCTGTTGGGAAGCGCAGTTGCTGCTGCACCCAGCTGCTGCCTTTGCCTCTTATCGCCTCTGAAACTCTGACTCATCTTCATCCTCGCTCCTGTGCGGCTGGAGGAAGGGGCAGGCAGCCCAGCGGGTACCTGGGTGATGGGTCAGCGCCGGTGGGGCTGGCTGGGTGCTGTTTCCATTCCTCCATCCCATCCCTCCCCTCCTGGCTGTGCTGTGGGGCTGGTGACTCACAGCCCTCCGGCGTTAATCCGTGAGGCTCCCTCCCTCCGCGGCCCCAAATTAAAGGCAAGGGAAACCCAGTCCTGCTCCGAGCAACCTCAGCTGGTTTGTCCTGTGTCTGGGATGTGCTGGGCTGCCCTGTCCTGGCACCATGCATCCACGGCGTGGTGCTCGGCACGGTGTGGAGAGCACCCAGCCCCCAGACCGTGCCATGGGCACCCGCGGTGCTGAGCACCCGCAGGAGATCCTGGCTGGTGGCTTCTCTTGGTTGTTTTAAAGTGCTTTAGGAGTGTCCCAGAGGACTTGCAAAAACGTTCATTTAGCTCTTGGAGCTTTTGCCCTGTGGCTGTCCCCAGCTCTGTCAGGTCCTGTCTCTGGTCTTTACAAAGCCCGTGGGCAGCAGGGTGGGTCTGGAGCGGGCTTGGTAGGTTTGTCTGCGGGGTCTCTGCTCACTCCTTGGTTGCCGAGGCTGTGAGACACTGCTGGGGAGACTCCGGCAGCCGCGGTTCGTGTCTGAACAGGAGCAGCAAAGTGCTGAGCTGTGGGTTCGTCATCCTGGTGCCGCCTTTCATCTGGCGTGGGGGAGGAGGGCAGATAGGGATCGGCTCCAGCTGCTCAGGGGGCAGCTGCGTGCCGGGGGCTGCCCTACGGTTTGGTGCAGGAGAGGGGCAAGACGGTTCTGCCGCAGCTGGGCTTTGCCAGAGGCATAACTTCTGCCCCCTGCCCCCCGCAGAGCAACCATGGAGGTGATGAACATGATGGAGCAGCCGATCAAGGTGACGGAGTGGCAGCAAACCTACACCTACGACTCGGGGATCCACTCCGGTGTCAACACCCAGGTGCCCTCGGTCAGCAGCAAGTGCCACGGGGATGAAGATGAGGTCTATGGGAAGCAGTACACCATCAAGAAGACAACCACGAGCTACTGCCAGGGAGGAGGCCAGGCCCAGAGCCAAGTGCAAGGTAGGGGCCATGGGGCTGCACGCAGCCATGAGCTCAGCTGCTCAACTCCTGCCTTTCTCCTCCTCCTCCTCCTCCATGAGCTGTACTCCTTCTGGGCTCTCCTCCACACCACGATCCACACCCTGGGAGCTGTTGCTGCCTAAAATCTGCTCCCTGCTGTCCTCCTTCCCCACACCAAGAGACTCTTGTGAGGGGGTGGCACATAGCCAGCCCGCACTGGTGCTGAGCCGGGCACACATCTGAGTGTGCTGGTGTGCGTTGCCTCGGGATGGGAACAGCTGATCCCAGCCCACAGATCTGCTCTCTGCCTGTCTGCCTGCTCGGGAGCCTGTCTCAGCATGGCTGGCAGTACTGCTGCTGTGTGCCATGAAGCTTGCCTAGCTGGGTGAGGGCAAAGCTGAGGAACAGCCCTGAAGCCAGGGAGATGCTTTGCCCTGGCAGAGGCCTGGTTTGCTCCACTTCCCTCTGTCCCTCCCCTTCAGTGATGGCCCTGGGAGATGTTCAGGCACTGGATCCTTGGCAGGGAAGAGCCCTGTGGAGAGGGCTGAGCCCCGTGTGGTCTCTGTGCCACAAAGATGGGCACGATGGGGACACAACGTTGCTGTCCCTCAGGTCGTGCTCATCCTGGCATCTCTGGTGGGGGACCCTTCTGTGTCCTTCTCCTAATCCCCAGTGCCAGCTGGTCCTCAGTTGCAGATATCCTTAATTGTTTAATTAATGAGTCCTGTATGTCAGCTGCCTCATCAGGCTGCTAATTGGCTGCTGTCCTCTCTGGGTGCTGCCCTGGCTGGCTGCACTTTGAAGCAGCAGCTCTGTGCTGGCACTGCTGACACTTCCCTCCTCAGCTCGTGCTCAGCTGAGATTGACTCTGCAGAGCAGGGCTGGGGGGATTTTTCTGGGGGAGAGCCAGAGTCTGACGCTGCCCTCCACATCCCACAGCAGCAGACATGGAGGCTCAGCTGGCTATGACCCGTGCCCAGCGTGTCCGGGCTGCCATGTACCCGGAGACGGTGGAGGATCGTTCGCTGCTGCTCAGCACACAGCTGGAGGGGCAGCAGACCAACGTGCAGCGCCTGGCAGAGCCCTCACAGATGCTGAAGTCTGCCATCGTGCACCTCATCAACTATCAGGACGACGCCGAGCTGGCCACCCGTGCCATCCCTGAGCTCACCAAGCTGCTCAACGATGAGGACCCGGTGAGGGAGCCTGGTTTGCCTGTGCCTGGCTCTGGGCTTTCAGCTGCTGGGCTTGTGGGGCGCACAGCTGCGCTGCCAGCCTTGCTGGGCTCCATGGCTGCTATCTGCCTCCTTCCTCTTGACACAGCTCTGTGGTTGGCTCCATCCTGCCACCAGACTGTGCCCACCTCTGCCCACCCACAGCCTGTCATCTCTGCTGGGACATGGTTCTCCTGCCCTGGCCTCAGCTGCTGAGTGCTTCTTGCCAGCTCTCAGTCTCCTGCTCACCCCTGCCCTCCTGCTGCCCATCCCCGCAACCCCACCACATGCCCATGTGCTGCCCCTCAAACATGGCAGATGAGGGCTGTTGAACACACCCATCCTTGACGGTGCTGCTGTGCCAGCTCTGCCTGTCATGACACAGCACTCCTGCTGGGCAGAGTGGGATCCTTCCTGCCCCTTCTGTGCCGGGCAGCAGTGGGACCTCCTGCCCCTGACCAGCTCCTGCCCGCAGGTGGTTGTCAGCAAAGCAGCCATGATTGTGAACCAGCTCTCCAAGAAGGAGGCCTCGCGCCGGGCGCTGATGCAGTCGCCGCAGGTGGTGGCGGCCGTGGTGCGCACCATGCAGAGCACCAGCGACCTGGACACCGCCCGCTGCACCACCAGCATCCTGCACAACCTCTCCCACCACCGTGAGGGGCTGCTCTCCATCTTCAAATCTGGGGGCATCCCAGCCCTGGTCAGGATGTTGAGGTAGGAGCCTGCTGAGAGGGTCCCTGAGAGGGTGGCATAGCCTGGTGATCCCTGCAGGGCTGGGAGTAGAGGAGGGAAGGAAGGGCTCCTGCTGCCCCCAGACCAGGGTCCTCCTGCTGCTTCCACCAAAATGAGGTCCTCCAGCCTGGCACAGCCCCAGGGCTTTGCTGCCTTTACAGCCCGGGTGAGGCAGGAGGAGGGGAGCAGTTCCCCACGTCCTTGCTTGTGGAGATGGGGCTCAGGCTCTGCTCTGTCCTGAGGAGGTGTCCCCTCCTGCAAGGCCACAGAAGAGGGTGACCTAAGCCTAATTTCTGCCAAAGGCTGCTGGGTGGGAGCTGGGCTGGGGGCAGCCTGCAGCCCGGTGAGCCGGGGGCAGCTGCCCGCGCTGAGGTGGCTCTGTGCCGCCTGCCTGCAGCTCACCGGTCGAGTCTGTCCTCTTCTACGCCATCACCACCCTGCACAACCTGCTGCTGTACCAGGAGGGGGCCAAGATGGCAGTGCGCCTGGCCGACGGGCTGCAGAAGATGGTTCCCCTACTCAACAAGAACAACCCCAAGTTCTTGGCCATCACCACCGACTGCCTCCAGCTCCTCGCCTATGGCAACCAGGAGAGCAAGGTGGGCCCAGGGGCTGGGGCTGCCCCACAGGGCCGTACTGGAGGGAGGGCAGGAGCTGGGTGATTGCTCAACCTCGCTCCTCACAGACAGGAGCCCTGGAGGCAGGGGTGGGGGCTCCTACCGTGTCAACCCAGCAGCGGGGTAGTTGTGCCCGTCTGCACCCCTGGCAGGTGGTGTATGCCCAGCAGCAGTGTCCCAACTGGGCTGGTAGGTCTGCTCCGGGCACTGCCTCTGTCTTTGTCCTTTTGCTGCTCCTGTCCTGCATATGGGGACTCAGCCTGGCCTCACATGGAGGTCCCTGGAGCTGCTGTGACAGTGGCTGGGCAGGAGGCTGCTGCTTGTTCCCCTGCAGTGCAGAGTGCAGGACCTGGGGAGCCTGCAGCAGTGCATGGCCCCAGCATGGCTGACCTGAAGCACGTCTGTGTGCCAAGGGCTTGGACCTTCTGCCTGCCCTGTGTCCTGGCACAGTCTGGGGAACCAGGGTGATGATGCCCCCAGCCCAGAGGTGCCACACACCCAATCCCTGGCCCTTCTGTCCTGCAGCTGATTATTTTGGCCAACGGAGGACCCCAGGCCCTGGTGCAGATCATGCGCAGCTACAACTATGAGAAGCTGCTCTGGACCACGAGCCGGGTGCTGAAGGTGCTGTCTGTGTGCCCCAGCAACAAGCCTGCCATCGTGGAGGCTGGTGAGAGGGGCCAGGGGCTGCTGGCAAAGGGTGGAGAGTGGTGGGGTCAGGATGGTCCTGCTGAGGGTACCCACTTGCAGCTGTTGTGGCAGATGGGCAGGAACCTTACACAACCAGGGGACACCACCTGTGTGTGGCCTGGTTTCTGGCTCTGAAGGGCTGCTGAGCTGCTTTCCTGGCACCATGTGGCTGGCTAGGAGCTGTCTGCCCACACCACATTTAGCCGTCGCTAAGCCATGAGGCTGCGTTGTGCCCGGAGACATTGCACAGGTGGTGCCCAGCCCATGCTCACCACACAGACCTCCCTGTCCCTCCCTTCTCCTCAGTGCTGGGGCAGCTTTTGGGCATTCTCAGATGGTGTCTCTTTCCCTTGCAGGTGGCATGCAGGCATTGGGCAAGCATCTGACCAGCTCCAGCCCCAGGCTGGTCCAGAACTGTCTCTGGACCCTGCGAAACCTCTCTGATGTGGCTACCAAACAGGTGAGTCTGCAGCACCCTGAGCTGTGCTTCAGCTCAGCACTTGCCAGCTGCCCTCCAGCCACACCCCAGTGCCACTTCCAGCACCGGGAGCTGTGGTTGTGTGTGCCTGGCAGAGCGAGAGGATGCCCAGCTGTGCCCAAGCCCTGCTGCAGCAGGGGTTTGCCTGGTGTCACAGGAAGCTGTGTACTGCCCACAGCCCTTCTGCTACCAGCTGGCTGCCAGGGCTTGTGCCATATCCCTGTCAGGGACCAAGGCCACCATCACACTCCCCATGGGGCATTGCTTGTCCTGACCTGGGCAGCTCCTGGCAGTGTACCTGGGTGGTAGCTACCTGCTTGGCTCCTTGCCCAGCAAGGAAGCTGCCATCAGAGCTGCTGTGGAGGTATTGTGCCCTTGGGGCTGCGTGGCAGCCGCTGCCAGGTGACCTCCAGCTCGGCTCTCTGGAGTTGCTGTCCCCAGCCCTTTGCTGCCTCCTGACACATTCCCCAGCTGCTGTAGATCAGTGCCTGATGCAGCCTGGAAAGTATTTGGGCTGGCGTGGGACCATCCCTGGCTCTGCCGATGAAGTGGGGGACGCAGCCATGGTGACTTTTAACTCCTTCCTGCCCTGCTGCTGGCTGCCTGCCAGTGTGGCTGGGATGGGGTCACCTCGGGACTACTCAGTGAGCAGCAGCAGCTGCTTTGTTTGCCCTTCCCAGCAGAGGAAGTTGCTGGAGACACCGAGCTCCCAGGGGAGCTGTGTTAGGAGCTGCTGCTACTGCCGGGCTCTAGAGAAGCAGCTGTGGCAGCAGGGGGATGGGAAGGGCTCAGTGTGGGGCACAGATGTTGCTTCTCCCACCAGTGCTGCAGGCCTGGCCCTTGCAGAGCCGAGGGGTGCGTGGGGCTAAGGTCTGCAGCTGGGGCTGTGCGAGCAGCCACACCAGCCTGGGTCTTGAGGGGAGCAGGTGCCAGGTCTGGAAGGAAGGGCACAGCCAGGGCTGAATCCTCTCTGCCACGCCCATGCAAGACATGAGGGGACAGATGTGGGGCTGCAGCCCAGCGCTGGCTGAGCCCAGACCTGGCTGGGATGGGACTGGGCTGATCTTCTGCCCCTGCTCCCGCAGGAGGGCCTGGATGGTGTCCTCAAGATCCTGGTGAACCAGCTGAGCTCTGACGACGTGAACGTGCTGACCTGTGCCACTGGCACCCTCTCCAACCTGACCTGCAACAACAGCAAGAACAAGACCTTGGTGACGCAGTCCAACGGGGTGGAGGCTCTGATCCACACCATCCTGCGGGCAGGCGACAAGGAGGACATCACCGAGCCTGCAGTCTGCGCCCTGCGGCACCTCACCAGCCGGCACCCCGAGGCCGAGATGGCACAGAACTCCGTGCGGCTCAACTACGGCATCCCTGCCATTGTCAAGCTCCTCAACCAGCCCAACCAGTGGCCGCTGGTTAAAGTGAGAGGCCAAGGGGGTGCCAGGGGGTGAAGCGAGCCAGGGGCTGGGCTCCAGCAAGGCATTGGCTGCTGGTCTGTGCTGGGATGTGCTGCTGAGGGGCCTGCAGCCTTTGCATGGAGCCATGGCAAGTCCTGGCCCCACCAGGCCACCTCCTTGATGGCAGCTGATGGAGGAAACAGCTCCTGCGGCTGCTGGCTGGGACTGATGGTCCTGACAGCCTCCCCTGCTGGGCCAGATCCGGTGTGGGAGGAAGCTGAAGTCAGGCTGGCTGTGGGGGATGGGATGGGGACACAGAGGGGGCCCAGCTGGCAGGTCCTGTGGGAAGCACAGGCTGCTGTGATCCGTGCTCAGGACAAACCTTTCCTCCCTCCCCTTTGCCTCTCCCCCAGGCTACCATAGGTCTGATCCGCAACCTGGCACTGTGCCCAGCCAACCATGCCCCACTCCAGGAGGCTGCCGTCATCCCCCGCCTGGTCCAGCTGCTGGTCAAGGCTCACCAGGATGCCCAGCGGCACGCAGCAGCTGGCACACAGCAGCCCTACACAGTGAGTCCCTGTGGCAGGCTCTGCTGGGGGTACCCCTCCACCCAAGCCAACCTCTCCTTGGAGGGTGGCCTTTGACTGTGCACAGGGTGGTTGTAGCTTGGAATAGGACACACACTGGCTGCTCCAGGGCCCCAGCTGGGTGTTTGTCCCCTGGCAGGACGGAGTGAAGATGGAGGAGATCGTGGAGGGGTGCACAGGGGCACTGCACATCCTGGCCCGGGACCCCATGAACCGCATGGAGATCTTCCGCCTCAACACCATCCCTCTCTTCGTGCAGGTCAGGGGCTGGGGGCACTCAGGGCACTGCACTTTGCCACCTCTCACCCGGCTGACACAGCTCTGTGGTCCCAGGGCCGAGGGGCCAGGGTGCTGGGCAGGTGGCAGGGCATGTGCCAGCCCGCGCCAGGGGCAGGGCATCTCCTTGCCAGATGCCTGATGCTGCCACACTGTGCCCACAGCTCCTCTACTCGCCCGTGGAGAACATCCAGCGCGTGGCCGCCGGCGTCCTGTGTGAGCTGGCCCAGGACAAGGAAGCTGCGGATGCCATTGACGCTGAGGGTGCCTCTGCCCCGCTGATGGAGCTGCTGCACTCCAGGAACGAGGGCACAGGTGAGTGCCACCGTGCCAGACCTCGTGCCAGGGACGCTCCGGCTGCAGCCGGTCTGGGGTTTGTGGTGCTTCGGTGCCGCTCAGCCGCAGGGGCTGAGGGTGCCCTGCCCCTGCCCTGCAGCCACCTACGCTGCCGCTGTGCTCTTCCGCATCTCGGAGGACAAGAACCCAGACTACCGCAAGCGAGTCTCCGTCGAGCTCACCAACTCCCTCTTCAAGCATGACCCCGCAGCCTGGGAGGCGGTGAGCACCCTGCTGGGCACCCCACAGGGCACCCACACCTGCCCCTTCCCCTAGGGTGGCCCCATCCTGCCTCTGAAAATTGCTGCTGCTGCTTCCAGCCACAGAGTGGATGGGAGTGACCAGCAAGTGTGGGCAGGTCAGGGGTGGGAGGGCTGCAGCTCTGCAGGGCTTGCTACCTGCTGCCCAGGGTAGGGCCGGGCACCTTGTAACCCCTGAGTGTGGGGGGCACACGTGAACACAACCCCCCTCTTCAGTTGTGCCAACTTCTTCCCTAGGCCCAGAGCATGATTCCCATCAATGAACCCTACTCAGATGGTGAGTGTGACACCTGGATGCCCCCTCGGGCCAGGCTCTGGTGGGGCACATGCCTCATTGTCACCAAAAACCTAAAAAACCTTTCAAGGGTGGCTGCAGCTGAGTGCCAGCCTGGCCTGGTTGGGGATGCTCAGCTGCCCTGTATGCCTGGGCTGGCTTAGGGGCTTGGGGTGGATGGGTGGTGGGCTGCCTTCAGGTGGATGGGTGACATGGTGACATGCCACGGGCTGGCACGGGCTGGGGGGCCTGGGAGGAGGGTGGCTGAGATCTGGAGAAGGCTCTCAGACCAGGAGCTGAAGTCGCCACATCCCTTCCTGCAGAGCTGGACCCTGGGTACCGCCCCATGTACTCGGGTGACATCCCCCTGGACCCCATCGACATGCACATGGACATGGATGGGGACTACCCCATGGATGCCTACAGCGACGGTGTCCGAGCGCCCTTCGCTGACCACATGCTGGCCTAACCCCCTCCACCCCGCACCAGGTAGGGGCTGGCAGGTACTTGGGGTATGGGCATGTGTCAAGGCTGCACCTGGTCCTGGAGAGGGGTGGAGGGCTGGGGGAAATGGCTGACTGCTAGCACTGAGCATGTTGTGGGGCCCCTGGTGCTGCCATGCAGTCCCTGGTGCTGCCATGCAGTCCCTGGTGCTGCCACGGAGTCCCTGGTGCCATCACAGGGCCCCTGGTGCTCCCATAGAGTCCTTGGTGCTGCCACAGAGCCCTGGTGCCATCACAGGGTCACTGGTGCTGCCATGAAGTCCCTTGTGGTGCCACAGGGTCCCTGGTGCTGCCATGGAGGCCCTGGTGCCATCACGGGACCCCTGGTACTGCTCTGGGACATCAGATGCGTTGTACCATAGGCTCTGGGGCCCTGGGCTCTGTTCTCCGCAGTGCCACTCTCCGGTGCTAACCACTGCCCCCTGCCCTGCGCAGGTATTTTCTCCGTACAGCAGAGGGTGGCCCAGAGCTGAGCATTCACAAGAAGGACTTGGGAGACAGAAGTGCCTGAGAAGACCAAACTTTGCCATTCCCACCAGAGGGTTTATTTTTCCTTTTCTTTTCCTCTGCTGCGGAGGTGTGGGGAGAGTCCTTCCTGCTGGGACTGCTCCCAGCACCTCCTGCCGCCTCCAGCAGCCAAGATGCTGTTTCTGAAGCTTTAAGAACCCCTAGCCCTGCCCTGCCTTCCTCACCCCAGCACCAGGGCAGCCTTTTCTATGGATGTTTTTTCCTTTTTTTCATTTTGAATACGGTGCCAACTTCACCACCTTTCAGTCTGTGCTTTCTAACCTCCTCCCTGTTCTGCCTGTCAGTGTTCTAGGAGAGGGATTTAGCATGGGAGAGCCCTTTGCTTTTGGTGAGCTCCAACCCAACCAGGCCAGCCCAGAGCTTGCTGGAGCCCAAGGGTGCCATGCCCAGGACCTTGGCTGTCGCCATCAGGGTGCTTATGGTCTCGTTCTTTTCCAATCAGCCCTTGGGGAGCTGACTTTGTGTCCCTGCCTATCCTCCCAGTACCCATAGAGGAGTGACTCCAGCATTAGGAACCATGTCCTTGTACTACTCTCTGTTGCACATTTTAAGCCCTTTCCCCTCTTTTTTGGTGAGTGGTGTTCCCCTGCCCTCCCCACCCCCTCTAACACATCTTTTGAAGAGGCTCCAGACCAGACAAGGGTTGGACACTTCCTGGAGTGTGGGTCAGGAGTGGAAGATTTTATTATTTCTGTGAGTTGTTTTTGTATAGACCAAAGCAAAGAATAAAATAACCTTCCCCCAGCCCCACGGTGCTGTCAGCTGCTTCTGTCGCCTCAGGGAAGGTGCAGGCTGGGGCTGCAGCCAGGGTGGTGGTGATGGTGCTGGTGGTTGTCACCTGCCCCAGGCCACCTGCTGGCAGTTCCCTCCCGTGGGGCTCAGCCCTGCCCCTGCTTTGCCTGGCTGAGGGCTCAGCTGGTGGCCAGCAGGCTGGGTCTGTCTGATGCTTGGCCAAGGCACAAGCCACCCACTCTCAACCTGGCGGCACCAGCAGTCAACCCTGCACCCAGACAAGACAGCAAGCCCTCACTCACTGAGTCGTTACCTGGCTGCTCTGTCAGGAGGTGCAAACACCTTCAGGAGGTGCAAACACCTTCACCCAGCAAAAACAAAAACCTGGTGAAGGTGTTTGCTCATTGGGCAGCAGCAGCAGCAGCACCTCCTGTCTGCTGCTGTGCAGGGTTCACTGTGAGGAGCTCCGGCGGATACCTGCAGAGGTCGGGAGCGATGTCTTCTGATGGATGGAGCAGAGCTGGGGTGGAACTGCAAGAGGCCGGGCCACAAAAGTGATTTCCTCAGCCCAGCCTGGCTTCCTCCTGCAGCCCAGGCCTGTGCTGGCAGCAGATGGCAGAGGAAATATTCTCAGCTGAAACATTGACTCTGGCAGCTGTGCCCAGGGGGGCGATTTGGGGTCGTGCTGGGAGGAGGGAACTGCTTGCTCAGAGTTCCCCACCAACTTCAGGGGTGCCCATCTGCTCAGTGGCCTCCTTGGCATGGGATTTGGGCCAGGAACAGTGACCACTAAGGCTTTCTCTTGGCACCTTTTTAGGCAAGGTGGCACAGGCTGAGCCTGGAGACAGGAGGTTGCCCAGGGCAGCTCCATAGAAGGCTGGGGGGGGGCTGTGGATTTTGCCTGCTAGGGGAGGGAAGGGGGAAACTGGTAACCCAGGGATGCCCACATGCTTGTCCCTGTCAGATTTTCACTTTGCCCTGTGCATCCCTCCTGCAGGGACAGATGAAGTGTGGGGGCTGGGGGACTGCTTGGGCAGAGGGACACCTGGAGAGAGGAGTCAGGTCATGGTGATGCCTACTCTCTGCTATAGGCTCTGAGTGCTGTGTTGGTTTGGCGAGATGCCTACCACTGTGACACGAGGGTGGCAGCTGGAGAGCCAGGACACATTCCTGCCTCTGACTCTGTGCTCTGCCTGCTGCAGCCCAGCTCCTGTGCAGCTGCTGGCATGACACCGATCAGCCTGGCAGGGCTGCTGCATAGCAGGGGACGTGGGGACCTGATCCAGGGCAGCTGGAGGCAGTGGTGGCTGCGCCTGCTCCCTGTCAGCATCGACCCCCGTTGTCCCCAGCCCTTCGTACGGACCTGCTGCTGGAGAACGGGGAGAAGGATCGGGAGAACTTAGGAGGAACAACTGAAAGACATGGGATGGTTCAGCCTGGAGAACGGGAGGCTGAGGAGAGACCTGGCCCTCTACAGCTCCTAGGTGGGGGAAGGCTGTGGGACTGGCAGGTGGGTGCCCAGCAGGCACAGGGCTTCTGTGCTGCTGCAGAGTACAGCAGGACGTGGAGGTTTACAGGTTGTGTCCGCTGGCGTGCGGCGATCGGTCCCGGGCTGAGGCAGGAGCAAGCTGGAGACAAAGGGAGGAGCGAGGCTGGGAAGGGAGCTGGGAAGGGAGCTGGGAAGCGGGGCTGGCTCCAGCGCTGTCCCGCCCGTTCCAGGGGACATCCTGCGCTGAGCTCAGCGCCGTGGCCGCGGCCAAGCCCCACTGCAGGGCCGGGGCTGCACTTCCTGCTGCGGCCGTGCCGGGAGCCGGGAGAAGCAAAACAAAAGCTGCTTTCCGGGCAGGGCTTCCGCAGGGCGGCTCGGAGGACGAGGCTGGGGGCCAGGCACCCCTCTGCCTGCTGCAGTCTCTGCCAGAGCAAGGGATGGATCAGTGATAGACAATGGGAGTAACTCCCCCCGGACATCCTGCTGCCCAGCTGGGCAGGGTGGGAGAGCATTGGTGCCCCAAACCTGCCCCTCCATGGGTGCTGCAGGCCCTGCTGCCCTGCTGGGTGGGTCCCTAGGGTTGACGAGTCAGGCTGCAAGTCCCAGTGTGCCCGGCCGGGCTCTGCACCTGCCATGGCAGCGGCCATGAGGCACAAGGGTCCTGCTGCATGCCCTGCACCTGGAGCAGCGCCCAGAACCGAGTGTACCCCGAACGTGGCACTGCCCAGGAGGTACTCCTGCTCTGAGGGAAGAGGCCAGTGCTGCCAAGGGTATTTCTGAAGGGAGAAGGAAGCAGAGGGCACGAGGGTGGCATGGGTGTGGCACAGGGGTGGCCAGCCCTGGTGTGGTCTGTGGCAGGAACAGAGCATTGTGTGTTGGGGGTGACCACAGAGCAAAGGTGACAGAGCTGAGATCCAGGCTGGGGAGCCCATGCCAGCTGGGAAGCCAGGTGGGGCAGTATCAGCTGGCAGGGCAAGAGTCCATCCCTGGTAGCCGTGGGTGAAGCGAGAGACTGGCACCAGAGCACTTCAGGCAGAAGCTGCCTGCTTGGGCTGCCTGAGCATCTAAGTAGGATTCAGCAGCCTGTGGGAGCTGCAGCCTGGCCACATCCATACCCTTCCCTGCATGGCAGCAGCAATGTTCCCATCCTAGGAGTGCTCTGCAGGGACCCTGGGTTGGGGCATAGCTGGACAGCAGCTACCCCCACCCCAGCAGTGGGACTGAGCCACCACTTTGCTCTCATCCTGCACTTTGACCTTGCTGCTCTGCAGCCCCTGACCAGCAGACACTTTTGGAGGCTCCCAGCCCCTTGTAGCCTCCCCAGCCCCAGGCTTCTGCCACAGAAGCTGTGGGAAAAAAATAACCCAGAGTGAGCCCAGCCACCCCTGAGCCCCTCAGCTGCTGCTGAGCCTTGAGTGACACCTGGCTCGAGGTGGGAAAGGGTCTTCAGGTCGTCTCCAGCCAGGCCCTGCTGCGAGGCTGCGCGGGTGGGAGGTGCCCAGGCAAGAGCTGCGTGATGGCATCGGGCAGGGCAGAGAGCAGTGGGTGCAGGTCTGAACGTGCACTTGGGTGCCAGCTGAGCCAGGGCCTCTCTTCTGCTGGTCACCATCGCCAGACGGCGCCCTGGGTCCCACCAAACTCCTGCCCTGACCCAGCGCTCATTGACAGCCTCTGCAGATCCCCTGGCGGCTGAACCCTGGTGCCAGGGGGACAGCGGGGTCCGGAGGCGATGGGAGCTGCTCGCACATGCCTGAACGAGATCGCCCCCGGACAGAGTTGATGTGCAGGAGCTGGGCCAAAAGGAGACGCAGGGTCCTGGCAGCCTCGGCTCAGCGCTGACTCAGCGGCAGGGCTCCCTCCCCAGAGCCAGTGGCAGCGGGGGAGCAGGGCAGCGGCAGCCTGGCATCTTGGCAAGGTGGGTCCCCTTCCTTCTCTGGGGAGAAGTGGGGAGGGAGAAGAGTTGGAGGCATGGGGCTGGAGATCTGCTCTCTGGACAGCACAATGCAGGATTTGGTTGTTTGGGTCTGGTGGTCTTGGTGTTGGGGGTGCAATTTGAGGTGCCCATGCTGCTCTTGCCTGCCCCGTGTGCCAGGGAGGACCTGGCCTCGCCAGAGGGAGGTGCAGGGTGGCTCTGGCTCGGTCTGTTTGCTGCAGACGTGACAACAGCCAGGAGCACGTGCCAGAAGGAAGGGCAGCAATGGCCTGGCATGAACATGCTGCCAGGAACTAGGGGCAGCTGATGGCACAGGCACACACCCCCACCCCACTCCCACCCCCCCAAAGCAAAGCTGGGAGCAGGATTGGAGATGAGGCATGGAGCTTGTCTAGGAGGGTCCTGCCCACAGGGCAGAGGGCAGCAGTGCCAGCAGTGTCTGCAGCCTGAGCCAGGGGCTCTGGAGGTGGCAGGAGAGCAGAAATATGCTGGATTTATGGAGTGTCTCATGATGTGTTTATGGCTGGGATGGGATAGCCGTGGGCACTGCCCAGCCCTGCCCTAGGCACCACGGCAAACTCCTGCTCCACATTCTGGTGCTGAGGATAGCAGCTGAACTTTGCTCTTTGAGGTGGGGCTCCACATCTCCTTCCCCTTCCTGCTTCCACAGACGGCGAGACCAGCGGCAGCCTCAACCCCGTGGCTGATCCTCTGCCCTGTCTGGCACTGGCACTGGCACTGATCTGGACCCCACCAGGTGTTTGTTTTGGTGCTGAGCCCCCCATGCCATGCCACAGAGGCAGTGCTGAGCAGGTATGCTGACCCTGTGCCATCCCTGAAAGTGCCCCACGTTCAGCAGCAGGTGGGGGCCAAGCTAAGGGGGTGCCTGAGCTTGGGGGCCAGGAAGTCCCTGGCGCCTAGAGCATCACCCACCCTAACAGTTCCTTCTGCCCAGTAAGGGTCCAGAGAACAGATTCTGCTGCCCGCTGGCACAGCTGCAGGGAGCCAGGGAGGAAGGTGCCTCTCCCCATGGCAGCCGCCCCCTCCACGTAACGCCAGCCAAACTGGACACCACGGTCCAGCAAGAGGCCCCCCCTGGCCAGTGCCCACCTGCCTGCCACCTCCAGCCCAGCCCGGACTCACTCTTCACTGACCTGCCCCACACCAGCCCCACGTCCCACGGATCGGCCACTGGCAGGTGCTGTGATGCTGCGACCATCACCGGTGGGTAGAGCTGGGCAGTGCTGGTGGGTGGCCCTGGGGGCAGAGGTGAGGGGAGGGTGTGAGGATCTGGGACAGCTCCAGTCTGAACTTTTTGTCCTGTGCCCATCGCGTGGCTGGACCTGAGCTGCTCTCCCTGCGCCCTTGGTCCCACACAGACATCCTTCATCCCACACCAGTATCCTTCGACCCGTGCCAGCATCCCTGGCTTGCCGCTCCTAGTGCCACCCGGTCAGGCAGAGCGTGGCCAGGAGATGGCAGCAGGACCCTGCCCGCAGAAAGCTGGGGGGCGAGGGGGAACCAGAGAGATGGAGGGGGGAGGGTTTGTCCCTGTGTGCCACCCTGCAGGGACACCTCCACACCCCACAAGTGGCACTGTCTGGCGGCATCAGCCCAAAACCCTGAAGGGACACACTAGGTGTGAGTGGTGCAGGAAGCACTCCCACCCCCCAGCTCTGCCTGCATCCCGCTCCTCCCGGGTGCCCCCCACCCCCAGGTGACGCCGTGCCGCGCTGTCCCCAGAGCTGTGCAGCGGCGATGTCCCCGAGGTGGAGATCGTCAGCCTGCTGGGCGAGCAGCTGCCCCGCTACACGCTGCGGGCTGACACCGTCTTCGGCTACGACCACGACGACTGGCTGCGAGCCCGGCCTGGTCCTCCGGAGCCCGTGGGTCCCCTCACCCCCCAGCAGATCGAGGAGACCCTACAGTACTTCCGTGAGTGCCTCGTCCAGTGCCAGGGGGCTGGCGGGGGCGGTGGGGTGCGGGGTGCTGGCAGCACTGTCCAGGCTGGGTCGGAGCCACGAGGGCAGCACCGAGGCTAATCGGCCCTAATGGGATCGGCGGGGGGGGGGTTTCTCGCCCCGCACNCGAGGCTAATCGGCCCTAATGGGATCGGCGGGGCTGGATTTCCTCGCCCGGAACATCCCGGGCTAATTCTGGGAGCAGCTTCTGCTGAGCCTCGCCGGATGCTTGGAGAGAGCTCCTGTCACTTCCCGGGACCCTGGGGCAGACACCCTCAGTCCCTGTGTTGGGGCTGGGTTGATGCCTCCTGACGGGGCAGTGAAGCTCGTTCCTGACATGGGTTTGGGGTTCAGTGGGGGGGTACAGATGAGTTAGCTCTGCTTCACTTCTGGCCTGTGTATGGTGGGAGCTGGATTAGAGTGAGGGGCTGGGAGATGGGTGTGGGGCTGCAGGAGTCAGGCGGGGCTGAGGGCCTGGCCTCACTGCTGGCCTGGCTCCTACCCTCCTGTCTGTGACAGGCTGGGCGTGGGACAAAGCCCTGCCTGTGCTTGCTGCCTCCTCTGCCCTGCTCAGCATGCAGTGGGGTGCAGCCTCCCCCCCTGCCCCTGACCATCAGCACCCTCCTATCTGGCAGCCACAGTGCGAGGGGTTCAGTCCCAGACCCTATTTGTGTGCTACTGGGTTTGCCTGGCTCAGCAGGACCCTGGGCACCCCTACCCCCTTCTCTGTGGAGACAGACAGACATGTTTGGCCCCGGGAGCTCTGTGGGTCACGTCACATGCCTCTGGAGCCACCTGCCTGTGGTGGCATGGAGGGGGCTGGCACTGCCTCATGCCTTCACCCAAACCCTTAAGCTGCCATCAGAAATAGTCCCCTCCTGTAATCTGCTTGCGCAGCGGAGCAAGGACCTGTCCGGAGGAGCAAATCCCCATCGAGGGGATTAGGAAGAAGCAGCTCCTGCCTGTCTATGGTGGGATCCACACTGGTGCCATTAGGGTCCCTGGCCTCACACTCTGCCGTCCCTGGTGCAAGGAGGAGGAAGAGGTTGGACCAAGTGTGCTTGGCTCTGGCCCCAGCTCCAGGAGCGTTAGAGCAGGAGCTGAGCTGGGTCAGGGTCCTGCGGGTGGGCATCCTGCAACCGAATACAGGCAGCAAGGGGGACAGCCCCAGCCCCAACCTTGCTGATTCATTAATGAGTTCTGTGCTAACGAGGCCTGGTGCTGGGGGCAGGCAGTGGGGTGTTGGCATTAACCAGCGTCATGCTCACCGTGGTGTGGGGCCCTGGCAGCCCCGCTGCCCTCCTGCCCGCCGGGCCTGCGCTACGTGCCAGCCAGCTCCTCCATAATTCAGCACAGCATCATTTATTCACCTCTCCTGCTTCACTGCTGCCTCTGCACAAGTGTGGCTGGGGTGCCATGGGGGTGCATGAAGCATGGTGGGGCCAGGCTCAGCCCAGCCCATGCTCAGAGTAGGGGGGAGATGACAGGGAGAGGTTGGAGTGGCATGGGAAAGTCCTTTCCTGGCTCAAGGACCTGGCAGATCTCAGCACTGCACTGGGCACCTGTGGGTGCAGGGTTTAGGATGAGCTATAAGGGATGGTGGGGACCCAGGGAGCAAGACTGGCCTGGCAAAGGGCTGTGCTGTGCCATAACCTGACCATCATGGGGACCCCAGCCCTGCACACAGGCTGGGGTTAAGCCAAAGGACCCCAACCTCCTTTCTGTCCCTCCCGAGGGGCAGAAGTCAGGTCTGTGTGTGGCTCATCGGCTCACTCCTGTAAAGCTGCTGTGGGGCNGGACGCGCCCGGGCAGGTGCTGGCAGACCGGGCGACCCTATAAATAGGGGCGGGAGCAATCGGCTGGGCTGCGCTGGGCGTAGCGGGCACAGCTCGGTGCGGCTCCGGTGTGCTCGGTACGATGGAGATCTGGAGCAGCCCTGCTGCTTATGATGAGCTGAACGGGAACGCAGAGCGGGGCGGCGGCGCCGACCCCATCGCCCGGGAGCTGGAGGAAGGT